>CM051004.1:10620099-10672599 GCA_027704905.1 Muraenolepis orangiensis | reverse complement strand
GCTTGTCATTTAAGATACACAATATCTTAAATCGTTTTTTTATTGATTCTGAATCTGTATGCAGAGAAAATTATTCGCCAACAATTGTAATAACAATATATAAAACGTTAACAAATATAACATTACAGTCATTTTGCCAAAGGGACTTACAATAGTGTGTCTCAACAAAGGAAGGTAAGAGAACAACTCGTCACCAGAAGTCAAAAGTACATTTCATTCCTTACAAGTACTCCAAGAACTGAGCCAGGGCTCAGGTAAAAGTGCAATACGTTGGCAAAAAACAATAGAACAATATCTAACTAACAATCTAATTAGTAAGACGCTAGTAAAGTTAGTAAAAAGTGATAAGAGGACGCGCTGGGAGGAAGGATCCTGGTAGTGTTTCCTGAAGAGGTGAGTTTTCAGCCTGCGGCGGAAGACGAGAGTGACTCTGCGGTCCTGATGCATATAACACGAATATAACAAGAAATATTTATTAAGAATGAAAAAATTTAAATATGCCACAAACTGCCCCAACCCACTCATAAACATTCTAGTAATCTACATTTTAGTATACTAAACAATATTATACTATTAACAACAGTATATATTACCTATGATATGCTATAGAGTATGCTATAAACTGCTGTAATGACGTTTTAGACCTCTAAAAAAGAAAAAATAATACCAATTAAAATATATATATATTGTGAACTAGACAACAGTATAAATTGTTATCGAGTTGTATTGCATTTGAATAAGGGGAAATATTCAGTGCACATTACCCAACATGACCACATTAGAAAAATAATGAAATTGTATGGCAGCAAACCAATGAAAACCAATGTCCCCCTGCATTCACCACCACTCACCACTGTGTACAGACAACTTAACACTCACTACAACTCGCAATCGCAAAGACAAAAATCGACATTTGTTCAAGACAAGTGCATCGGTTCTCAACCAGTGGTTGAGAAGGGTCGCAAAGGCTACTGTATGAATATACCTATTCCCCGTGTGTCAACACATGAAATATGTCTGCATATATCAGCAGGCACGCAGCCAGGTAGGTGGTTTTTAGGAAATCCCCACTGTCTGAAATTGCACCAATAATTATTCTATTATGGCCGGTGCATATTTTCTAGCCTCAACAACACAGGCCTAAATCATCTCACGTGACACTACTCAGCCAATCAAATCGCTGCATTCAGTGAGCAAGCAGATTACAAACACACACACGCACACACGCACGGAGAGAGTAATTTCACATGGCGTGCTTTAAACAGAAAGGTAGACAGCGAAAACAATTACATGTTCATTCTTCCCAAGGGCAGTTCAACCTAGTATGTCTCATTTGTTCCGAGACAGTTGCAATTATCAAAAGTGGCAATGTGAAGCACCACTACGAGATCCACTACAATATGATCGATCCACCAGTATCCAAACACATTCATTTACTGTCCAGCTACCTGCTAACGAAGGTAACAAAAATAAAGAAAAAAGGGAAACCCAAGCTACTTTTACAGCTGATCCGGTCAAACGTTATCGATACTCCAGATTTAGATGATAATCTAACAAGATGAAAGAAACAAAGAAACAGACTGAATGCTGTGCCGTTATGCTCGTTTCCCTCCCGAATCGGAGCCAGATAGTGCAGAATATGGCGTCTTTTTGTATTTTTCAGGCTTGACTTGATTGCATGTACAATGAAAATGTCCGCACTAGCCTACCTTTTTTTACCAATCAAAAAAATATGTTTTGGCTGTTGCAGGATGGAAAATAACATTACTGGTAAAATAAAAATTTTACCGACAATAGACACTCATTCATTCTGCCCAAGATAACATGTAATACCTCCCCTCCTAAACTTTCAGACATTTTAAGACATTTGTAGACCTTAAATATCAAAACGTTTTAGGATCCGTGAGGAACCTGTATACTATATGCTATAAACAACACTATATTACAACAATACTGTACACAATCAAAATAACAACAAAGTGACTGATGGATGATATGTACTTATGGTGAATTGTGAAAAAAGCATTTTAAAGTGCCAGTTGAGCAGCAGCATCATGAGTACAGTGCAGAACAGTGCTGTAAATGTAATGAGTCCAGAAAGTCCAGCAAGAATATGATAGTGTAATATAATATGGGTGACAATGTTATGATAGTGGCAGCAATCCTAGCAGTTCAGTAGGCGCACTGCCTGTCTGCCAAAACTATCTTTAAACCTAGTAGTCCTTGTACGGATGCTGCGGAACCGGCGACCGGGTGTTGCCCTACCACACAGTGACACCCCTCGTCACTCGACGCCCTCTACAGGTGCCAACGGTAGAAGTTCACAAGCGAGCAATGTATGTATGTATGTATGTATTGCTTTTCAAGGAGCGCATGCATTCGATTTTTCCTAAGCATTCTTCAGCCAAACCGCATATAGTGTTTAGTATAATATAATCACCGATAATAAAATAATGGGATGGGGAATTGCAAAGTGTGTGTGGCGGTTTTACGGATGCATGGAACGTGTAGTGTGTCAATACACAGGACGTGTGTCACCTGGGCCATTGTTGCACACTGTGTCACGTGAGTTCAGCTTTTCTCCCAACACACTTTCAGTGCTTTGAGCCTCATCTCCATCCGGAAAGCAGGAAATGAAATCAAAGAGGTGACATCGTAGAGATGACGAAATAAAGAATAAAGAAATCATTCGGAGGGGGGAAAAAAAAACCAGCTACGTAATGTTTCAACATTAATAAAAAAAAAAACATTGGAAATGAATTTCAATACAAATTCTTGTGTCTTTCATACTCATACTGGGCATGTCTTTTCCCCTCCAACCTTGTGAACCCCTGGACCCTGGATTGCACCAGTCCAGAACCACGCCACTGCCCTGTGGGGGGGGGGGGGGGGTGGGGGGGGGGGGGAGTGGTGGAGTGTGTGTGGGGTGAGGGGGGTGGGGTCAGTGAATAGACAACTTCCTGTCGTTTAGGAGGCCCGCCTCTTTATGCTCCCAAGCCTCGGACGCTTTTGTTCACGGTACGCCTGACTTCCTCCTCCACCAGAGGAGGAGGAGGGTCGTTCAATGGGAACGACAACAGCAGTGCTCCCAGGCGAGCACGCACGCACGCACGCACGCACGCACGCACGCACGCACACACACACACACGCACACACACACACACACACACACACACACACACACACACACACACACACACACACACACACACACACACACACACACACACACACACACACACACACACACACACACACACACACACACACACACACACACACACCAATCAGGGTTCTCTGCATTGTTTCTGGGGGCTTCTCTTGTCTCTTTGTGTGGGTTTTTAAAGAGCTGGTCGACCAACATGTCTCAGTACCCCCACCCCGCTCTGGGGTGTCGCCCTCCAATTACCACGCCACGGAGACCCCACACACACATTGCTCATGTGTTTAAAAAATTTTTTACATGAGAATTTGTGTGACGTCGTTAAATGTCAACTTTTGTAACTTTTCGACTGCGATAAGCGATTGCGCCCTCTGACCTGTGGGGCACAGACAACCGTGCTTGGAATACAAGATTTAGGATTCAAGTTTCAAGACCTTTATTTGTCAGTTGACTGGGTCCAAAATAAACTCCAAAATAAATAAATAAATAAGAGGAATTAGGGAAAAGCTCCAATGAGCGGGTTGAGGATGTTGATGGAGTTGATGGGTAAATTAACAAGCATCATCACATCTTCAAGGTGTAACTAAATTCTGTCTATTAATAAAACACACACACACACACAAACCTGGGAGGCGATGGATGTAAGTTGTTTAAGCGCATGTAAATGAACACGTTCTGATGATCTAAGAATTTTCATATTTTGCATCTTTGTAATTTGATTCGAGTCTGCTAAATGATTAAGTGTGTGTGTGTGTGTGTGTGTGTGTGTGTGTGTGTGTGTGTGTGTGTGTGTGTGTCAGTAGCTTCTTGTCGAGAGCAACTTCACAGAGAACTTCATCCCCCCCTGTGTAATGTTGAAGAGCAAGTCTATAAATCTATATGCAGTTCATAAATGTTTACCTTCTCCATATAACCTTCTCAGATCTACAGAGCCAAAATAAACATCTATAAATTCTTGCAGACAGGTAAAAAGGTCAATGAAAAACATACAGAAACTGAAAGCATGTTTTAAATATGCAGCACAAAATGCCCAGCATTTAAATGCCCAGCATTTACCCGACAAATAAACCAAGAGAGCGGAAATAACGATACAAGTGCACAATTTTTCTACAAAATGCAGACAAGGATTTACAGCATTGTAACACGTCGTCATGAATAACCATGTATTATTTTTCATTTTTTCCCACTTAACCGGCACTTGAAGATGTGTTCAGCTAATAACAGATATTAGTCATAATATGCATACTAGCGTCTATGATCTATGTGTACTTATATAAACAATATACAGCCTCACAATGATGTAAAGAATATGCAGCCTCACAATAATGTAAAGAATAAACAACCTCACAATAATGTAAATAAAATACAGCCTCACAATGATGTAAATAAAATACAGCCTCACAATGATGTAAAGAATATGCAGCCTCACAATAATGTAAAGAATAAACAACCTCACAATAATGTAAAGAATAAACAACCTCACAATAATGTAAATAAAATACAGCCTCACAATAATGTAAATAATATACAGCCTCACAATGATGTAAAGAATATACAGCCTCACAATGATAAAGACTATACAATGATATAAAGAATATACAACCTCACAATGATATAAAGAATATACAACCTCACAATGATATAAAGAATATACAACCTCACAATGATATAAAGAATATACAACCTCACAATAATAAAAAGAATATACAGCCTCACAATGATATAAAGAATATACAGCCTGTATATACAATAGCTGCCAACTGCTTCTAATACTAGGATGGGTTAAATGCAGAGAAACAAATGTCACTGTGTGTGTGTGTACATGTACAGTATGTGACCAATAAAGACGATTCAAATCCTCCAAATTTAGATAAACAATATACAGCCAGGAGGGGTGTACATGTATTTGTATTCGCGAATTCACGGTACGGACGTCATGGTTCGGTACGTGCAGCCATGCGACGAATACGTCTGATCCACTCTCCAATCCAAAAGGTGGCGATAAAGCACCTCAAGGCTGTTTACTAACCGCCTTTAAGTAACCACAGCAGATGAAGCGGACACTTTCACGTTCACTATATAGCCAGTGCAAATGAGACACCGGAGCGAGAAGACGCGCCTGCTACTTTCAGATCAGCTGTTAGTGTCGGGTTTGCAGTGGACTACAGCGGCGATGGAGAGCGAGTGGTGGATCGCAGGAAGACGGAGTGTCGGAAACAAATAGAATATGCCAAGGCTTATAAAACGACATCACCCTGATGTGCCAATCACCAGAGCCACGCAGAAAGAAACTGCTTATCCCCGCTGCTTTTAAGCAGCCTCTAGATGCCACAGCAGACCGAGCCAAAACCATTACAGAAGCAGTCGGCATCCACATTTCTGCCGCAATGCGCCCAGAGGCAAAAGCGTAGTAGAGGAACCCGGCTTCAAACATTTATGAATGGTACTTGATCCTCGTTACACTGTCCAATCCCATGCGCACATAAGCCAGTCCGTGGTCCCAGTCCGTGGTCCCATCCCGTGGTCCCATCCCGTGGTCCCATCACGTGGTCCCATCCCGTGTGCACATGTCCCAATCCGTGGTCCCATCCCGTGCGCACATAAGCCAATCCGTGGTCCCAGTCTGTGGTCCCAGTCCGTGGTCCCATCCCGTTCCGCACATGTCCCAGTCCATGGTCTCATCCCGTGCGCACATGTCCCAATCCGTGGTCCCAGTCTGTGGTCCCAGTCCGTGGTCCAATCCCGTGCGCACATGTCCCAGTCCGTGGTCCCATCCCGTGCGCACATAAGCCAGTCCGTGGTCCCAGTATGTGGTCCCATCCCGTGCGCACATGTCCCAGTCCGTGGTCCCATCCCGTGCGCACATAAGCCAATCCGTGGTCCCAGTCTGTGGTCCCAGTCCCTTGTCCCAGGCTGTGGTCCCAGTCCATGGTCCCAGCCCGTGGTCCCAGCCCGTGGTCCCAGCCCGTGGTCCCAGCCCATTTTCAGAACAGAGCTGCTTTTCAGTTTGAGCTTGTTTGTTTGACATCATCTAATATAAAACTATGGCCTATGGGGACAGTGTGTGTTTGCTGCCTCATAAGCCTCACATAAGTGAGAAGCCTCATAAGTTTATAAAGAACATACAGCCTCACAATTATGTAAACAATATACAGCTACACAATTAAATAAACAATATACAGCCTCACAATTATATAAAGAACATACAGCCTCACAATTATATAAAGAACATACAGCCTCACAATTATATAAACAATATACTGCCTCACAACTGCAACATCTACTGCAGGTGAGGTGTGAGAGCGTCTGTTCCCAAGGACCTTTGGTTAGTTGAAAACATTTTCTTATGACCATACCATAGGGCTAGGCAATATATCAATATCATGATACGAGACTAGATATCGTCTTACATTTTGGATATCAGTTTCGTGATATGGCATATCAGTGTTTCCTGATTGTGATTAGTAAAGTGATGCCATTTGCTGAACTTTCCAGACTGTTCTATTTTTTGCCTTTACCCACTTAGTCATTATATCCACATTACTGATGAGTATTTATCAAAAACCTCATTGTGTGAATATTTAGTGAAAGCACCAATACAACCTACAACATCGTCCCAATATCATTCTTTAAAAATATATGATTTTCTCACATGGCTACCGTACCATGGGCATAAGATAGTGACAGGGCGTAGTTTAAAAGTACAAATAAAAAATGTCACGTAGCAATAAAAGTTGTGCTTTGGAAGTGAAATGAGTGTCTCTGAAGAAAAGTCACCAACATACTCTGAAGAAACTCTCTGTTTTAGTGACCTAAATGGATAAAGGACCTCATTGGCCTATGAGATCCATATCTTTAGCATCATCACGGTTAGGTCTCGCCTTCTTAGTACAACAAAGAGAAGGAGGTGGAGGAGGACGTACAATCAACCAATCACAGAGCTCCAGGCTACTTAGCAGTGGGGCCCCCTGTAACCTGTGTGTAACTAATTCACGCATGTGTTTTCCCAGCACATGCAGGCACACACACACACACACACACACACACACACACACATTTAGAAAAAAAGACTTTGAAAAGACTTCATGCAAAAATTAGTGAAGTGAAAGGAGGTGGCTGGTGTGTGTGTGTGTGTGTGTGTGTGTGTGTGTGTGTGTGTGTGTGTGTGTGTGTGTGTGTGTGTGTGTGTGTGTGTGTGTGTGTGTGTGTGTATAGGGGGTTGTTGACAGGGTGCTTCTTCTTACGCTCACACCACCTCCTGCTCCTCCTCCCTGGCTAATTCCACCACCTCCTTCCCTGAGAACAGGGGCCCTCACACAGCCCAAGTTGTTTACAAAGAGCCCCTAAAGCATGACCCCTCATTATGAGCGGCCCCTCCCCGTTACAACCATGACAGGGGCCCCTCGGGGCATCAGGCATCACAGAGAAAGAAGAAAAAGGAGAAAAAACACTATTTGTGCAGACGCCATTTGCATATGATTTGATTATGCTTCATGGTTGATTCATGGCCATCTGAGGTTTTTCTGGCAACCCTTTTACGCAATGGGGTCACATTGGCACACTTATTACTTACCCAACACAACAGTACAGAAAAGTCCAACCAGATCAAATGCAACAAAAACATGACAAGAGTTAATTTGGGCTTTTGAGCTGGTTAGCATTTCTTTGTGTGCGTGTGCGCATCGTGATCACTAACCTGGGAAAAACACACTGAAAATACTCATTGTAGGCGGTATTTTGAAAGGCTTTTCTGGGGCATGCATTTCTTATATTTAATGGAGCAAAAACACCTAACCTGAACCATTTGTCTTGATCTGCTGAACCCCCCTCCCCCCCCACCCCCAAAGACACATGTTTAAAGTCTCATTAAAGCCATTTTTCAAAATGTGGGACCAAAAATCGTCTCGTAAAACACAGTTCATTTTTCCCAGACAGCAGCTACGTGATGGCACGTTTCCACGACAACTGCCTTCCTGTTCCTGCCCGGTGCACACGTGTATGGGTATGCGTGTGCGCACGTGTGCATGTGCACGCATGTGCGTGTGTGAGAGAGCTCACGTCTGCAGGGCAGCTGTGTCCCCAATAAGCAGGGATTTGACCCAGCTGTCACTAACTGTGCTTAGGGAGGAGGGCCTCTCTCTCTTTCGCTCTCTCTCTCTCTCTCTCTCTCGCTCTCTCCCTCACCCTCTCCACACGCAGCGGGCTCGAACACCCGAGTCTCTCACAGCGGGAAGCGGCAGGGAACTGTCGCGGGTGAACTCTACCTCTGAGCGATTATGAGGAAATCAAGGTAACGTAATGGAGGCAAATCCAATCATTTCACGAGAGCATGGAAACTGTCACCAGTGAGAAAATCTTTCAGCACGAGAAGGAAGGAATATTAGGGTTAATGTTAAGGTTAAAGGACTGCGGTGCGCGCACATGACTTTTAATCCAGGGGTTAATCCAGCAAGGATTTTGAATCGTCACCTCTAATCTGAATCTCATGAATTCAAAATGTCCACCCCCAACTTGAATCAATTTAAATAAATTATATCACATACACTGTACCATTATACCAATAATGTGATAGTAATATAATATCATCATTTACGCACACAGTGAAAAATAACATAATCACGTTGTGATTGTTGAGCAGCAACAGTAAAGAAGATAAAAAAGAAGTTCAATGTGGATCAAAATAGTTAATAAATGTTTACTTTCTCATGTTTACAAAACCAAAATGTGGTGGGTTGTGGCCTCTGCACTGTAATAACTGCTAACAAATGGCAATTATGAAAGTATGATGAAACCGTAGACAGGAAGTTCAACTCCATCCTTCTATTGTTCCCGAATCTATCCTCAGTGAAACCAACACTGCAACACATCCACTATGCAAAAGCTTGCTTAAGCACAGACAGTAGATGTCTATTTTTCGGTAAACACACACACACACACACACACACACACACACACACACACACACACACACACACACACACACACACACCACACACACACACACACACACACACACACACACACACACACACACACACACACACACACACACACCATACCAATGCAGTCCCATGCCTGCATGTTTGAATGTATGCCTCCTATAGTTTAGTCCTAGATGTCGTGACTATACTGCTGCTTCCTGCATCCATGTGCCCATATGCTGTAGGTGTCCCTTGCAGTGCCCTGACCAGGCTGGCTGCTGGCTGCAGTGCTGCATGGGGGGGAGGGGGTGGTGGAGGGGTGGTGGAGGGGGTGGTGGAGGCCAAGGGCTCCGGGGGTCTAAAGCAAATGCGATGTGAAAGGCAGGCAAAGGCACGGGGACACAGCTGCCTGTGAAACATGTCTCTGTTAAGGGGCTGCCCCTAATGATGGGAGACAGTTGGTAATTACGTAAGTACGCACATGCGCGCACAAACAAGCGCACACACCGGGAGCTGCTCCGAGAACCCCCCCCCCACCACCCCCCCCCCCCCCACTGCTACCACTGCCTTCCACCCCCCTCAGACCCTGGCACACACACGCAACATGGAGGGGAGGGGGTGAGAGAGAGAGAGAGGGGAAGAGAATCCTTCACAGGAAAGGAGTATGGTGTACAGCTAAAGAATAGCAGAAGTGACATGGAAGGCTGTAGGGGACAGTCGGATGCAAACACACACACACACACACAATGATAAATAGTGGAAGTGACAATTTCGTTTGTGAATTCTACCCTGAACACAATTATGAGGAACAACTTTAACTTTAGCAACTATAGCTGTAGGAATCAAAGTATATTCTCTAGTCTAAGGGAAAAGGGAAAAGACAACCAGGCAACCCTTGGTTTGCTTCCTGTTTGCGTACGGCGGAGACGCTGGTTACCCATGACGTGAGGAGGAAGTGACAGACCCAGGACAGGAAGCAAAGCCAATAGTGTCGTCAGGCAACAGTTAGCTCGTTAGGCGCTAATGAAGAGTCGCCTGATGAGGTGACACTAGCGGCTGGCGTTTGAAGGCTCGGCACCTGTGTCACGGTCTCCAATCTGAGAGAGGCACGCACAAGTGCGCACGTACACGCACAAGCACCTGTCACAAGATGGATGCCTCTGCTTGCCCAGAAACACACAAAGACAGACAGACAGACAAAGACAGACAGACAGACAGACAGACAGACAGCACACAGACACACACACAACAGACGCATGGAAGAGCCAACAAGACAGACATAGACAACAGGAATGTACACACGTCTGTTTATCCTGACTCATATTTGGCCATTTTAAATCTGTAAATCTGTAAATATTGTGTTTTGTTTAATTATTAAATCAATTTAAAATGAAATGAATTGCTGTTGTGTGTAAAGAGTGACCTTGAGGATTGCTACACAATTGTGTTGCTTACTTGTGCAAAGATAATACAAGGCATTCTAATTCTGACATGGAATGTATACGGAATGTCCGTAACGCCAGTTATGCTCTGATCCCATGATAGTCAGATCATACCAAGCTTTAAACTGTTGAATATACGCTAGTCCAACATATTAATAAGTTTGCAGGGAAATTGTCCTTAGCAAACGTTACATGTAATATGTAGAGCCATCGGGGTCAACAATTATCAATTGATTATTGTCAAGAATTAACTGTGTAAGCTGTTATTTGGTTTGCCCGGGGAGGAAGTGCCTATATATACTGGCCATTTGTACTGGCAAGGTACGAAGAGAGAGGCTGAGAGGCTGTGCGCATGGAGTGATTTATTTTCTGACTGTTTATATATATATATATATATATATATATATAATATATATAATAATAATATACACACACTTTTTTCTCTTGGATACATTGTCCAGGACAATAACTTTTGTGTTTCTTTTTAATTTCCATTCCATTCCAATTTTCCATCTCGCTTGTGGAAAATGAAGCCTCAATTCAACGTGTGGTGTGTGGTTGTAACCACAGCTGCTCCAACCCTCAGATCCAGTATCAGCTATCCCAAAACAGTGACCTGCCCCCGGCGGCGTCACAGTACACAAACGGCTGTGTGTCTGTGTGTGTGGGTGTGCAGGTGTTTGTGTGCGCGCATGACCGTGGTCTGTGTGGTGTGTGATCAGATATTGAGTTCAGTAGTGCTGATCTCAGAGGAGCCACTGATGGCGTTATTAGCAGCCTGCTCTGGTCTGCGGCTCCGAGTGGACCCCCACGGAGAAGCACTCATCTGTTGTCAAATATTTATAAATGTCAATATCAGCCAAAGAATGCCAGCCCCGGCTGTGAGGGTTCAGGACACCATCAGACGGTCATTTACAAACCACTGATTACCGGCTACTCTGCACGTCCATATCAAACCCACATATTCAAGCCAAATATAAAAAATATATTTTTTTTTTGTATATAAGTATTTTTTTTATGTTCAATGATGGTAATGGTGGTAATGGTAATGGACTGCTTTATATAGCGCTTTTATCCAAAGCGCTTTACAAGTCATGCCTCACATTCACCCATTCAACCACCGACGGCAGGGGCACGAGTTAGCCATGCAAGGAGACCGCCAGCACGTCAGGAGCAGTTAGGGTGTTAAGTTACCCAAACTACCCACCCTTCATCATCTATACACATTTTTATATAAAACACTAGCATTTCACACATGCTTCGGCCTCGAGAAAGTGTAACTTGGCAGCAAGCTAAAATTAAAACTGTGAAAGAGGCGCTGAAGAACAGTGTAGTAGTGCGATGTGTTTGACTGCAATACTTTTCAGGATTTTCCTCCCCTGTGACTGTGGGCAAACCTTGAAGTCAAACCAGAATGCATTTTCCGTCGCCGTTTGCTAACGTGACCCCCTTAAATTAGCTTGACAGGTTAGAATAAACAGAGGAAAACTAGGCGAGGACTTTATCAATATTTACCATTCTTGTGTTTGCTTGTTAACTCAGTGAGGACACGATGCACTCAAAAACAATTCAACAATATCAACAAAATAAATAAAAAAAGGTCACGAATTCTCATCACTAAATAAACTTCCCTTTTAATATGCATGATTTAAAGACACAAGTGTTCGAGCATCCTCAGATACAAAAAAAGCATTGCATTCTGGGATGTCTGTATCTATTCATTTTACTGCTGGGAGTGGAAATATTTTGGTTTCTCTATGGCCCCACTATGACTTTCCCTCATCTCTGCCTGGTACTAACAAGTCGTCGTCCCCAACACACACACACACACACACACACACACACACACACACACACACACACACACACACACACACACACACACACACACACACACACACACACACACACACACACACACACACACACACACACACACACACACTCTCTCTCTCTCTCTCTCTCTCTTCAATGGGCCTTTGCAGAAAGAGGGTTCCAGTTGGGACTGGTCTTCTGGTACATGTGGGCCTGTTGTGTTTGGGTTTTAAAAGAAGCCAGAGAAAACAACAAAGGCTCTATTTACTCCCTCAGCTTGTCACTTTTTGTAAGTGTGAGCAGAAAAACATTATCATAATAGATTAAGTGTTAGCCAGGAGACTAATGAATGCTGAGAGAGTGTGTGTGTGTGTGTGCAGTTTTGATGCTAATGTGTTTGTTGTATTTTCTTGTCATATCCGAGTGCACGTCTAAATATAGAAAAACAACGACAATAAAATCTCTCTACTGCTAATATATACAGTCATTTTGTTTAAACATTTTGATATCCACCTCTGTGCACACACACTAGTGGATAGCAACTTCTTCAGAGGATAGAGATCCTTTTCGATTGTTTAGTCCTTACATTTGTAACCCAGTGTACTATTATTATTTCTGAATGATACCCGACTCTCCGCTTTAGTGAATACAGGCACAGAACAGGGCCCATCGTACATCATAATATTTGTAGTCCTAATAGTCCCCACTTAAATGATAGCCTCCATCCATCACACACAAACAAACCACGGCGGGATCCGGCGAACAAACACGACACTCTTTCAATGCCCGCATAACCTAATTTGCATATTTCCACTTCCTGCGTACTGTACCTCCGCTGCTCTGTGACAAGCTGGCAAGTTTGTCTTCTGTTCTCGGGGGGGGGGGGGGGGGGGGAGAGGAAAAGAAGAAAAAAAAAATCTAAAATCTAAACGGATTACCTCCCTGGGCCCGATGTGGAAGCAGCTTCAATCACAACAACCACCCCCATCTCATCGTCCATGACCCAAAAATGATTTTTTATTTTTTTATAAATAAATAACTCATACAGGGTGGCTTGTCAAGCCGCGCTCGCTAATCTACGAGGGAGGATTTGAATAAGTCCATACTCCAACTTTCATTGCACCCCCCCCCCCCCTCTCGCTCTCTCCGTTCCCTCTCCATCCCTCTCTTTCTCTCTCCCTCTTTTCCACCCTCTCTCCTCATCTTTCTCTCGTTCGTGCTCTCTCTCCCTCAATCTCTACACTGTTCCTGCCCTCTCTCTCTCTCTCTCTCATCTCTCTCTCTCTCTACTCTCTCTCTCTCTCTCTCTCTCTCTCTCTACTCTCTCTCTCTCTCTCTCTCTCTCTCTCTCTCTCTCTCCTCTCTCTCTCTCTCTCTCCTCTCTCTCTCTCTCTCTCTCTCTGGCGTCTTCACAAGTAGGGGCCTTCTTTTTCCCTGGGACCCCTTGTGCTAAGTGAGATTAATTTCAACATCATAAATAACTTAGAGCAGGTCCCCCGTGGGAGGGTAGGCGGAGGGTGGGGTGGGGTAGCTTGAGGGTGAGGGTGACAGAGAGGGAGGGAGGCACTGGGGGCACTGTGTGTGTGTGTGTGTGTGTGTGTGTGTGTGTGTGTGTGTGTGTGTGTGTGTGTGCCATGTTTTACGAAAAACAAATGTGTTTGACCGCCAGCCACTCTGTCATCCAGGGGGTGGGGGGGGGGGGGAAACAAAGCCGGCATTATTAAACCTGTGTTTTGTTTAAGCGGACCGCCTGGAAGCGATCCACAGGTCCTCTTAGTTATGCCAAAACGTATCGTCTCCTTCTTCTCCTCCTCCTCCTCCCCGTCTTAATAATAATAACAACAACAACCATAAAAGATGCCTTCTCTTGGACCGCCTGATGGTGTTGGCTGAATGGAGAGCACTCTTTATATTCCCCCATGAGTCTCATCCTCCTCCTCCCTCCCCGCCACACACTTCCACCATCTTTTACGATCACCATTATACGGCAAGTGGCGTAATTCCCCCCCCCCCCCCCCACCACCCCCAAGCCCACCCGGAGAATAGAGGGACCCAGTAAATTTCGTTGTCATATTGTAATTGAAGTGTCGCGGCGATACATCACCGCGGTAACAGTAATAACGGTGATACAGTCCTGTGTGTTTGTAATGTGCTCCAGGCACCAGGCACTGAATTGCGCCCGAGGTGTCCTGCTGGGTTTTGCTCTCTCTGTATACGGTGTGGTGCCTCCTTCAAATCCCTCCCCCTAAATCTCCCAGCTTTATTGTCGACTACAAATCCTTTGAATACCAATGTGAAAAAAGAAAACAATCAATATGGCTGAGATGCCACAGACCCGTGCGCATTTATTAAACGGGACCACTTCTGTAACGTGGTGTGTTTTTTTTGGGGGGGGGGTTTTTGTGGTCTGGAATTCAGATCCGACTTTCACCAGTTTCACCGGTGATGGCTTTTGGTTGTAGAATAGTTTTATTTGATGATTTTCTCTGTTTGTATATGAGCAAAGTATGGGACACATTAACTGTTATTTATGTATTTTCCGTTTAGTCTTTTTTGGGCATGTTTTTCCATGAGCTTTGAAGCAGTACTCTGAGGATTCCCAATATGGAATAAAAGTACATCTATTTTTATGGAGGATACAGACATTATTTGTGGACAAAGGAGAGCCATTTCCCCAATCATCTGAAAAAAGAAAGCAGACCAGGTCCAGTATTGACGGTCTAAAAATAGCTTCAGAAGATTTAAGGAACATAAAGGACGACGCACCTAATCCAATCATTGGCATGGTTGATTATACTGTACAATACATGTATTATATATATATGTAGTATATATGTATAAGCTTTTTTTTTTGCTATTTATATCGGCCAAGATCCAATGAGTTGAATACTTTCTGTATCCCCACTGCCCACATCAAACCCTCCTCAATCCCCACCCAGAACACACACACACACACACACACACACACACACACACACACACACACACACACACACACACACACACACACACACACACACACACACACACACACACACACACACACACACACACACACACACACACACACTTTTTTGGAAAACATGAATATGGCATTCATCCCTCGGAAAAGCTCGACAAACAAAGTGAAACAAATAGCTCTATGACGGATGCAATCTAAACAGGATTGACCTTAACTCAAAACAAACCCTCTTCGCTTACTCTGCTTACTGCTGCTACGTTTTGCATGCGCTGGTCTGCAATTAACTTGAGGTTGTCAGGCACTGTTCCGCCTTGTTTACCATTAAGAGGATGAAAAAAAATATATATATATAAAATGGAAAATGATGATTCAAGCCTGTTTAGAGACGCTAATACCGGGTGGCTGTTTTATCCATCAGTTTAAGAGCCATGCTAAATGGGTTTGACTCAATGTTCAATACATAGAACAATGGCATATATACATCTCTATGTATATATAGGCAGTATAGTCATGTGTGTACAGCGAGTACAGAAGGGAACTGAGGCAGCAGCAGTGTTGAGGACCAGAGTGGATGAGATGTTGTTCCTAATCTTCACCACTTGAGGCCTGCCCGTCAGGAAGTCCACAATCCAGTTACAGATGGGGGCACCCAGACCTAGGTCCCTCAGTTTCAGGCAGTCTGACGTAGGTGTCCATCCTGTCTAGGTCATCCAGGGCCGTGTGTAGTGCCAGGGAAATGGCCTCGTCTACAGACCTGTTTGGTCTGTATGCAAACTGGAGTGGGTATAGGGATGGAAAAGTTAATATGTGACATTACACATTTCTCCAGGCACTTCATGGCTATGGGTGTTAAAGCCACTGGACGATAATCATTGAGACTTGTTACCTTGGTCTTTTTGGGTAACGGAACAATGATTGTCTCTTTAAAGCACACTGGGACGACAGACTGTTGCAGTGATGCGTTGTAGATGTCCGTGAACTCAGGAGCCATGGATGGAACTCCGTCAGTGCCGGCTGCCTTCTCTGCCTTCACCCTCCTGAAGGTTCTGCGGACCTCGGACAGTTGTAGAACGTAGTCATCTGGGTGAATGTTAAATTTGTTGGTCGGCTCAGAGTTCTCCCTTTCAAAGAGAGCGTAAAACGTGTTCAACTCGTCTGGTAGGTTGGGGTTGTTGTTGGTGACTGCCCCCGAGCTCCCCTTGTTGTTGGAGAGGACCCTCAGACCTTGCCAAATACGTCTGGTGTCAGAGCCCCCGAACTGAAATTCCAATTTGTTTTTGTAATCCAATTTACCCTTCTTGATGGCTTTTCTGAGTTTTTTGTCTGAGTTGGCCTTCTTGTACTGATCGGAGTCGCCTGTTGTGAAAGAGGTACTCCGTTCCTTTAGTTAGTTCCGTATGTCAGCATTCATCCATGGTTAAACTGTGAAGTGACAATAAACTTGACTTGACTTGGTTTGCGGTTGTAGAAGCACGGAGGCGTGGTCTGATTTGCCAAAAGCCGACCGCGCAACAGCCCGATAAGCGTGCTTAATGCTCGTGTAGCAGTAGTCAAGAGTCTTGTTGTGTCTTGTCGGACATGAGATGTGCTGATTTTTAATTGCAGTGGTTAAAGTACCCCGCTACGATGACTGCCTCGGGGTAGGGGTATGGATGAGGCAGCAGCTGGAAGGGACAGGGAGGGGCAGAGGCGGGCAGTGTTACGGAGGTGAAAGAAGGCAGTTTTGGTGATGTACTTGACGTGTGGTAGGAATGAAAGGGTTGGGGTCGAGGATGGGGCCAAGGTTGCGGACATGGGTGGAGGGGGTGACAATCAACAGTGAGCAGCAATCAATGCTGATAGAGAATTTCTGGGCGGGGGAGTTTGGGCTGATGAGTATTTCTGATTTATTGCAGTTGATTGGAGAAAGTTCTGTTGCACCATGTTATTATATCAGAAAGGCAGGTGATGAGGGTGGAGTGGGTGGTTGGGGTGATGGTCTTGGAGTAGAGGTAAAGTTGTGTGTCGTTCGCAAAGAAATGGAAGAGGAGGCCGTGGCGGCAGAGAATTTTACCCAGGGGAAGTATATACAGGATGAAGAGAGGGGGGCCAAGCACTGATCCTTGAGGGACACCATGAGTGACTGGGGCGGTGGACGATTGGCAGTGGTTTATGGAGATATATTGGTGTCTGTCGGAGAGGTAGGAGGTGAACCAGGAGAGGACAGTACCGGAAATGCCAAGGGAGTGGAGGCGGGAGAGGAGGATGGAATGATTAATGGTGTCAAAGGCGGCAATGAGGTCGAGGAGGATAAGGATGGTTAGGGAGCCAGAGTCAGCAGAGAGAAGGATGTCATTGGTGATTTTCTGTAGTGCAGTTTTTGTACTGCGGATTGGAAGGGTTCGTAGAGGTTATTGTTGTCGAGGTGGGTTTTGAATTAAGCGGCAGCAGCTCTCTCAAGGACTATGGGACAGGAAGGGGAGGTTGGATATGGGATATGGGACACATCCCTAGTTCACACTAGGGACAAACGTATGACAATGACAAATTTCAATGTTCTCATACAAATGGCTTGAGTAGGCTTATTTTTTATATGTGACATATAAATGCCATGTTATAATATGGTACTGTTAACACAAAGGTTGTTTTTTTTGTAACACACCATTTAAAACAACAATATATGCTTTTACTTTTTCCATACAAATACTTAAAATACCCACAATTTGTCCTAACATTAAATTTGAATTGACTGTTTGATAAATAAAATGAAATCGGAATCCTAATGTAATCCTACTATAGTTGGATACCAAAGCACATATATTGTCATTATATTCGATATCTTGATGTGGGGTACAGTAGCTGCTGTCTCTGCTCTTGTTAGGTGAATAAACCCTCTGGGTGGCAGACAGACAGATGGGTCCGTACAGGTAGAGAGAGATCGGAACGAGGGATAGAGAGAAACAGGAGGGGGGGGGGGGGGGGGGGAGAGGGAGAAATAGAGTGAGGGAGAGAGGTGGAAAGAAAGGGAGGGGAGAGAGAGTGATAGAAAAAAAAATGAGAGGGGGGGGGGTAAGAGAGTGAAATGGATAGAGAAAGGATAGAGGCGGGGGAGGGAGAGAGTGAGATAAAGAGAGAGACCAGCGAGAGATGGGGAGAGAGCAATGCGACAGAGATAGTGAATGAGAGATTCATAGAGAGGGTGGAAAAAGAGAGAGATTAGGAGATGGGTAGAGAAAGACAAACATGATGAGATACATGGAGATAGAGAGCAAGAGAGGGAGAGAGAGGCAGAGAGGAACAGAGTGAGGGGGGGGGGGGGGGGGGGAGAGAGAGAGAGAGAGAGAGCGAAGAGCGGTAGAGCGAGCTTTGCCACCGCCTGGTGAGCCTCTACTGATTTATTATTTGTGCAGTCGGGGAGGACGCTTCACAGCTGTGTTTACCTTGGACCCTGTCCCGAGTATTAGGTGGCCCAGGTCGGGAACTGCAGATGTGATTACTTATTCACAGATCCACACCACTCAGTACCCGACCCGATGCTCTCCCCCCCCCCCCCCCCCCTCCCTCCCTCTTCCCACCCCAACCTCAGCACAAACCCCCACCCAATTCTACCCTCCTACTGAGGGTTTTTTTTTTTTCTCCACAGGATCATATGCACATGTCACAGTGACTCTCGAAGACAGCTTCATTTAACAGTTTTCTTTGACCACGCCGTGTCGTACCAACTCCAGTTTTGGGGGTGAAAGTCAGCTAGCCCCCCCCGTCCGTCCGTCCGTCCATCCGTCCGTCCATGAATCTGGGAACCCGTCCAGCCTGTTTGTGGATGGAAAGATCGTCGTGGGGTTTGAAGTCGTATATTCGCAGCCCAGTTGGCATGGCATAGAGGCGCTTTGTGCGCTGGGTGGAAGCCCATATGTTCAAAGCGCGGTACAGAAACCATACTGTGGGCAGCCACACATTCGTACCTTGGCAGGGCTGTAAAAACGACAAGAAGAGACAAGGCCCTTGGGTGCATTTGAAGCCAGGGTGTAACAGGCGTTTTCTGGGAAAAGGGCCTGAGGTATAGGTGGCGCTTGTAGTGGCCCAAAGGACATCCTCTCCCGTGTGGAACCTAATGTGTGTGTGTGTGTGTGTGTGTGTGTGTGTGTTAGTAATACTTTACAGATTACTATATTATGGGGACAAAGTGGTGTGTGTTTAAAGGAATGCTCTCGGGGTGTAAATGCACTATATTCACCAAATGTGCAGCATTTGTCTCATTTAACTGTCCACACTAATTAAAAGAAAGAAAAAAAAAACCTTTTTTTTTTTTTTAAAACCTATAGGAGGAGAAAGGGTAAAAAGAAAAAAAAAGACATTTTGTGACCGTAGACATCCACACATTCGTTAGGGGCTCCTCGGCTGTTTAGACTCCCAACGTGACAGTCTGGGCTGTATCCGACAGATAGTAATCCCATGCCTATATCACACCCCCTGGCGTACGGCAAACCCCGTCCATCCCCGTCCATCCCCTTCACCTCAGATTTACGGCCCACTCACACGCCGCTCGACGTTTGACCACCGGCGACGCACGGAAGTCGCAGACGGTCATAAAAACCCGCCGCCGCCGCCGCCGCCAGACACGCCAGGGTGTTCACCTGCACTGGTGATTTATCGGTACGTATATACTTATGCAAAACGAGCACTTGGAATAAACAAAAGACACACAAAGAGCGGTGTTTTCGTGCAGTACTACTGCCCGCACAAACTAGCTCGTCTGTAATTGTACTTTTAGTTTTCATTTCAAAGCCAGCTGCATGTTCAGGGGTTAGTTTCCTATGGTTTTGGAAGCACGTCAACCAGCCATCTTGAACAACCTAAATCAATAGCTTTATTTTTTCCCTCAGGTGAAACTTAGACAGATACCCCCTCACTGTTAAGCTGCTCAGGGAGAGATTTAAGGAAAGTGAGATTTGCCTGGACTACTGGCAAGACGTATCATCAAAGCTGCCAGTACTGATGTTATATATATATAAACATATATATATTTATATATACACATATACATACAGTATATCTGTCTCTTGTCAGAGCTACCTTTAATCAGTCTGCCCCCCCCACCCCCCCGGCAGTGTGCTGTGTGCTGACACTCGGAATAAATCACATGAAAGTATTTGAGAGAAAATGAACCAAAGAAAAGGTACTTAACTACATTCCTTACTGCCAGTTTTTACAGGAGCAAAAAAAAAAAGGAAGATTTGTCTCTGCAAATGCATGGGGGTCTATGCCAAAGGCATTACGACACACACACACACACACACACACACACACACACACACACACACACACACACACACACACACACACACACACACACACACACACACACACACACACACACACACACACACACACACACACAGAGGTTGCTGTAGGTTCCCCATCCCCCCATGCCTCCTCCAACAGCTCATTGCCCTCTGCTCTGTGCATGCTCGGCCGCTCGTTAAATATGCAGATTATGTGGCGGTCTCATATGGATGTACTTTCTTGCATTTGTACTTTCTCATTGAGGTCACCTCACACGGCAAGGCCTGGAGGTGTTAGCGGCAAATGCTAACAGGGCTGGCGATGGCAGAGGTCGTCCATTACCTGGAGGGGGATGAATACTTCTTGGGGTTAAGAGGAAGGGAATGAAGGGAGGCAGAATGGGGCGAGAGAGAGAGAGAGAAAGGGGTCATTTGGTTGATTGAATTAACTATAGGGGGAAATAAGATACATGGTGCTATGGACTATCCATGCATGCATGCACACACAGATGCTCACATGCACTAAATGCCCACACATGCGCACGTGCCGTCACCCCCACACACACGCACGCACGCACACACACACGCACACGCGCACACACACACACACACACACACACACCTCAGTGCCCCTCGGTGGCAGCCGTGCGCCCCCACATTTGTGCACACGGAAGCGTCGGCACGCACAGACGCGCCTCACGGTTCAGTTGGCGTGAATATGTATTTATTCACGTACCTATGTGTGCATCTCGCTCGGGGGGTGCGTGTCAGCTTGGTCTACAACTAATAGGTTCAGGTCATCACGTAACCTTGTCGCTGAGAATAAACTCTCGACCAAAAGCACTGTCAAATTACATGTTAAAGGGTCGCTCACGTGGCCCTTCAGTCACATTAGGTAACCAAATTGACTTAAAAACAAACTATCCTCACATCACGGTATTCTGATGAACCCGGAAACCAAAGCTGGCTTCTGTTATCGGTTCCTCTCACTCTCATACACGTGTGTGTGTGCGCGTGTGTGTGTGTGTGCATGTGTGTGTGTGTGCATGTGTGTGTGTGTGCATGTGTGTGTGTGTGTGCGTGTGTGTGTGTGTGCATGTGTGTGGTGCCTTAGGGGTAGAAGTAACCGTCCATTCTAATTTCCTGTGTCGGGGGGTTGACACGCTCAGACAGACAGGCCTCTATCAAGAGATCTGGTTGGACCCAGCAGCAATGATGGGAGATGGCAAGGGCTAGCGCGCGCGCTCTCTCTCTCTCTCTCTCGCTCTCTCTCTCTCTCTCTCTCTCGGTGGTACGACCGCATAGCACAGCTACTACTACTACTACTACTACTACTACAACGAAGATGGAGAATCATATTCGTAATAATAGGCTTGTGGTGTTATATAAATATAACTTGATATCATTTTTTTCATAGAACATTTTAGCATAATGACTGTACAAATTCTTAATTAAATAAAAAGATAATGTGTTAGGATGTGTGAGACTGTATATACTTGAGACTGTATAAATGTTTTGGTATTATTTTTAACATCATGGACACAGCATTTTCCATCTGAAGGCCTTGACGGAATAGGCTGAATGAGTGAATGAGAGTCATTAACATTTGCTTGCCTCAGCTAGCGTCCTAATATTGGCATACAGTAGCGACCGCTGTAGCAATATTGACACAAAATGGCTGTGCGCACACACCGCTCCTTCCATTTGGACATCCATTTATCCCCCCCGACTGTGCTTCAGGGAAAGAGGATCTATTTTGTAACCGCTCTGCCTGCTCAGAAAGCGGCCAACACAATAGCTTAGATTGAACCTCATCACTTGGGAGTGTGTGGACCACGATTGTACCAAGAGACACTTTTAAAATGACTCTTGCTCTTACCGGGGTTTTTTGACACTATAACTGAGCAAGAGTATATAAAAGAAAGTAATAAAACTGAAAAATAAAAGCTAAAAATAAGGAAACAACTAAAATAAAGAAAGAACAGTAGAAGGGACAAAAGGGAATGTAAATATATATATTATAATATATATTGGCACAGCAGTTCCTGAGACACTCAAAACAAAAAGTGAGAAACTGAAGCAGGGAAGAGAGAGGGAGAGAGAGAGAGAGAGAGAGAGAGAGAGAGAGAGAGAGAGAAGAGAGAGAGAGAGAGAGAGAGAGAGAGAGAGAGAGAGAGAGAGAGAAAGGTGAGAGACCGAGTGAGAGACGGGAGGACAGACAGACAGACAGACCGACCGAGAGCGAGAGAGAGCAGTCCCACATCTGCCGGTCTCCAAACATGGCACCTCTCCATTTGGCCTTGCCTGACCTTCCCTGTAAGTACAGGCCTCGTGGTTTCTCCCCGGTTAAAAATAGGAGCCTGCTAAATTCCACACTGAATTATTTCAACGGAGAGGGCTTGTTCTCTCTCTCTCTCTGCTCTCTCTCTCTCTCTCTCCTTTTTCTTCTGTCTGCGAACACTGCCACCTTCACCTTACACCCCCTGCTCTCTGCATATTGTACTGACAGCGTGCCAGAAATATGCCCAAAGGTGTGTGCGTGTGTGCGTGTACCAGACTAAACTACCCAGCCCTGTTTACCCCTGCCGTTCTTGTCAGCTTCCAATAGTCATCTGTGGTTTTAAGGAGAAAAAAAAAAACCATAGAAAATGTGTGCAGACTGCAGGGAGGGGAGGTAAGGGAAGAGGTGTGTTCGAGATCCGTGATTAGAGCAAGACAAGCTGCTGCTGCTCGACGAGCCGTTAGGATTATTTTCACACGTCTCTTCTTCATGCAAATATGGTTTCTTTTTAAGTAACAAGTTGGTTCATTCGCCGTGTGATTACTGCTTATAGCTTGACAATGTCATATCAATGTTTTATTTAAATTGTATTTGTATTAGATCATGCAGTCAATACAAAATAAATAAACAATAGGTTGTCATCAAGGTATTTATGCGTTAGGTTTTGCACCTTGTTTTCATACCAAATCTTCGGTATTTAAAAAAAGACGTAAAGGTTTTTCGCTGCTTCTTTTTAGAACCAAGAGCACATAATATTCATTGTTCAACTTTAAATTCTGCAGATGACACATGCACTTGTGTAGGTCAGTTCAGAGCATGTCCTCGTTTGGCTTGTAAATCGCTAATAATATGATCAGAACAGTAATCCCAAAAAGGAATGATGTAATGTAATCCCATAGATCGTGGTCATGTTCATTGGTGCAAGGTACCACCGTGTCTCTGATACACATATTTACCACAAAGAACATTTCCCAATGGCCTTACCGTTTTAAACTATGCATAAAGTTTTTTGGTTTTCCCCTGAACACGGTATAAATACATATTAATGAAAAACAGCTGAAAACCAGAGATGCTGCTAATTAGCTCCCGAGTCGCAGGCACAGTTGGCATGGCAACAAATTATTCAGGGCCAGCCAATGGCCTTGGAGTATTCCTCAAATCCAATTAACTGCTGCAGTAAAGTACTTGTTACGACTAGTCTCGACAAAGGGTTGACCTGTAAATTTAAAATACAGTGCAGTGTGTGTCTGAATCAGGTTAGACAATATATATATATATATATATATCTATATATATATATATATATATATATATAGATATATAGCCACTGTGCGGCTGTGTCTGTGGAACAAAGAGACTCGTACCAAAACTTGCCACCACATTGCTACAATAATCGAATATATATCTGTTAAAGTTGACTAAATATGGAATGATGTACATGAAATACACATACACAATTATTTTCTTTTGAGAAATAAAAATATAGAAATATATACTTTAAATTTAAGGACGGCAAATGGAAACCGAAAGCATATTTCATCAGCTTATATTCACACACAGGTTTTATTTTTCATCCGTGTACCAGTATGTTAATTACATGACGGTGCCTCTGTGTGTGCCAACATACATATTTCTCCTTTGCTTGTCCGTTAATGTCCTTGCATGTCCTTGCATGAGGAGTGGTGGTTAGGTGGGTGTTTCAGGGCGAGACATTACTCCGGGGGGGGGCCTGGTATAGAACAACACAACAAGCAACAACAAAGAGGGGCCAAATGACCAGCATGTGGTGCCACAGTGCAGCTGCCCTCGCAACGAGCATTTAAAGCCGACCACAAAGGCCCCTAAATGGCCCCTGCATGGAGAATTACACGCTTGATGCCATGATGAGGACTAAGTGTATGTGTGTGTGTGTGTGTGTGTGCCAGTGCATGATAATAAAAGACTGCATGTTTTCCAGTGACTGTTGGTTTAGTGTTCACCGATTGTGTGTGTGTGTGTGTGTGTGTAGGGTTGCATGCTGTCTCCGAATATGTGTACAAAAACAATTTGTGTGTTCAAGTGGCGGTGTGTGTGCGTGTGTTTGTGCGTGTTCAAGTGCGTGTGTGTGTGTGTGTGTGTGTGTGTGTGTGTGTGTATGTGTGTGTGTTCAAGTGTGTGTGTGTGTGTGTGCGTGTAGGGTTGCATGCCGTCTCCGCATCCACATTCTCCTATTAAGCTACAACAGCCTACAGCTGGGTTGATTGTGCCGATGCTCAATCTGTATCCTCGTCGGGAACAGCCATTCTCTGCAGATAATAGGCCATCACCAACCCCCACCTCCTGCCACAGTATCTACTCCACCAACGTCAACTTCCCATTCACAGGCCGACCGAGGAATACATTGGGGATCGTTCATTTAAAGCAATTCCAAAATTCTAAAAATATCCGTGTGAACACATGCATAATGCTGAACAACCAAAAGTGTTTCTTTACACAGACTGACAACAGGCAAAAGTTGTTGTGTGTGTGGCTATGATTATGATACCAATACGTTGTCAGGAGACATGCAAGACTAGTCATGCATTGGCATAGTGGAGCAGAATCCAATGCCCCTCATCGAGGGTTAACCGTCAGAAGCCATGTGAGCTGCACACCTCCGCTAATTGCGAAGACAACACTTTTCAACTCAATACATCTGAACATCGGAGAGGATGAGGATCACATGACATGTGGTCGGACAAAGAGGACAGCGAAAGTGAGGGGGGCAGTGTCTGGTGTGAGAGAGAGAGAGAGATGGTAGAACAGTGATGATAAAACAACGATCATCTTGTAAATTTGAGTCTTTGTTCGTCTGCTGTGAGAACTAGAGTTAATTGGGGGAAGCTGCCAGCAGATACAGATAGTTCAGCGCACACACAGAGAGAGAGAGAGAGAGAGAGAGAGAGAGAGAGAGAGAGAGAGAGAGAGAGAGAGAGAGAGAGGGTGAAGAGAGAGAGGGGACAGAGAGAGAGAGAGAGAGAG
Source organism: Muraenolepis orangiensis (assembly GCA_027704905.1). Classification (NCBI taxonomy): domain Eukaryota; kingdom Metazoa; phylum Chordata; class Actinopteri; order Gadiformes; family Muraenolepididae; genus Muraenolepis; species Muraenolepis orangiensis. The sequence goes on along the minus strand of CM051004.1, from coordinate 10,646,754 downwards.
AGGAGAGAGAGAGAGAGAGAGAGAGAGAGAGAGAGAGAGAGAGAGAGAGAGACAGAGAGACAGAGAGAGGGGGGGACAGAGAGAGGGGGAAAGGGAATAATTTATCATTGGGTCAGATATGGATCGACAAGAAAAAAAAAAACATGTTCGCATTTTGTATTCAACACGTTTGAATGTGTGCACTGTGTGCATGTCCACAGACACCCGCGATAAGATCCACTTGTTTTAATCACAGAGGGGGGAGAGCAGCTGTGAACATGGACACAAGTGTGTGTGTGTGTGTGTGGTGTGAGAGAGATAGTCTTGGCTTTATTGAACAAGCCAGTGAGGACGAGTTTGACATTGCTAATATGTGTATCTCAATGGCTCAGTGTGTGTGTGTTTCAGACAAGACCTGAACATTGAGAGACTGTCAGAGAGAGAGAGAGAGAGAGAGAGAGTGTGAGTGAGTGTGTGGAGTGTGTGAGTGTGTGTGTGTGAGTGTGTGAGAGAGTGTGTGAGTGTGTGTGTGTGTGTGTGTGTGTGTGTGTGTGTGTGTGTGTGTGTGTGTGTGTGTGTGTGTGTGTGTGTGTGTAAGGGGCGGGAGCTAGACGTCTTCTTGTATCAGATATGTACACTCGACGCGGAGGGAACCGGAGGAACATTAGCATGTGAAAGGCGTGCTAAGGCTGCGCCGCGGACCGCAAGACACTGCTGAAGAAAGCACATATAGATACAAAACGACAGCTCGCTGTCATTCTGTATCAAACACACACACACACACACACACACACACACACACACACACACACACACACACACACACACACACACACACACACACACACACACACACACACACACACACACACACACACACACACACACACACACACACAATCAATTTCAAGACAGGCAAAATTGAGGTCATTCAGTTGATAAACATGCAAATTCACACAAATCTCCATTTGTTAAATCTAGGAGAAAACTAAATACGAAAAAAATGAATTGGGACATTTTGAATAAAACAATACGAACCGCTCACCAACTTATGCAGACACTTGTCCCTTTTGTCTTTTCGCTCTCGCTTTGATCTCGCCTGGCTTTTCATGTGTGTGTGTGTGTGTGTGTGTGTGTGTGTGTGTGTGTGTGTGTGTGTGTGCGTGCGTGCGTGCGTGCGTGCGTGCGTGCGTGCGTGCGTGCGCGCGCGTGCGTGTTACCGCCGCGCGTGCACACAGATCCGTGGCATCTCGTAATTAGAGAGCAGAGGCCTCTTGTTTTTAAGATCCCGTTTCAAAGCCAAAGACACAGAGGAGGCTTATTTTGTGTGTGTGGGGGGGGGGGGGGTCATGGACGTGTTGTATTCTTTCTCCCTTAAAAAAAAAAAAAAGCCTGCAGTGCAAAACACACGCTAACGCCGGCTGACAGCACGACTAACGGGCCGGGAGCCCGTGACGAATACAAAGAGAGCGATTTACATTGTTTTCGGTGAAATGGCGGAATTAGGACCAAATTCATTCTGATGTCTTATTGATGTTATATATGTTTTATGTTGTATGATTTAGCGTGTTCCCATTTTCTTTTGTGTCTCTGTTGACGACGGCTTTAATGAGGTTATGATTTGAGGGCATATGCACCGAGAGCCTTGGGTAAACCCTTCAGAACCCAACAGCGTCTCCCTGTGGCGAAACGGTACTCATACACACAAGGCTCATTAAAACCATCATGTATTCAGTTAAGGATTAGGTCTACTTTAAAATGAGGTCAACCGATGCCACACAAGGGATTTGAATACTAATTTCATGCACTCATCTAATTATGTATTATAGGACCTTTGTCTTGTTTCTGCAGCAGGCATATAGCTGTCCATTTAAGTCGCTTCACAATGCTTTCATGAAAAAGGGTATGTAGATATATACCCTCTTTTAGCAGCAATGACTTGCATGCTTTAAGAAACCATTTTTTAGAAATAACGACAGAGCAAGCTTTGAATATGATTATAGCGTATTACGTGGCATCGTGTTGAATTTCTTTTAATCAATAAAATACAATTTAATACCTTCTTTAAAACTGAAGAATGAGTTGTGTATGGTGAAGGCGGAGGCATTCACATTGCTTTTTCCACAACAAAAAAGTAAAAGAGTAGGCCTATAAACAGTAGGTCCAAGTAGGAGTATCAGAAAGGGGCAGATTGCACCAGTGTCTAATCGCAGCCACTCCGTCCTAGTGACGCTGGCACGCTGTAGCACTGACACTTTAAGCCCTCCTAGTTTCTGGTTCTTGGATGTCAGCTAAATAATGCAGGCACATCAATTTCCCTACATCGTCATACCATAACATATGACTGCAGTTGACAGTGGTGTAAGTATGTCATGCTTCTACCATACAGTGGCACAACGGGGGACATCTTTGAACACATTCACACTCCGTTATATAATTCAAAGTCTTATTAATGCAACTCACCAATGAATTAATCAATGTATGCATCCCTCAGACAAACCACCCCATTGAGCCTTCATTGTTAGGGCGTTTCCCCTCGGATGATGGAGGGGAACACACTGCCCTCTAGTGGCAAAATAAATGATAGTGTAGAGCAGTGATTCCCAACCGGGGGTACGCGGACCCCTAGGGGTACGTGATGGGATTGCAGGAGGTACATAGAAAGATTAGGGATTGCAATTTATTTATAATATATATATATTATTATTATTTAAAAAAAATAAACACATTTTAGCAATGCTTAGCAACCTAAGACCCATGTAATGAAACCGCAAAATGAAACCCACGAAATGAAACCTGCGATGCGGTCTGTGAGACGGCTGGTGGCACTCGTGCTCATAACTCTGGATGCATGGTTGGGCAGCGTTAAACGCACTAATACCGGTACCATCGCTGCGGAACCGGGTGAGCCCAGTGAAAAGAAAAAAAAAAGTGGACAAGACCGGCAGTTCAGTGACAAATACATTGTTTATGGATTTACTTGTACATCTGATGATCCGCCACAGTGGTTTTTTTTGCGGCGAAGTGCTGTCAAATAATTCAATGAAGCCAGCCCACCTGCAGTAGCACCAGAGCACCAAACACGCCGGGAATGTCGGTAAAAAGGACTTTTACAAACAAAAACTGTCCGAATTCAAGTCATGTCAGACTACATTAAAGAAAGCGGCAAGTGTGTCGAGCAAAGCAATGGAGGCATCCTATGCTGTGGCATTACTGGTGGCCAAGTCCAAAAAACCACATTCAATTGCAGAAGATCTGATTCTCCCTGCCGCAATCCTTTTGGCTGAAACTATGCTGGACCAGAAAGCAGCAGACGTGCTGAAAACCATTCCATTATCGAACAACACAATCTGTCCACTAATATTGTTGGACAGGTGGTGAATAAAATTGAAAGAGCCGGTCAGTTCGCTCTACAGTTGGATGAAATGACGGATGTGAGTGGGGAGGCTCAGCTCCTGGCCTTTGCGCGTTATGCTGAAGAGTCTGAAATACATGAGCATATTTTGTTTTGCAAGAAGCTAACAGGACAGACAACTGGCGAATAAATATTTCAGGTGATTGACAGCTTTTTCAAAGAAAACAATCTTGAGTGGAAATCCTGCAGTCACATCTGTACCGACGGCGCAGCTGCGATGACGGGGAAAGTGCGTGGGTTGCATGGATGTGTGATGAAGGTAAACCCCGAAATTAAGTGGAATCACTGCATTATCCACTGGGAGGCTCTCGCCAGTAAAAGGATGAGCCCCGAGTTAAGTGCTGTCATGGATGACGCAGTTAAGGTGATTAATTTCATTCAGTCCAGACCTAAGAATCACCAACTATTTCAAACTCTGTGTCAAGACAGCGGGGCAGAGCATGGGCAGCTACTGCTTCACACAGACGTCCGCTGGTTGTCGCATGGCAAAACACTATCCAGGCTGTTTGAACTTCGCACTGAGGTGTCTGCTTTCCTGATACAGCACTCTCATCCTCTCGCAGTGGTTTTTCAGGATGCAGGGAGGGTTGCACGGCTGGCATATCTTGCCGATGTCTTCTCCAAGCTTAATGAGCTTAACCTCTCACTTCAAGGCAAGGACTCGCATATCCTTAACATGTATGACAGAGTGAATGGATTCATAAATAAAGTCAACTTATGGGAGACGAAATACGACAAAGGGGATATAAGCAGTTTCCCACTGCTTGATGGCTATCTTGCCACTACTGATGCTGAAAACAAGCAGATGGTCACAATTGTTAAAACGCATCAGTCCAAACTCAAAACTGAGTTCAACCAGTACTTTCATGACATTGAAGCAAAGTCAGAACAGCTGGACTGGGTGAGGAACCCATTCAGTGAGTGACTGAGAGCAGCAGCAGCCTTCCTGACAGACTGCCGGAAAACCTGGTGGATTTGTTCTCTGATCGTGGGCAAAAGATGGCATATGCTGAAAAGTCAGACAGAGCTTTGGTGTGATGTTGCAAAGGAGTATCCAGAGCTAGGGAAACGTGCATTGAATAAACTCTTTCCTTTACACTGTAAACCCGAATGTTCAAAGTAATCAAATAGATTAAGTAGTGTGTACTCAAAGTTTCAAAAAAGTTCTACGAACTCAAAAATGTTGAGTTCGTGTGACTTGTCGTCCTTTTTTGAGTAACTGCAACTTAACTTGATTGATTAACTTGATTGACTTGAACTATTTGTGTATTAAGTAAGCATAACTTAAAAGCATAACTTAAGCACGAGAATTAAATCATAATTATAATAATATAATAATATATAATAATAAAAAATAAAATAAAATAATTTAAATAATTAAGTAATTACATATTCAAAATGATAAATTCCACTGATTTCTATTGTTTCAACATTACTGCATGTGTCTGATGTCAGTAACATTATAGTGGGTATTGGGGAGGACTTTAAAGGACTGTATATGATGACTGTATATCGCGCGCACTCGCACTCGTGTCGGTCAGAACACAAGACAAGAGGTACGATCTTTGGTCTTTAATCCACAGGCATGGGTTCTTCTGGCATTTATCTGGGGTTGGGTGTGTGGTATATACTCATGGAAGCAGTGATTCCTGTGGAATTGATCTCATGGGTGTCAGACGGGGGGGGGATTCAGGTCGCGATGGCCAGCGGTGGGGGTGGGGGGGAGGGTGGCGGCGGGACTTCAGGTCCGAACGGGGGGGGCGTTAACGGCGCCGCGTTAGTAACGCATTAACCTTGACAGCCCTATTCTTTATTATCAAATGTATGGTGTGGCGGCAAGGTTTTAGCCGTGGAAACCTTACCAGCGGAAACGCTGCATGAACGCACACATTGGTCTAGTCGCCACCCTTGAGGGTCAGACGATGTTTCAGCAACACGCCCCTCCCCCCTCCATGAACTGTTTCAGCAACACGCCCCTCCCCCCTCTCCCCTTGACGGGCGGTTTCAACCCACCCCCCACCCCATTTGATTCGCTCCACCCCCCTCCCCCACTCCACCCCCCTCCACCACTCCACCGCGATCATTTGCTCTCCTCCCCCCAACCGCGTTGAAGAACTCCAAGATCTTGTCCAAAGTGCATGGTAAGTTACTTAAAGTATTAATTAATAGATACATCACATACATTATACCAATTATAGTTAGTTATTTCTGCTCATTTAATCTACCTGACTTAAAAATATAATTTCGCTCAATTGTTCTCGCTAGTCTCGCATGTTGGTGTAGTGCAGAGCACATGAGGCTCATGTAACGTTGCACTATTCAGCAGGAAGCAGGAATGCTTGAAACCTACTCTTTTTCTTATCTTTATGCACCACGGAGATATATTGCTGTCTTCAACAATTGTACTCTTTGTAAGTCGCTTTGGATAAAAGCGTCTGACAAATGCCCTAAATGTAATGTAAATGTATTCAGGTTATGGGAAAATGAATCTTGTTTTTAAGAGCTAACTCTGGTTACTAACTTTTACTATCTAAACCAAACCGAAGCCCAAAACGGTGTTAAAATTTCGAGCACGTGGTTTCCTTCCATTCATGGTGGTTAGAACACGTGTAAGGGATAACTTATGGCTAGCTGGTCATTAGCTAGCCAGCTGGCTTTTACAGCCTGGGTTTCCGACCGCACAGCAGTATTGTGTATTCTGTATTCCATGGTCATGTTTTTGTAAGCTAATAGTAATGAACTTTTTGTTATATTGAGTTGTAAGTAATTCTGGTTTGAATGTTGTTGATGGAGGTCTAAACTTTGTCATTTTTTTTCCTTTCAGGTGGCTTGTTCCGATATGGTCTGGCAGTGTAAGTTGTGCGCTCCTTCTTTCACTTCCAGAATACAGTTATTTAAACACTACAGACTGCAGCACAGCCCTCTTCCATGCCTCTATACTGATTGCGTGTGTACATTTCAGTCATCATTCAGCAGTTGAGGCAGACAATTGCTGAAGAACTGAAGAAGACTGAGAAGAACCTGCCTCTCATTACCAAGATGATGCAGACCACATTTGCCCTGCGCGGACAGACCATAGTAAACTCCTGCCCACCAGTGAACGAGCTCATGGACCTGGCCTGCTCTTAAAATAGAGTCTGTGGTAATATGGATATTTTTTTCCTGTGTTAACATATTGCACATTCTGTGTGGTTTAAAGTGAAAGTTGTGGTTCTTACTCATTTGGCGGCTATTTGCTGCGTTATAGAAGTTTAAGAGATCCTCCAAGTTGAACTGACTAATTGATGTTGATGTATTGTCCTTATGCTGTTTTTAAATGTAGGTGTATGCAGAGTTCCAGATGGTTACAAACCGGAACCTGCCCAACACCTTCTACGCAGAGCTTGACCGCCATATTCGTAGACTGATGACGTTATTTCGACAGAAGGCGACCAAAACTGGGACCACAGCAGTTGCGTTGGCAGACATTTTACGAATCCACGATGAACAGGTGAATAGATTATTATACATGTCGTAGGTTGAACCTCTAACATTGGACAGCTTCAATGATTCAAATGAGCTTTTACATTTTACAATTAGTCCACTTTGTGTTTGCTATTTGTCTGATTGCATTAAAGATGTGTAGAGGTTATTTGTGGACATATGTTCTGATTGGACTGTTTAAAATCAACATTGTTCAGTAAACTTTTCAGTATATACACTTCTGTTTTTATCTTAATAGGAAATCCATGACATCCACACCAGGCGCACCACTGTTCTCCATGCACTTCCTGTGTATCTGAACGAGGAAGTCTCTGGATTTTTCAGAACCTGCACAGTGAGTCTCCTTAAATAATGAACAGTACCACTGTATATTAAGTGAACAGTTAATCAAAATACTAACATGTTTTAGGACTTACCCTTGTTTAGTCTATCCATACAGTTTGTGTGATTTGGAGAGGTATGGTCTGTTTTATTTCACCCTACTACAAATGAACTGGCTTGGTGTTTTGTTCAAAGCGATAAGAAGTTTAGTAGTGTTCTTGAGCTTAGTATCAGTATCTCCCGCCACTTAGATTCTCTGGTAACTTGGCTGATTCCTGTGTCCAGAACACGCATCTTCTGTTTTTACTTACAACTTACAAACATAACTCCATATACTTAGCTTTGTGCTGCACCAGCAGTACTTAAATGATAAGGAGAGATGATTTGTCAACAACAATAACCAAAAAAAACGTTATAAAATAAATTAAGTACTATATTGTGGAAAAAATAATTCTATTTAACTCTTATATTAGTAGAAACCATGGATTAGTTTGTGATTAGTATGTCTCTTTCATTCATTCAGGAGCCTAATGAGCCAGAGCTTGACGATGTTGCTGTGGCCCTCCTTACTGTCATCAGTGACCATGACACAAGTCCAGTTCACTACCAGCCTGTGAAAATCTCTGTCGTCCTCGAGAGTGACATCGTGATCAGCCTCCCCAGATTTGGTGATGCCTTCCTGGTCATGTTTGGACTAATTTATGCACTACACCTCAGCTATCCTAAAGCGCTGACCAACACTTTTGAATTCGTTCAGAAGATTGTACTTGGTCTAGAAGCTGGTAGACTGTCGCCCAGGTTGCAGACACTCAAGAATGACTTGATGATAAATGTGTAGAAAGGATGTGGGGTGAGGTATTATTATTGTGAATCAAACTTTGATTCAGAAGGCCTTCAATAATACCTCACTGAGGTATCCTTCTTTCTATACATTTATCAATAGGCCTACTACACAATGTGCACTGTTCATTTTTTCTATTTTCTATTTTTCTATTTGTTTTTATTTTCTATTTGCCATATTTAACTGTTGTAAAGTTGTTTAATTAGAGTGATTCTATTGTATTTATGTGTACATAAAACTATTTTTTATTAAGTTCAAATAATGTGGTTGTGTACTTATTTTTTTAAGTTCTGTTAACTTATTCCCACGGATAGAAAACTGAAAACTTTAAGTCGTAGTAACTGAAAATAATCAAGTAGCACCTAATCAAAACTTTTGAGTTCTGAAAACTGACAACTTTAAGTCATAGTAACTTAAAATAATCAAGTAGCACCTAATCAAAACTTTTGAGTTCTGAAAACTGACAACTTTAAGTCATAGTAACTTAAATTAGTTAAGTAGCACCTAATCAAAAGTTTTGAGTTCTGAGAACTCAAAACTTTTGAGTTCTGTGAACTCAAAAATCTCAAGTTCCCAGTACTCAAAACTTTGAGTTCTGTGAACTCAAAAGTTTTGAGTACTGAGAACTCAAAAGTTTTGAGTTCTCAGAACTCAAAAGTTTTGAGTACTGGGAACTTGAGATTTTTGAGTTGATAAACTCAAAAATTTTGAGGCAAGTCATTGCCTCAAAATTTTTGAGTTCTGCTAACTTATTCGGTTTTACAGTGTATGTGTGAAGTTACCATCTCGGCCCGGACTCACATCAAAACCAAGCAGAGGAACAGACTGAATGTGGAGAGCAGCCTAGTGACGGCTGTGGCCACACTGCCCCCAGAACTATCAAAGCTTATGAAAGATAAGCAAGCTCAAGTGTCTCATTAAAAGCTTGTGACTTAATAAAATATATATATTCTATTTTATTGTATTCTATTTTATCTTGTTTTGTTCTAGTGTGGTTGCTGCTGTTCTTGTACTTGCACTGTTTACACAGTTTATACCACTGTTATTGTTGTATATATACATATATACATACATATATATACACATATATACATATATATACACATATATACATATATATACACATATATATATACACACATATATATATACATATGTACATATACACATATATATACATATGTACATATACACATATATACATACATACATACACATATATACATACATACATACACATATATACATACATATATATACACATATATACATATACATACACAAATATACATACATATATATACATACATAAGGGTGACCGAATGAAGTGACCAATCAGCTGCCGCACCTCTCATCGACGTCAAGCGACGTCACTGAACAGGGGGCGTGGCAAAGCCACGTGCGCTGGCGGCGCGCACACACACCTGTCGGCAATTGCCGTGGCTGATTGCTAATCCCCTCACCTGGGGTATATAGACCCTGGCTGTCCGTTACCCCGGCGTTAGGTCGTACGTCACACGTTGTTCATGTACGTCGTACATTCTGGACGGAATCGCCACGCTGATGTCCCGGAGATCCAGATCCTTTGCCTATCCCGCGTCACGCGCCTGTCTCGCGTTACTCTCGATACGAGCTCCCCGGTCATTATAATTACCTGTCTGGTACCTGTCGCTACTCCGACCTCCCGGTATCTAGACTCCTCCCCCGTCCCGGACTACTCGTCGGTCTACTACCTGCCGGTACTCCGCGGATCGACCTCCCGGTACCCAGACCCCTGGACTGTCCCTGATCACTCTCTTGTGTTGTGTTTGAGTTGTTTTAAATAAAGCTTTATGTTATAGCTCCACTGTCTTGGTCTGCGTTCTGGGTCCCACCGCAGGGTGCGAACTGGGGGGGAGCAGGGGGAGCTATAGCTCCCCTAGTGGTGACATGAGCTCCCCTGGGAACATGGTTCGTGAAATTTGGGGGGAGCTCTCTAAAATACTGATATGATGACCAAATAAATTCCATTTTGGGCATTTTTTTTTCAAAGGTGTAAAATAAGTGAAATAAAATTATATTTAGAGTTTATGATTCATGAAAAAAGTGTCGCCTGCTTGCACGCTGCCCGCAGCTCCACCCACAACCCACTCACTCACAAGCTCGTTAAATTAGCGCTGCATGTTTACCAGGCATTGTTGCTGCTGCTGACATGTCGAAAAGAAAAAAACAACTGACCTTGGGCAATTTCTTTAAAAAGACGGCCAAACAACCTGACGTTGTGACTGCTGCTACAACAGAACCGAGAGAGGAGGGAGCTAACGTCAGTGCTAGTGTTAACTTGACAGCTAACATTAACTTGGGGGCTGAAGAGACACAAGAAGACAAGCCAAGAGAAGCTAACTTGATGACTACAACTACCATAGTAGAGGTCGAAGGAGATGTGGAAGAAGATGATGATGCTGCTGATGACCACCCCACCTGTTCTACCTCTTCCTCCCTGCCTGCTGCTCGAGATGGGGGGGGCGAAGTTGCTGCGGTGGTCCCGCGGCCGCCGGCTGGCTGGACCAGCCAACAGTGGAGTGAGTGGATCACACGCCTCCCATGGCTGTTCTCCAAGGATGGATGCATAGGCTGTACTCTTTGCAGGGATGCTAAAAGCCTTCTCCTCAGGGCTACTGAAAAAGGTGGAGCGCACTTATCACAAGAATGGATGAACGGGGACGTAACCAGTAAAACAAAGAACAACTTGCGTAAGAAAATCTACAAGCATCGGGATAGTGTGGCGCACAACAGGGCAGTTGAACTGGCAGAAACAAAAACACAAGCAATACTGCCGAACCAGATTCTCGCAATCAACGCAAAGTTGTTAGAGGAAACGTCCAATGCTTTCAGATCCGCCTATATGATAGCAAAGGAAAGGATGGCATTTAAAAAACTCACACCTGTCATGCAGCTCCAAGAGATCAATGGGGCAAAGGTAGGCGCTGTACACAGATCCGACAAATCCTGTGCTGAGATTATTGGCCACATTGCACTCGAAATGCAGAAAAAGTTTGTTTCTAATGTTAAAAAGGCCCAGTCAAAAATAAGCATCACTATCGATGAGAGCACTGTGCACGGACGCGCATATATGATTTTATATGTGAGATGTGACGTGACAGGAAAGGGAGATGTGGATAATGTCTTTTTAGACCTTAAGGAGTTAGCCCAGGGCACAGACGCCAAGTCCATCTACAACAGCCTGAGAGAGGCTCTACGTGACGCAGGTTTTGATGACGAGTTTTTGTTTATCAATCTCATCAGCATAGCCACTGACGGCGCGTCTGTCCTCACTGGCAAAAACAGTGGGGTCATTGCTCGGCTAAAACAGGACTTCCCCAAAATCCAGTCTATACATTGTCTTTGCCACCGGCTAGAATTGGCAGTCCATGACTCTCTAAAACTTGTTGCTGGATGTAACCACTTCGAGATTTTCGTTTCAAAGTTGTACACTTTGTACAATCAGTCCGCAAAGAATGTGAGACTCCTGGAGGAGGCAGCAGCGGAGTTGAATATGCAGCTTTTAAAAATCGGGCAGATTTTTACCATCAGGTGGGTGTCAAGCAGTTTTAGAACTGTTAAAGCCATCTGGAACAACTACCCTGCTTTAGCAAGCCACTTTAAAGTCGCAAGTGAGGATCCATCTCGTAATGACACTGAAAGGAAGAAATTCCTTGGGCTCCATAAACAACTCTCAAACGCTGGATTTGTAGCCGATCTGGCTTGCATGAAAGACATGCTTCGTGAGCTGCAGGCCCTGTCACTAAGGTTGCAGCAAAGGGACATAGATATAGTGAGCGCTAATTGTCAGATTCAGCAGTGCATCGATGTACTTTCTGCTATGAAAGAGTGTGGAGGTAAATCAGCACAGAAGGCCGAGGAACGCATAACACAAGGACTGTTCAAAGGTTTGGAACTAGTAGAGAGCAGCGGTAAGATTAAAAGGGGTCAGTTCTATCAGTCTGTGATCGACAATCTTAAGAAGCGAATGCCAGAGTCAGATCTCATTAATATGCTCAAACCCCTCAACAAGCGCTTTTGGCCACAGGACCGCAACGCACTTATACTTTATGGGGAAAAAGAAATACGGGCCCTTGCGAAAGCACTCGGTGAATCTGCCAGTGAAGCAGTGCAGGAGCTTCGCGACTGGAAGTTACAAGATGCTGCACCTGCACCAGGCAAAACGCTGGAGAAACTGTCCATAGCAAGCAGAACATACCTGCCCACTTCATCGGAGTGCGAGAGGGGCTTTTCAGCTGTGAATGACACTGACAGTAAGACTCGCAATAGACTGCGTGAAGCCAGCATCTCATCACTACTTTTTGTGGACCTTAATGGACCTCCACTGGAGAGATTCGATCCAACGCCTTTCATCACATCTTGGCTTAAATCGGGTCATCGTCTGTCCACATCATGGGCTAGTGGACCTAGAGCAAAAGCAGCTGAGCCCAGGCCGCTGTGGTCGCTTTTGTGTTAGGTAAGGCCCGCTTTTACTTTAATTTTGCTGTGTTGTAGGCCTATGGCCTATCGTTGTGTTGTGTGTGTGGCGTCGCGTCTCTCCAGGCAGTGAGAGGGTTGTGTTGTGCTATAGTTGTATTATTAATATTAATATTGTTCATGGTTGGTGTGAAACAATGTAGCCTGTTTTTGAGTAATTTTAAGTTCATTTAATAAAACAGTCAAATGTTACATTGGTGGTCCGTGGTCCCATACATGCTCGGGAAATCTGTCCATCCATCGGGACGTTTCATGTAAATGTAGACCTGTGGCAACCACCCCCCCCCCCCCCCGCCGCAAAAAAAAAAAAAAAAAAAAAAAAACCGGCTCCCCCGGCGACCGTGGTATAGTTCGCACACTGTCCCACCGAACAATCCCACTTGTGACACTACAGATGTTACAGGTGTTTTGAAATAGGATTTTTGTGGCTAACAAAATCCTAGCGGAAACCCTGATACATATATATATATATATATATATAGATATATCAGTGGCGGCTGGTGCATTTTTCACCAACAATCACCAATTACAATTACATATTGTTAATTACATTATATACAATTACTTTTTGTATTGAAATGTCGCCCTTCTGTCCATCACTTTCATCATGGCCACACTCTAAAAACTAAATCAGTGGCTTTGTAGATATCACAATAATAAAAAGCTATATTACCTTAATAAAATCTCTAAATATCACCAAAGTAATTGTTTGAGTTGGACATACCAAAATAAAAGCTTAAAAATCCAACAGTTAATTTTGTCTTAAATTACTATTATTTAAGTTGATTACATGAAAATAAATGAGTATTTGACTAACAAATTATATTTTTAAGATATCCTTAATATATTTGGTAAATTTCAGTCAAAATATTTGAGAATTGGCTAATTATACTGATCAGTTTCAGGAACAGCAATTATTAATCATTCCAAATCAATATTCTTAATCTTTAACAACAACTTAAGACATTGAGTAAATTACACTAAACGTCATGACCTGAACACGTGGACACCATCGCGCGCAAATATAGTGTGCTCATGGGAAATCTACTTTTCTATCTGCGCCACATGTGACAACCAACAAGCAAGCAAACACCAAGAAGAGAACCACCAGGAAAACTCCCTGCAAATCCTGGTAAGTAGCCAGCAAGCAGAAGTTAATGAAATATTGACCCTGTCTTGTTGCATATACAACTTTATAGTGTGTAATTATCTAAATACTGTCACACTTGCAGCCATGCTGTCGTCTAGCTAGCTAGTTCTCTGTCCGCAACCGGACAGAGAAACATTAGCACCTGCGTTGTCTGCAGTTGTTGTTTTAACGTACTTAACCAACCAGATGTCTGTGTGGCATACACTGTAAAACCGAACAGTGAAAGTCTGTCAAATAATATGAGTTGTATGACCTCAAAAATGCATAAACATTATTTCACCACAAACGGTATGAGTTATCTGAGCACATTTCAAACTTTAAGTGAACAATACTTAACTTCTTTAATGAATATCAATGAATATCAGTACATTGTACTCAAATTATTTGATAGCAGCCTCGCGTGACGTCACGTACGTAATCTTCTCTTTCCAAAGTGAAGATCCGCCATTGCTTTTCCACCGCACTAACCCATGCTGCTGGGGAACAGAATATCGTACCGAAACCGGTAAGTTATTCTTTGATTTAGAACCTTATTTTGTCATTGTGTTTACCTTACTCATTAAATGCGTTTAGTGTTTCAGTTGTTGTTGTTTTAGTGTTAGTTTATGCATTTGTAGATTCAGCCAAAGCGACGCTACAGTCGTAATTCAAAGTAGCAACGGTAACTAAATAAAGGTAAAGGCTGCCCAGTGTGCCCTAACCCTAACCTAAAGCACACATCTAATCGTGTCGTAGGATAACATTAAATGTTGTGTAGGCTATATATGCTGTGTAGGCTATATATGTTGTGTAGGCTATATATGCTGTGGAGGCTATATATGCTGTGTAGGCTATATATGTTGTGGAGGCTATATATGCTGTGGAGGCTATATATGCTGTGGAGGCTATATATGTTGTGTAGGCTATATATGCCATTTAATGTTATCCTACGACACGATTAGATGTGTGCTTTAGGTTAGGGTTAGGGCACACTGGGCAGCCTTTACCTTTATTTAGTTACCGTTGCTACTTTGAATTAGGACTGTAGGCTACTTTAATATGTTTATGTTGTGTTCTACAGTTCAATAAAACGTACTACTTACGTACTTCTAAAACGTCTCTTTATTTAACAAGCGTAATCACGTGCTGCTCACTGCGTCGCTCTGGGGCACCGCAGCGCTCTGTCTGATACAGAGTTTATTTTTCTTGGCATCATCCATTTTATCTGTACTACTAAATAACTTTCGCTAAATTGCATGTTTTTATTTTTATTTGTATTATTATTAGGCCTACTTTTTTGGTGTTTTACCATGATCTTTGAAATGCGGGACATTGTTCAGTTCACGCGGGATGCGGGACAAACATTCAATTTTCGGGACTGTCCCGCGAAATGCGGGACTGGTCACCAGTGGCGGCTGGTGCATTTTTCACCAGGGGGGGGCTATACCATTTTACCAGCTATACCCCCCCCCGTTGGACTTCACGATCGCGATCCCCCCCCCCCCGTTGGACTTCACGATCGCGACCCCCCGTGGACTTCACGATCGCGACCCCCCCCCCCCGTTGGACTTAACGATCGCGACACCCCTCCCCCCCCCCTCCGTTGGACTTCCCGATCGCGACACCCCTCCCCCCCCCCTCCGTTGGACTTCACGATCCCCCTCCGTTGGACTTCACGATCGTGACCCCCCCCCCCCCGTTGGACTTCACGATCGCGATCGCGACCCCCCCCCGTTGGACTTAACGATCGCGACACCCCTCCCCCCCCTCCGTTGGACTTCACGATCCCCCTCCCCCCCCTCCGTTGGACTTCACGATCGCGACCCCCCCCCCCCTCCGTTGGACTTCCCGATCGCGACACTCCTCCCCCCCCCCTCCGTTGGACTTCACGATCCCCCTCCGTTGGACTTCACGATCGCGATCGCGACCCCCCCCCCGTTGGACTTAACGATCGCGACACCCCTCCCCCCCTCTCCGTTGGACTTCACGATCCCCCTCCCCCCCTCCGTTGGACTTCACGATCGCGACCCCCCCCCCTCCGTTGGACTTCCCGATCGCGACACTCCTCCCCCCCCCCTCCGTTGGACTTCACGATCCCCCTCCGTTGGACTTCACGATCGCGATCGCGACCCCCCCCCGTTGGACTTAACGATCGCGACACCCCTCCCCCCCCCTCCGTTGGACTTCCCGATCGCGACACCCCTCCCCCCCCCTCCGTTGGACTTCACGATCCCCCCCCCCCCTCCGTTGGACTTCACGATCGCGACCCCCCCCCCCCTCCGTTGGACTTCCCGATCGCGACACCCCTCCCCCCCCTCCGTTGGACTTCACGATCCCCCTCCGTTGGACTTCACGATCGCGATCGCGACCCCCCCCGTTGGACTTAACGATCGCGACACCCCTCCCCCCCCCCTCCGTTGGACTTCCCGATCGCGACACCCCTCCCCCCCCCTCCGTTGGACTTCACGATCCCCCTCCCCCCCTCCGTTGGACTTCACGATCGCGACCCCCCCCCCCCTCCGTTGGACTTCCCGATCGCGACACCCCTCCCCCCCCTCCGTTGGACTTCACGATCCCCCTCCGTTGGACTTCACGATCGCGACCCCCCCCCTTGGACGTGTGTGTGTGGTGTGTGTGTGTGTGTGTGTGTGTGTGTGTGGTGTGTGTGTGTGTGTGTGTGTGTGGTGTGTTTATATCTTGAATCAGCAATTGGCTAAACTGCTACAGAGACCCGCCTCCGTGGGGCGATTTGAAAAGCGCTCCCTCCAGCAACATCATCATACAAATGCGCCCTTAAAGCTGCAGTGTACTAGGCATATGTGTACTAGGAAAAGCAAATTATTTTAAAATCATATTTTACACATATTTCTGGGTGCATTCCATATTTTAAACACACACATATTGACAATTTATATATATATATTTTAATTTTGTTTGTGCGTGTGGTTTAGGGGGGGGCGGCCCCCTATGGGCCAGCCGCCACTGGTGGTCACCCTACAGCAGACCTGTAGGGTGCGCGCTACTGTGTAAAGCGCTTCTATTTGGTCCCTGATGAGCGTTGAATCTCCTCTCATACTGTGGTTTTGAAAAAAGATTGCAGCCTGTCTAACTTTTTAATGTCATCTCTTTTCAGTTTGGAACCAGACGAAACAAGCTGTTAAAGAAGAAAACAGTCAATGTGTGTCCGTGTGTCCGTGTGTGTGACCAAGCAGTGATGATATTTAACAGTGTCGGATTATTTACAGAAATTGCCAGCATGCCCTTTTATGAATTTGGGCCCCTGCCCCTCTAAGATCCTCTGCACGTCCCTGCGGTGGACAGTTTATTTCCAAGTCCTATATATATAGGATGTTTACTGCATTGTTCAAAATAATGTTAATCTTTTGCACTGTTGAATCCATTGCACTGTTCATCTTAAGGCCCACCAAGCAAGGGCCACCTGCTTTGAAAATGTTTGATTGTTACTTAATAAAAGAGTAACTTGTGTTTCAATCATCTGTGTTAACCTGTTTTTAATGTTGACTTGAAGTTTGTGTTTTAGAGTAAAAGCTGCTTATTGTATCGAAGAAAGGGAGTTCCACCCATCAGCCCAGTATAGGCAGGTCCGGTGCATCACAGAAGCACGCAACGGTAAGAGGGACAGCACTGGTGCAGCTCTTACTGTAAATGCCTCTTTATTCAAAGTACAAACCAAGACTAAAGTTTAGATGTATACAACATCTTCATCAGAGTCCTGGACTGAAGATGTATACATCAAAATTTGTCTTTTTACTTTGCACCTTCAATAAAAAGGCATTTACAGTCATAAGTGCTCCAGTGCCATCCTTCTTATGTTGCTGATTATTGTATGTTAGTTTTGTGAACATGGTTAATTAAGTACAAAGCGTTATTGAACTTAAATGAACTTACAGATACATTTATTTTATGTTAAAGGTAACATACGTTTTAGAGTTGTCCATACTAGATTTCTATTAGTACTGTAAAAATAGAAATATTGAGTTTATTTAACTTAATTAAATGAGTACATGTAACAAACGGTTTAGAGTTGTCAATACTAGATTTTTATTAGTACTGTAACAATAGAAATATTGAGTTTATTTAACTTAATAAAATGAGTACATGTAACAAACATTTTTGAGTTGTCAATACTAGATTTTTATTAGTACTGTAAAAATAAAAATATTGAGTTTATTTAACTTAATAAAATGAGTAAATGTAACTTAAAATTTTTGATGTAATCAGTTTCTATGAAAGTTTTGAGTTCTATTAACTTATCGGGTTTTACAGTGTAGTTAGCTGTTTATTTTATGCCCCGTTTACACTTATTCAGAAATGCTGTAGATCCGCCATTACGTCGACTTTTTAATACTTAATCAGGCAATGCCAGCATAATGCTGCCCCAGTGTGTGACATTAGATGGCATGCCGGCCTGACGTGTAACACAACAGCACCGGCGAATATGTGTGTCTTTGTCCCGCCATGCCGGAATAACGGCGCAACAGTCTCGCCTTGAACAGGCTGTGAAGGGGGCTTTGCCGCCACACCCGGTTACTAAGCAACGCTTATTGTTTAGGTATCCCTGATAAGGAGGCGGTCATATAATTAACTAAAACTAGCTAGATCTGATCGATATGGACATAAACGCGAGTGAAGTATAATCGGGAGAGGTTCAGGTTCTGCTGACTACGCAGCTCTGCCGCTGTGAGTGGACCAGTGAGCAGAGCACACGCTTCAAATTAGACCTAACACATTAAGCAATAGGCTTTTCCCACTTTAATTCCGAAATGTTGCGTTCACCCCTTTCCGCCCCTGCTAGAGAGCAGGGACTTTCGGGGGAGAAAAAGGTTCCTATTTCTGTCTGGCTGTGCGGATTGCAAACCACGCCCCGTTTTGTGAAGCTGCCATTTTATTATCCTCTCATTAGCATGATTAGCATTAGCATTAGCCCCGCGCACTAAGGGAGAGAGACTAACTTATGGCAACACAAAATAAAACATGGGAGCGGTGGAGATGAGGAGGTGTCGGCGTTCTGGCGATTTACTCGGAAGGCTTCAGTAGAAGCTGCTGGGACTCCCAGCAGCTTCTACTGAAGCCAGTCCCCAACCCCGGGGACTTCCGGCCGGGGACTTCGGGTTGCAGTGGTTGCCTGCCAGCAAACCCAAAGCAGAAGAAGAAGAAGTTAGCCGCTTCATTTGCCTATATGCTTATGAAACTAGGGCTGCTCAATTAATCATATTTTAATCGCAATTACGATTATGGCTTGCAACGTTATTATTTATTTTTTTGGTTTTTCAGTTGAATTACACTTAAAGTTCAGGGTAATCAACTGTCAAAAACACTGTTCAAATGTTTTTCTCCAATAAATTAATGTTTATAAAGTAAATGGATAATAGTTTTTAATAATCGTGATATCAATTATTGACCCAAATAATCGAGATTATGATTTTTGCCATAATCGAGCCGCCCTATATGAAACTGTTTCATCTTTATTATAATAAGGCATTGTATTTTCTTAAGAGGAGCGGCCTACTTGCCCAACTTATGTTTTGTCATATTTATGAGGGAACACTTGATGATGGCTAGAGCAAGTAAAGTTGAATTTTGTGAAGCATGTTAAATATTTTCAATATCTGTTTCACAGCACCGACTGCGCTAACGGTTGAACAAAGATAACAAAACGGAAGGTAAATGTCATTATTTTATTAAACACTGAAACAACTGTGACAACATATTAGTTTGCTTTATACAAGTTTAAGAAATCGGGAATAAGCAACATTTGTTGCACCTTGATTTTGACCATGTTGGATTGCAAAGGCCAGGAAGCACTTGTTAGAAACATAAACAGTGACTATATACAAATATCTAGGATTTGATAATACAAACTGTTACTAATTATATCCCTGAAACATTGGGTCATGGATATTAAGCATTTACTTCTGCATTGTATACTGCAATTGAGGATCCTGGCTCTGAACACTGCAACTCCAATCATTTTTATTGACTGTTTTCCAAATGTTTGTGCAATTACGGTGTTCCATTAACTATAGTTTGGAGTAGATGTATTTATTGGCATCAATGAGTAAATACAATTGGGTGTCATTTTTAAAACTCAGTATGATAAAACATATTAGTCCAAAAAGTATGTAGGTAAATGGATGTAGCATTAAACCAGTCTGTTCGCTCCATGTGATAACACTATTTATCCTCACTTTTTTAGGTTGGAGCTTATGGAATGGCAATGTAAGCTCTGCTCATTTGTGGCTTCAGCGAAAGGGTCACTTCTCAAGCACTATCGATTGAAGCACGGTACCTTTGGTCGTGGATATTCAGTACCCGGTCTTCATTTAAACTGCCCTTGCTCCTTTAAGACATGGAGTGGCCTGCGAACACACTTGTATAGATCCCACAATTTGCAGGGAACTGACGAGTGTGAAGTTGTGCAGTCTTTAGCATGTAAAATTTGTGACTCATTTTATCCCAATACAAAAGACTATTTTCAACATATCAATTTCCACTTGAAAAGACATGAAACCATAGAATGTGCTTTTCATGGATGTGATTTCAAGACAAACATATATGGGACTTATGCGACACACAGAAGTAGAAAACACAGATCCTATTCATGGAAAGATTTTAAGACTGAGGTGATTGCAAAACATCCAGAGAATGAGAATGAAATCCACTTTCCAGTGTTGGACTCGCATGGTCATGTGGACATAGATACCACCTTAGAGTTGGGTTGTGAAAGGGATAATTCAAGTGAAATAGTGCAACATATTGCTTCTCTCTTGTTAAAATTGGAAAGCATCTATAATGTCTCTGGCAAATGTGTTGATGACTTGGTGGAACAGCTTCAGTTTATCTGCACATCCTCAACTCAGTATATTCCAAAGTTAGTTAATGATATTTTTACAAAGAATAACTGTGCTGTTGATGAAGCAATTGTCAGTGAATTGGTAGACAAACGGTGTCACTCTAATCCTCTTAGTGCAGCCTTTGGTCCTGAGGGACAATTTTCTTCCAAATTTAGGAGGAGAAAATATTTTAAGGAAAACTTCAGTGTAATTGAGCCAGTTGAGTATATTTTGGATCCAGAGGGGAATTGCAGCTTTCAATATGTGCCTATTCTTCAAACCTTACAGCAATTGTTGAAAAATGAAGACATTGTGAACAATGTATTGACTAAACATTCAAACATTTCAAAGTTGGCATCCTTCCATGATGGTCAATATTTCAAGCTAAATGCATTTCATGCTAATGAAGAGTTCAGAATTTCACTTATACTTTACGTAGACGATTTTGAAATCTGCAATCCTCTTGGAACTTCGTGAAAAAAACACAAAGTTACAGCAGTTTACTGGGTACTTGCTGATGTACCATCTGAACTGAGATCACAGCTAACATCAATTTATTTGGCTCTCCTTTGTAAAGCGAATGATGTAAAAAATTTTGGCTATGAAACTGTTCTGGAGCCTCTTTTGAAAGATCTCGCAATATTAGAGAAGGAGGGAATTTTTTTGCCTCAGGTTGGTACAAATATCAGAGGTACTGTTTTTTGTGTTTCAGCAGACAATCTTGCTGCTCATTCTTTGGGTGGACTTGTTGAAAACTTTTCTGGACATTATATCTGTAGGTTTTGCATTGGGGACCATTCTGACTATCAGCAAAAGGAAGTGCGTTCAGGAGCTTTTCCACCAAGAACAAAAGATAACTATGATTTCCATGTTCAGTCTGTAAAAGGAAATCCTGCTCAGGTACACTGTTGTGGTGTGAAGAAAGGTTGTCCCATAACTGGGAAATTAAGTTATTTCCATTTTGTAACAGTGTACCCACCAGATGTTTTACACAACCTTTTTGAAGGCATAATTCCATTGGAATTGGCACTATGTTTTAAACTGTTCATCCGCAAGCGATATTTCACCTTGATAGAACTGAACAATTCCATAAATCAATTTCCATACAGATGGACTGATAAAACTGATCATCCCCAACCTATCCCAACAAATTTGGTATCTTGCAAAACTATTGGTGGGAATGCTAGTGAGAACTGGACATTATTAAGATTATTATCATTCATTATTGGTGCGAAGATACCACTGAATGATCCAGCATGGCAAGTTCTCATGAATTTAAAAGATATTACTGAGCTTGTAGTATCCCCTATTCATACTGAGGAAAGTATTTGCTACTTAGATACACTGATATCAGAACATCGCCACAGGCTGTTGGAAGTTTTCCCAGAGCAAAAACTAACCCCAAAGCACCATTTTTTGGAGCATTATCCTGATATGATAAGAGGGTTTGGTCCTTTGGTTAGCCTCTGGACTATGCGCTTTGAGGCAAAACATAGCTTCTTTAAGCAAGTTGCTAGATACACAAACTGCTTCAGAAACATATTGATGTCACTTGCCTCAAAGCACCAAATGATGATGGCATACAATTCACAAGCAAATGCTTCAAAACCTACAATATGTGTCACTAAAGTATCATCTCTTCCATTAGAACTACTTGATATGGAAATACAGAAGTCTTTCAAGGAAGTTTATCCAACACAAACCTCTGTGAACTTGGCCAATGTAGTGATACACCATGGAACTAAATATGCTGCTGGGATGGTTGCCGTATGGGTCCACTGGTGGTCTACCTGATTTTGTGGAGATTTCACAGATTGTTATTGTAGACAACAATCTCAGTTTCATTGTGAAATTCCTTAACGGCTGGTATGATGAACATTTTAGAGCATTTATGTTGGAACACTCTGGAAAATGACCCTGCTACAGCATAGATAACTTGGTGACACATATCCCTTGGCAGCATATTTTGTGGAAGGCAAACGCATGGTGACATTGAAACGTCACATTGTTTGCAAGTGTTAGACTCTGGCAAACACTCATTCAGGGTTTTTTTCTTTCTGTCCAGATGGATTTGGTTGCCTTGAAAGTTATTATAGAACACCGGAGTGAGAAGCTTCTACTGTCCTCAGGAATACCCAGCACTGTGGAGCAGTTGCATGAGACTGTAAAGGAGACATTTGGACTCATTGAGGTTTTTACCCTGCATTACTTGGATGAGGACTTTGGCGATTACTTCACACTCCATTCTACCAACCAGATCAAACACAAAGGGACAATCAAAGTTGTGATCATTCCGTCAATTGTGTTGACATTGACTGAAAACGAGACAAATATAACCCATTTGAATGACAGTTCAAGCTCTGCAACTGATTCAATGGACCAGACAGATGGCATGTCAGTGTCATCACAAGACACTGTTAGCCCTCATAGGACATTATGGCCGGATGCAATTGTCATTCCACTTTTTTCTGTGGCAACAGAGACAGTACTGAAAAATGCCAATGAAGAATTTGTCAAAGATTGTACTGTGCTGAACAAAACTCTGGTGAAGTCTGAAATCATGGAAAAATTGGCAGACTACATGTACAGTTACACAGCATACCCCTCAGGCCTTCAGATTGGTGAGGTGGCAGAGGCTTTAGTCAAAAAGCACCCATGTCTGACGGAACCAGGCAGTCGTAATGGCTGGATTGGATGGATGTATAGTCTGAAATACAAGATGGGAAATTACAGGTCGAAGCTCCGAAGTCTTGGATTTCCTGAGGTTACCTGCAATTCAGTTAAGAATAAGCGCCCTGATGACCGGGCACCTGCAAAGAATATAAAGAAAGCACGAAAAGGAGAAGTGGTGTTTCTCCCACATTATCCCGCAGGAGACACGAAGGAACAACACGAGCTGGATCGACACCAACTAATCGCCGAATCCAAGAAGAGACAGCACAGCCATCAAGGACTTGATGTGCAGAACTTTTGCACATAGAAGACATGATGTCATCAGTCTACAGATGAGCATAGAAGACATCAAGGACAGATGGCCTGTCTTGTTTGATGTCTCGCAAGTGAGTAAATGGAATTTTCTTTAAGCAGTGGTCAACACAGACATTACGGACGGATAACCTGCATGTGTCAGTTTTACATCCTATTGAAAGCTATATGGACTTTAGTTTTTGATGGATTGAAATGACAATAAATTGAATCATAACTAATTTGTTCTCTTTTCTCATCTCTCTCTCTTCCAGGTCAGCGCAGAGTTTCAGAGGATCACCACACTGAATCTTGAGCCAAAGTTCATGTCAATGTTGGATTTCTATTCCCCAAAACTGTTGTCCATGTTCCAAGGGAAAAAGGGTGCTGTCGGAGAGCGACATCGGGCAAAAATTAGTATTCTACTTCAGGTATTAACATGTTATCCCCCACTTATACAGTTACTTCCTTAACTGCCTTAATAATTCCACCTGTCTCAATCGCATTTCTTTGCTTTGTAAGTTAATTACAATCACTAATTACTTTAGACGTTTTATTCTTGCATCTACTTTACATCCCTCCACAACATACTATACTGACAATGTTTCATTTCTTTAATGTTAATTAAATTGAAACAGTTTGACATTAAAGTAAAGCAAAAGTCTGCTTGAGTAATGTGCAGAGTAATAAATTGTATTGGTTGTTGAAAGAATGCTCTGTTCTGCAGAGTGGAATCCCCATTCAGCGAAAACGAGAGGTTGTCATCCGATGTCTCATCGACCATCTGGGAGAAGATGCGAGTGCCTTGATCAAGGACTTTGAGGTTAGTACTAGGGCTGAAATGATTCCTCAAGTAACTCGATTACTAAAAATTATCGAGCAGTGGGGCAGACATACACGCACTCAGTCAAGCAGACAAACAGACAAACAGAGCGTGGCACAGAGGTGAGACCGAGGCCAATACAGATGTGCAGTGATCAGTTACAATTATAGTAGCCTTATATGAGTAGCCCAGAAGACATATACCGTTGTTTTTTTTAAGTTATTTGAAATAAAAAAACAATTAGTTTTTGCATTTCAGAAAATGGGTTCTTTAAAACGTAATGCACTAGATGGGTCTAGTTTTGACAGATAATATTATTGTATGCAATTTAAACAATAACAATGTTGATTTTTCTTGTTCATTTTAAGAGGCCGGTCTTATTTTCTCTTTTCTATATTTACTATTGCTCTTTTAATAAAGCAAAATAATGTATTATCCGATTAATGAATTAATCGTTAGAATACTCTATAGCTGCAGCCCTAGTTAGTACAATAGTTTGCAGGATTTTTAACAGTGTTAGTTTTGAAGTTTTAAATAATGTAATCATGGATGACTGTGATGATCAATAACATACTTAGTGAGTGAGCAGTGAGGAATTGCTCTTTGTGTGTCTTGTAAAATGCAGGCTGAAAGTAAGCACTAACCAGTTATCTGTTCAATGTCTGCAGGATGCTGCTCATGCACCTGTGAGTGTACAAGAGGAGGTGATGAAGATTGACCTGCTGCAGAACCAAGATGGGTCAGTCGATGAACCTACTGATGTAGGGATTGTGATTGAGGGTATCCCTGTCCTCAGAAGTCTTGGGGATCTTAGCAGAGCCTGCTGCTATCTGTTGGGACTAACCTATGCCTTGGATCTGAGATACCCCAAGAATCTCAAATATAGATTGAGGTATTCCAAAAACTACTGTTGGAGCTGGATCCTGGCAACCTTTCAACCAAAGTTCAAAGACTGAAAAATTGCCTGCATATGTAGTTGCCGACTACTGTTCAGCAAGATGCTAAAAGGTACGAGTTGAGAGTTCCATTGATTGCATTTTGGACTGGTGTTGTAGAGTGTCACTGTTCTTGGTGCATTTCAGTCATATGCAGAGTTTAGTTCAGCCCATTGCTCCCATAGCTCAATGGAAATGTTCACATGCTCATTGGCAAAAATATACCTGGTTGAAAGTTAAGCTAGATAAAATGCCTAAAAGTTTTACTGTTAAATAATCCAAGTTAAGATTTCTCTGCTGCAATTGGTCTTGTTGCAATTTACCCGTGTTTTTAAAGGATCGTTTTTATAGCTTGGCCATTGTTACCAGGTCTGCCCCTTCTTAGTCAATTAGTAATCTTTTAATGTATTTTTTTTCATGGTGAATGTCTTATTTGTAAGAAACTTAATTTGATGACTAATCGATTAAATCAACCTATTATTTACAAAGAATCACACAAAAACACAATTTTAAATCCTTGTGTTTACCAGAGATATCTATGAGTGTCCGTTAGGGACATTATTCAGAAATACCGTTCACATACACATGTGAAGCACTTTACTTTACTAACTTTACTAACTTTTACTAGCATTTCATGTGTATAAGAGATCGTTTCATGTGTGTGAGAGTGCTTCACATGTGTATGTGAATGGTATTTTTGAATAATGTCCCTAACGGACACTCGTAGATATCTCTGGTAAACACAAGGATTTTAAAATGGTGTTTTTGTGTGATTCTTTGTAAAGAATATGTTGATTTAATCGATTAGTCATTAAATTTGTGTGTATTTTGTCAAGAACAGCCCCTAATTGTTACAAATGTAATTTGCAAACTAAACCAGGTTGAGACTTAATGTCATGGTCAAATTTGAACAATAAATGTGTAATTAAAATGTCAATGTGTACAATTGCTTATTGTGTTACATTTATCATTTTGGTTTTATTAGATGTATTGACCTCAGGTAAAGCACTCCTGGAGTAAAGGGTATATACAGTTAAAAAAATAAGTAAATGTAACACATATATTTATATAATTTAATCGTCCAGTTTTAATTAAATGCAGTTAAAAACATCGAGTAAATTTCACACATTTGTTTTGTTAAATAGTCTCCTTTTCAGTTACATCACCTAGCATTTAAGTGATATCTAGTAAAAAAAAAAGTGGTTTTGACTTAGGGTTACTATTGCATTGACTTAGGATTTTAATTATATTTACTCAATTGTATATGTTATGGTACTAAATGTAGTTATTTAGACGTACTTGATTTTTTTACTTACATTTACTCAATTCATAAGGTACATTTAAATGATTTCACAGCTTTAAGATTTACTCAATATTTTTAAGTGTAAAAATG
>CM051004.1:10613979-10619099 GCA_027704905.1 Muraenolepis orangiensis | reverse complement strand
CGACAAATCCATTATAACAAACGTAGTAAACAAAGCGAACAAACCCCAGGCAGTGGGGAACGTGAAGCTATCTAGTAGTAGTCGTAGTAGTAGTAAGTGTAGTAGGTTCCCACCTTTTTTGTATGCAATATCGGACTCACAGGAGAGCTGCTACCTTGAGCTCCCGGAAGAACACTGCTGCTCCGTGCCACCCACGATGGAGAACAGCGTCTTGCGGCCATCTGCACATGAGGCCGAAGGTGTTTAGCTTCTCGTGCTTGCCCCGGCTACCTGCTCCTGCTGCAGAGGCCAGGATCTTGGCCTGCACCTGGGCTTCGTCCGCTCGCACTTGAGCAGCTCCACTAGGGTGGGGGGAAGCCCGGGTGGCGAGCTCGACTGGTAGGTGTCCTGTAGGGGTAGCCGATGTGACTCGGGGGAGCTGTGTATAGGGTCGGGGTACTCTGGATTGTGATGGTGCGCGTCCCTGGAAGTGTCCGTAGGCCGCGGCCTGGTAGCCCTGCAGCTGCCTGCGTGCGCGGCATGGTCATGCTGACTGCGAGGTGACGAAGGGGCTGCGGGTCGTAGTCGGAGGACGGCAGGGCGGGCGTGGTGCGAGGAGGGTGGTGGTGGTGGTGCGAGACGGGGTGTGGTGCGAGGCAGTGTGGGTGTGCGATATTGGGGTTGTGGTGGTGCGGTGGTGCGGGTTGGTGCGAGGGGGCCCGTGGTGGACAGGGTGTTGGCTGAGCGGCAGGCCCTTGGGCGGCGGTGTGATGTTCTGGATGGCGGAGGAGATGGTGATGTGGTGGGCACCGCCTGCATCACCGGCTCATGGCCTCGATCTTCAGCCTTGGCGCGGATCTCGCCTTCTTCTGCTGCTTCAGGGGCCCGGTCCCGGCTTGTACGTGGGGCCGACTTGTTGCGGTCCCTCGCCCCGCATGCGGTCCGGCCCTCCGGCTGAGAGAGAGAAGAGAGAAGAAGAGAGAGAGAGGAGAGAGAGAATAGAGAGAGAGAGAGAGAGAGTAGAGAGGAGAGAGAGAGATGATAGAGAGAGAGAGAAGAGAGAGAGAGAGAGAGAGGACCGGAATCGGACAACACAGGGTTAATTACCGTGCACCACGATTTATCGAGATTCAGATTACAATGGGATGCTTACTCCCATTCCCTCCTGCTCTATGCCTTTTCTAGAACACGCCTTAAAATACTGTACACATTGAAAGAACATTAAAGAAGAACAATAAAGTGACTTGATGGATGCTATGTGTGTGTGTGTGTGTGTTGAATTGGCTACAAAGCTTAACGAGCTTTTAAAGCCTTTGTGTTCCCTCAGCTCACCTTTTTTTTTTTTCCAGCGCCGAATGCTAAACCTAATCGCGATACAACCCACTCTCGTTGTTTTTTCCCCTGGCAGTGGCTCCTGTATACCACCAACAACGCCACTATTTAAAGGCCGTCTAACGCCACTTGTTCCTCCCCTCCCCCCCCCCCGCCTCCCCCCCCCTCTCCTTTCCCTCCGTCCTTCAATCCTCTTTGTATGCATATTGCATATTTGCACACCCACATGTTTGCAAAAACCGCTTCATGCTCTTTAAGCATGTCCAACCCTTGACCTCTGAACGCATCACGTGTGTGTGTTCATGTTTGTGCATATGGTATATATATATTTAATATAGTTATATATATATATATATACTATATATACTATATATATCATAAATTATATTATTTCACTTTGAATGTGCATCTGTTTAGGGAGATCATGGATAATGGGGACCTCTGGAGGATACATGTTATTATGTGTGGTTATTATTTGACCATTGATACTTAATGATGATAAGTTCATCACTCTACTCATTCCCTCAGTTCTCCAACATCCATCACAAACCCTGAGAAAAGACAATTTCGTTTTTTTATGACCATTTCTTGTGTTGATTTTTTTAGGAACAGTCTTACAGCTAACTCTGCCATCTGTTTATTACACTCTGTCTCTGTCTCCTCTCTCTCTCTCTCTCTCGCTCTCTCTCTCTCTCTCTCTCCTCTCTCTCTCCTCTCTCTCTCTCTCGCCTCACTCCGTCCTCTCTCTCTCCTCCTCTCTCGTCTACTCTCTCTCTCTCTCTCCCTCTCCTCTCTCCTCTCTCTCTCCTCTCTCCTCTCTCTCTCCTCTCTCCTCTCTCTCTCCTCTCTCTCTCTCCTCTCTCTCTCCTCTCTCCTCATCTCTCTCTCTCTCTCTCTCTCTCTCCCCCCGCGTCTTTTTGTGGTGGCCGTTAAGCGATCCCTGCGTCTAATAGTTATCTGTCTTGAGACAGGGGGGAGGCAGGGGGAGTGGCACAGGCAGGGTTGGTGTACGGGTGGATGCACAGGGTTAGTGCACGGGGGGAGTGCCATGTGGGAGTGCACTGGGGGAGGTGCACGGGGGATTGCAAGGGGGGAGTGCCGGGGGGAGTGCACTGGTCGTGCACAGGGGGGAGTGCAACGTTGGAGTGGCACGGGGGGGATTGGCACGAAGTGGGGATTGCCGGGGGGAGTGCAAACGGGTGGGTGCACGGGGGAGTGCACAGACATGCGCTCCCCAATGTTTCACTCTGTGATCAGACTGACGTTTGCCGCAGGGGGGCCTGACACTCTGGTCCCCGTTTGCTACAACCAGAGCAGAGGAGGGCTCCCCTTGTTATTATTCCTGCTTATTAACTCTTTCTGTATCACTGCCTCTTTATCTATCTCTCTCTCTTCTCTCTCTCAGTCTCTCTCTCTCCTCTCTCTCTCTATCTCCTCTCCTCTCTTTCGATCTCTCTCTCTCTCTCTCTCCCTCTCCTCTCTCTCTCTCTCTCTCTCTCTCTCTTTCTCTCTCTCTCTCTCCCCTCCCTCATTTTCATATTTAATATTCTGTACTTTGACACAGTAATACTGCCCACAGAGTAACATGCTGTCTGTCTGGATATGCAAACATTCACGCACCCACACACAAACCACACCACACAACACCAACACACACACAACACACACGTACACACAGGTCCACACACACACAACTACACACCACAACACACCACACACACACCACACACACCACACACTCACGCAACCACACACATTAATATGACACATTATAATTTCGACTACAGGACAGTGTGTCCTTTCCCGTCAATACCACCTGATGTAGTTACTTAACCAGACATATGCTTCTGAAAAATGGTGTGTTGGTGTCGTCGTGTTCGCGCTGTGTTGTGTAGCGTTGCACACGGCACACACAACCACACGCCACACACACACACGCACCACACCACACACACACACACCACAGCACACACCCACACACACAACACACACACACACACGCACTCACACACACACACAGGCACACACCTTTACCACTGGCGCCTTGGGAACTGTTTTTAATGGCCTCCTGTCAACCGCAGCGTCTGTCACTGATCTGAGGGGGTGTGGGCCCAAAAGAGAAAGCTAATATCATTTATTGATAATTATATGTTCATAATTATTTAATTAGGAACATTGTTGGTAAGGGTCCGTTTAATCTTTATGATCTCCTCCACACAAACAGTTGTAATTAATGAGCTATGCACCTAATTAGCGCCCCCTCCCTGGTGGGAAATCACAATTAGGCCTGCCTGCCCTGCAGACCCCAAACGCCCCCGACACATAACACATGCAGGAGGAGGCGCTTCTGTAGTGGGTGTGTTGTGTGTGTTGTGGGGGAGGGGCGGGGGGGGGGGTTGCGAGTGAGTGTGTGTGTGTGTTTGTGTGTGTGTGTGTGTGTGTCGTATGTGTTGTGTGTGTGTGCGTGCTGTGTGTGTGGGTGGGTGTGTGTTGTGTCGGGTGTGTTGTGTGTGTGTGTGTGGTGTGTGGGTTGGTGTGTTGTGTGTGTGTGTGTGGGAGTGGTCGTCCCAGGGGTGACATAGGAGTGTTTCCCCTTGTCTCACACACTAATTTAAAGCACGGGGTTTTCCCACACGATGTGTATTAGGCAGATTAACATAGCACAGAGCGAGGGCGCACGGAGTGGGGAAGTGGGACAGAGAGGTTTACATGGGGTGGTGGGTGTGTGTGTGTGTGTGTGTGTGTTGTGTGTGTGTTGTGTGTGTGCGGTTCGTGCGGGTTGCGTGTGTGTGGGTGTGTGTGTGCTGTGTGTGTGCATTTTCCGCACGCACCCACACACACACAACACGCACACACGTGGTTACAAAGCGGGATTTCTGCGTACAGCTTCAACAGTGTTTTTCTTTGGCATTTGACGTCAATCGCCAGTGCCACGCATTTTGACCCATCATCAAAGGACCGCGTCGTACAAAGTTACAGGAACAAGGAGACGCAGGCAGTTATAAACGACAAACACCAACAGCAGCCGAACCACAGCTACTGGCGAGAGAGGGGGGAGAGAGAGAGAGGGGAGAGAGAGAGAGAGAGCCAGAGGAGGAAGAGAGATGAGAGAGAGGATCCAGAGTAGAGACTGAAGAGCAAGAGGAAGAAGAAGAGAGGTTGAGAGAGAGAACGAGACGAGAGAGAGAGAGAGATGAGAGAGGGAGAGAGAGAGGCAGTACAGACAGACAGACAGTACAGACAAGACAGACGGACAGACCAGACAGACAGATCAGCCAGACAGACAGACAGGACAGACAAGTCAGACCGTCAGACAGAACAGCACAGATGGAGGGCGGAGAGAGACAGACAGAGGGGAGAGAGTGAGCGAGAGAGAGGGGGGAGTGGAGGTGAGGGCCGCGTGTGGGAGTGATCCAATTGGAATGACTTTACAATGAGAGAGAACCCTTGTGTTTGTGGTAAGAGTATGAGGTTGAGGGGAGGACCAGTCTGTCTCCTACTCTCTGCTTCCCTTGGTGTAGTCTAACCCACTAGGCATGTTCTCTCATTCCACACACAACAGCCGCGCACATGACACACACAGCACACTCACACACACACCACACCACACACATACATCACGCCGCACTACATCACACACACGCACAAACTATGCTGACTTGCCCTCTATGCATTTTGAAGTTCCAACCAAAATTACACGGGCAGGGACAAAAAAGCAACAACCAGGGTCAACGCAAGACACACAAGCTACATGCAGAGGCAGTCACCACAATAAAAACCAACCTGGACACAACACCACACACACACAC
>CM051004.1:10598979-10601479 GCA_027704905.1 Muraenolepis orangiensis | reverse complement strand
ACAAATAAGCGTCGAATAATAAAAAGTCTTTACCCCCCGCTGCGCTGCTTGGACCAGTGGAAGAGTCGCTGTCCGAGTCCCACCAAGGGACACACATTTAGTCCTCCTATCTTAATGTGCTCTCAACAAGACCCCCTATTCCCCCCCCCCCCAGGTCGAATGTAAAGAAGAAGAAGAAGAAGAAGAAGAAGAAGAAGAAGAAGAAGAAGAAGAAGAAGAAGAAGAAGAAGAAGAAGAAGAAGAAGAAAGAAGAAGAAGAAGAAGAAGAAGAAGAAGCCGAAGCCATGTGTCCCTCTTACCTTGCATGTTTCTTGGCGTGTGCCGATGTTCCCCATGCGATCGAGCGAGTCCCAGAGATTCAGTATCGGCTTTGGGCAGCATGACAGCTCCGGCTGCCCGGGAGCGGAGCAGGGGGGGGGGGCGGGGATCCTTGATCACCTGGACACGGGAACCGGGGAAGAGGAACGGGGGAACCGGGGAAGAGGAACGGGGGATCGGGGAAGAGGAACGGAACGGGGGACGCCCCGGGACGGGACGGGACGGGACGGGACGGGACGGGACGGGACGGGACGGGACGGGACGGGACAGGACAGGACGGGACGGGACGAAAGTGTCTCTTTCTTTCTCCCCAACCGGAATCCTCTCTCCTCTACTTGCAGCAGCAGCAGCAGCAGCAAGAAGCGCGTTGGAAAAATAAAAGATAAAAAGGTTTGAGACGCGCTCCAAAAGGCTATGAAACCTGCGCGTATCTGTTCCACATTAACATTTCATTTTTTTCTGGTTTGTGTTGAAATTGTTTCAATGAAATTTCTGTTGCGCAAAAAACAACAACCAAAAAAGAGAGACCGCGCAACGGGAAGAGGAGCTCACAGCCGAATGCTGCTGTGCACTTCTTATTTGGTGTGTCGGACTCTCTCTCTCTCTCTCTCTCTCTCTCTCTCTCTCTCTCTCTCTCTCTCTCTCTCTCTCTCTCTCTCTCTCTCTCTCTCTCTCTCCCCCCCCTCTCTCTCTCTCTCTCTCTCTCTCTCTCTCTCTCCCTCTCTCTCTCTCTCTCTCTCTCTCTCTCTCTCTCTCTCTCTCTCTCTCTCTCTCTCTCTCTCTCTCTCTCTCGCTCTCTCTCTCTCTCTCTCTCTCTCTATTAAATGAGGACAATCTGCCCGGACAGCGTCAGCATGAGGGGGGGGGGGGGGGGTTACGGGACGGATGAAACCTAAGGGTTGAAGAAGAGTTCTCGGTGCAGCGCCCTGCTGGTCTCCAGTCAGTTGGAGGACTTCTCTGTTCTTTTCTTTTCTTTTGCGTAAAGTCTTTCGACAACGCACGCAGCGCTCTCGGCAAAACAGCGAACTGTCAGTCAGTCAGTCAGTCAGTCAGTGCGCAACTTTCAGACACAGCCTGACGCGCATGTAAACCGGCCCCTCCTCCGGGCTGAACTCGGTGGTGTTACCGGGGGGGCTGGTGTGATGATCTGCTGTCTGTCTCTCTGTATAGGACGGATACCGGGGAGGGGCTGCTGTCTGTCTGTCGTATAGGACGGATACCGGGGGGGGGGGCTGCTGTCTGTCTGTCGTATAGGACGGATACCGGGGGGGGGGCTGCTGTCTGTCTGTCTTATAGGACGGATACCGGGGGGGGGGGGGGCTGCTGTCTGTCTGTCGTATAGGACGGATAACGGGGGATGATGTGAAGTTCAGAGACGCTCCTCGCCGCGCTACCGCTTTGTTTACTCTGCGCGCACACTCCGACGCGTCTCGCCAATCACGGGCCGCGGGTGACGCTGTGACGTCACACGTTTCGGTCCAATCAACGTGCGGCGGCCGGGAGAGAGAGAGAGAGAGAGAGAGAGAGAGAGAGAGAGAGAGAGAGAGAGAGGAGAGAGAGAGAGAGAGAGAGAGAGAGAGAGAGAGAGAGAGAGACGACCACCACATCACCCCCCCCCCCCCCCTCACACACACACACACACACACACACACACACACACACACTCACCCACACACACACACACGCGCACCACACGCACGCACGCGCGCGCGCACACACACACACACACACACACACACACACACACACACACACACACACACACACACACACACACACACACACACACACACACACACACGCACACGCACACCACCTACCACACCCACCCACACCCATCCATCCGTGCACTCGCTTGGAAATCTCAGCTGTTAAATCCCGCTAATGATGGACATTAAAAGCATATAGGGATAACAAGGGAATCAAACACACACGCACACGCACACGCACACGCACACGCGCGTGAGGCAACAGGAGGAGGTGCGGGTCACAGGTTTATACGCTCGGGTTATTTTAAGCACACATAGTCCACTTATCTTTGATATTTTGAATGTCGCATATTGTTCTACCTTTTTAAATTGTGTGTGGTCTATGTGTATTTTATCATTTATATTATGTACATTTTCTTCTTTTTTCTTTTTCTTTTTTCTTTTGTTTTTATATCAAACTAAATATGCTTGTC
>CM051004.1:10578979-10591479 GCA_027704905.1 Muraenolepis orangiensis | reverse complement strand
CTTACCAAGGAACAGTTGATTTGATTTTGGCGCAGATCCGGATCGGAATCCGGATGCAGGAATTGTTCCTGTCTCAGGATTCTATACCAATAGGAGATAGGAAAAAACAAAAACATATTGTGTAATATTTCACAAACTTGGTATATTTGCATACAATTTGGTGACGGTTTAGGTGGAATGCCAATTACGATTTAAGAACATTAAGGCAAAAATATCGGAATATGAATCCAGAACGCCCTGTCCAATCCGGATCCGAATCCGGATCAAGGATTTTTTTTAAGGTAATTCTTTAGCATCGGAAGAACACATATCGGGTAATATTTTACACATTTAGAGATAGGACCCAAATCACTGACTTTTTGGTGTGGCGGAGGTACTCCCTCTATATGGTCCTCTGGTAAATCAATGTGTTTGAAACATGCATTGTATTCGTCATGCAGGTGAACGCAGCGCAGGTAGAGCCTCCCGCGGAGCACCAGGGGTGAGAGTGCGGCCATTTGTGACAAAGATACAAACAGATCTATTGTCTCTCCCTGTTTGCTTTCTGTCTCAGGTAATTGTGTGGCCCACAGACATTTATTATAGTCTGTTTTCCCTTAATTGCATATAAGCACATACACACAGACTCACGTGCACACACACACACACACACACACATGCGTTCACACGCACCCACACACACACACACACTCACAGTGACCTCTGGGGTCAGTGTGCGGTTGGCTGTAACAGAGTGTGCAGTAAAAGAGTGTCAGAAAGAATGGAGTGCAATTCTGTAGCAACAGAATTGTTGCTACGCACACACACACACACACACACACACACACACACACACATGCACACACACACACACACACATGCACACGTACACACACACACACGCACACACATCACACACACACATGCACACACACACACACACACACACACACACACACACACACACACACATGCACATGCACATGCAGGCATGCACGCACAAACACACACAGACACACACACATGCACATGCAGGCATGCACGCACACACACACACACATGCACTCATGCACGCAAACACACACACACACACACACACACACACACACACACACACACACACACACACATGCACATGCAGGCATGCACGCACACACACACACATACTAGTCAGTCTGGTTTGTTTGTGGTCACAGAGCGGTCAGTTGTAACAGACGTATTTTGTCCCCTGTAGATGACCTCCCACACCACACACACACACACACCACCCACACACCACACACACACACCACACACACCACACACATACACACACACTGATCAGTCCAATTATCCAATTGTGCCAAATGGGCCGTTGTCTTCTGGGGTAATGTGAAGGATCTGATGCCTTGCTATATCTCCCAGTGTAGCGCTAATGACAGGAAGCACCATTCAAACTAGGGTCATGGTAGCTTGTATAACACTGGATTCTTAGTATCAGAGTGCACCGATTTGCTCAAAAATGTTTCATGTAAAATACGCTGTCAACATTTTGGGATGAGGATTTCAATACAGCATATGTGCTAGCATGCTATGAGCATGTTCTGAGCATGCTGCTATATGGCCACGGTTATGTTTCACCACTGGTCCTTTGACAAACACTACATATCGCTACTGCAATTACTTAAATATGAGCCTATTGCGCCCAGCATTTCAGATTTTCGATTTAGTCTATTATAGTGAAATGTTGTTGTCAGCTCTGAAGAGGTTTTCAAAATTACAGGAATATACAAGTTCGAAAAATAACGAACAATTACTTTTTTGTCATAAGAATGACAAAAAACAATAATAATAATAATAATAATAATAATAATAATATTAATAATAATACCAAAAATTACACAAATGTACACTTTACAAATGTTAGACTTACACAATTACCAAATTGTAAAAATGACAAGAATTACCAAAACAAAAAATGTACCCAAATGTACATATTTACATCTACACCATGAAATAATCCTTTTTATTGTTAAAGTGTCATTCTGAGACCCACCCGAGTGTGACACGGTGAATTTGAAGACTAATTGTGTGTGATCTGTAGTATGAGGAGGACTGGTGAAGAAGTCACCAGAAGATCTTTATGGGTTGAAAGTGCAGGAGATGGGGTGGGGGGGGTGGGGGTGGGGTGGGGGGGGGGTGGGGGTGGGGTGGGGTGGGGGGGGGGGGGGGGGGGTGGCAGTTAGCGAGGAGAACATTGTTTTCCAATGATAAAGCTATCCTCTCTAACCCCTAAATGTCCCCATCATCTGGAAGAATGTCCTCTGTGTGTGTGTGTGTGTGTGTGTGTGTGTGTGTGTGTGTGTGTGTGTGTGTGTGTGTGTGTGTGTGTGTGTGTGTGTGCTGTGTGTGTGTGTGTGTGTGTGCATGTATGTGTGCGTGTGTGTGTGTGTGTGTGTGTGTGTGCGTGTGTGTGTGTGTGCGTGTCGTTCTTCATGTGTGTTTAAGCCTAATGGAGAGTAAATAAAAGGGAGTCCTAACCATTAACAGTCCTCTAATGTTTGGTTATGGAGACACAGGGCAGCACTATCTGCTCCGGGTTCCTCTTTCTGACTGAAGGAATTCCAGCCCTGATCCATTTAGCGTCTTCTGGCTCTTTCCGTCTTAAAAAAACCCCAAAAAACCTACATTTCACCCGGCAAAAATAAACACGCCGTCATATGTCACACCGCACTTTAATTCACCGTTTAATACAAAGGCGGACCGTCCAGATTTTAATGCTTTTCAAATGTCCAAGAGCAGCGTCGAATATCTTTGTATACGTGTAACACCGATACCCGATACACTATAATGAACATTAAACACACAATTATGCTCCTTCTGATGCGTATCTCTTGAGCCTCACAACACCACAGCCCTGTCTGCGTGCTTCTCTCCCGCCAGGAGCTCTGGCCACAGTCCTTCCAATGAAAGAAAGAAGGGAAAGAAACGGAATCTCTAAAACGCTAATTCCTTCCTGAAGTCTGGGGCAATTTAATAATGTTACCGGCCAATACGTGGCACTGGAGGAGGAGGAGGAGGAGGAGGAGGAGGAGGAGGAGGAGGAGGAGGAGGGAGGAGGGGGAGGAGGAGGATGAGGAAGAAGAGGAGGAAATGAGGAGGAGGGATAGAAGGAGGAGGAGGAGGAAGAAGAGGAGGAAAACAAGGAGGAAGAGGAAGAGGGACGAAGAGGAGAAGGTGGAGGAGGAGGAGGAGTGTTTCTGACAGGCATTTGGACAGGTGGCAGGGGTGAGCTGTCCACTCTAATGTAAGTCGACTGCGCCCACCCTTACCCCCTCACCACCCCCTTTGCCAGCCGGCAAGCCAGCCAGGCAGCCAGCAAGTCAGATCATTCAGCCAGAAAGTCACTCAGTCATCTGGGTGTTGAGCCAGCACTGCGGGGCGATAGCCAATTAGCCAGTCAGCCATCAAGTCAGACTGCAGGCAGCGCGCTTGATCAGACGGGCAGAGAGGGAGCAGGTTTGTATATTTTCAGAGCTTCGCAGGCAGCTGTGAGTGTGTGCGGTTTTTGGGGGAAAGAAAAAAAGTGCTTGACGGAGTGCATGGGTGTGTGCGTGAAAGGCAAAGACAGAAAAAGAGACTTTAGTATGTTTGTCTTTACATTTGTGTCTGGACTTGCGCACGCGCACGTGTGTGTGTGTATGTGTGTATGTGTGTGTGTGTGTGTGTGCTTTGCTACGGACCACCCATAGGCCTCTCTGGGTGAGGCCTGGGCCTGGATTAATTACAGTCCCCCCATGTGAGGTGGTTTTGTGGTGGTGGTGGTGGTGGTGGTGGGGGGGGGGGGTACACCTGTGAGCTGTGGCGTAGCTCTGTCACAGGAAACCTGGGGATAGCTCACTGGTGCAGAGGGGAAGGTGAGCCAGCAGGGGCTACACAAATGTCTCCCCCAGCGTCAGACCAAAAGGAGCCCCTCAACACATGTTTTAGATTCTGATTTGTCTAAAAACTGAAAAAAATATGTCAAAAATGTCAAAAATGACAAGAAACAAAATTCAGTCATGCTGTTTGAATCCGCCAAAGAGCTGGCTTTGAGAGTGTTCTGAAGGGGGAATAAACCTGAACTGAATGGGAATGTTGTTGATGTGTGAATCCAGGAAGGAACACGATTCTATTCACCAGTTACCAGGACAGACCAGCTCTCATCTCCACAATGAAGTCCACTGGTTCACTAGCTCACCCGCTCCAAACTAGATGGATAGAACAATGGATACACTTTGAACGGAATAAACACCTATGTTTTCAATGGCACGTAACAAAATGCCAAAACGCATGCAAAAAAAACGAAATTGCTAAAAAAAATAAGTAGATCACACACAAAAGCACCACCCAATTACCAAAAAAAACCCCCACACAATTTCAGTATTTTCCCGCTGTTCACAGTGCTCTCAATGAGGGGTATAGAGGAAAGGGGTGGGGGGTGTTTGGCGGGTTAGCAACTTCTCATCTCGGTGGCGGCCCCCCGAAAAACCTGGGCTCCCTGTTGGAGAGATATATGGGGGTCGCCGGTTTACGGGGACCCCGGCACATATTAAACGGCGCTTCAATCTCGGGGCCGGGGGGCCGGTCGGTGCATCTCCCGGCGTTATCAAGGGTCTGAGGCGTTTTACTCTGCCACGGCAGCGGCGGTAAATCTGTCACCCCCCCCCCCCCCCACACACACCCCCACCCTGTCCCCCCTCCCCCGCACGGTGGAAGAATTTGTCTCTCAGGCGGATGGCCGACATGGAGGACGAATTGTAGCTCCCTATAGTTCAGAGAGGAGAGGAGAGGAGAGGGAAGGGTGGGACAGATGGGGGAGAGAGATAGGGGGAAGGAGAGAGAGAGAGAGATGGAGGAAAGGAAGGAGAAAGACATGGAGGGAAGGAGAGATAGAGAGATGGAGGGATGGAGAGAGAGAGATGGAGAGAAGGAGGGAGAGAGAGATGGAGGGAAGGAGAGAGAGAGAGATGGAGGAAAGGAGAGGAAAGGAGAGACAGATGGAGGGACGGAGGGAGAGAGAGAGATGGAGGGAAGGAGAGACACACACGGAGGGGAGGAGAGAGAGACATGGAGGGGAGGAGAGAGAGAGAGAGATGGAGGAAAGGAAGGAGAAAGACATGGAGGGAAGGAGAGAGAGAGAGAGATGGAGGGATGGAGTGAGAGAGATGGAGAGAAGGAGGGAGAGAGAGATGGAGGGAAGGAGATAGAGACATGGAGGGAAGAAGAGAGATAGATGGAGGGAAAAAGAGAGAGAGATAGAGGGAAATAGAGAGAGAATGATGGAAGAAGAGAGAGAGATGAAGGGAAGGAGAGAGAGACAGAGAGAGAGAGAGAGAGAGAGAGAGAGAGAGAGAGAGAGAGAGAGAGAGAGAGAGAGAGATAGAGAGAGAGAGAGAGAGAGAGAGAGAGAGAGAGAGAGAGAGAGAGAGAGAGAGAGATGGACAGAAGGAGAGAGAGAGATGGAGGGAAGGAGAGGGAAGGAGAGAGAGAGAGAGAGACTGACCTGTCAGCCTGCCCCATTTATCATCTGGACAAAATGGTTGCCTTCGTGTTTTTTCCGCTGACTGACCAAAACAGCCCATGGTAAGCAAGTTTTAAGAGGACATGTAAGGGTGTGGCGGTGGAGGAGGGGACGCTTATATTTCACCCTCTTTGCCGCCGTATCATCTGTGCTTCATTTCAGAAATGTGACGATTACTAGCTGTATTATGCACAAAAATAAAATAAATATTGTAGATCTCACAAGCATGTGTGTGTGTGTGTGTGTGTGTGTGTGTGTGTGTGTGTGTGTGTGTGTGTTTAGAAAGGATTTGAGCATCTGAGCAACAAATTTTTAATTGACAGACAATAATTGAGAGAAAAGAGAACATGTAAAACATATACTCATAAATCTAATCTACTCATCCATCTTGAATCATATCCAAACACACGCACACACACACACACACACACACACACACACACACACACACACACACACACACACACACACACCACACACACACACACACACACACACACACACACACACACACACACACACACACACACACACACACACACACACACACACACACACACACACACACACACACACACAACCACACACACTCACACACTTGCACCGGGCACACACAGTTTTGCATGATTGAATTATATTCTAGAATTGTAATTGTGAATTCGATTCTAGAAGTGTACTTGTGAATTATCGTCTTGGATTTGTATTCTGGAGTTCCATTCTAGAATTGTATTCCAGCATTCTATTCATTCTTCTAGAATAACATTCTTAAATATAATTCAATAATACACACAACATACATCAACAGATAATTTATCCATGGTCCATGGTTCCCTCGTCTCTGCCCCAGTTTGTCAGTTCCTTGTGTGTGTGTGTGTGTGTGTGTGTGTGTGTGTGTGGTGTGTGTGTGTGTGTGTGTGTCTGCCTGTTGGCACAAAGTAAAGCTTTTCCTTTTCAGCCAAGAGTCTCTGCATTTGGCTTCACCTCCCTGCGCAAGCCGCGACACAAGAAAGCCGACCCCAAGATGAACCCAGCAGAGGTTTCCATGCAATGGTCCTCGCGGCGACCTTTGAGAAACCAGCAATTGCTCCCCAGCCCTATAGCCCTATAGCCCGAGCCCTAGCCTGGCTCCCCAGCCACCGATTGCCTCTGTTTTCCCCCGGACGCGCCTCGCCCTGTTCCTGAAGCCTGCACTGGCCACTAGCCCCCTGAGGCCGGTCGGCCTCCACCGCAGCCTGTCCAACGAGTGCCTTGGAGGTGATCCTTTGAGGAGGGCTGGGGGGGTGGGGGGTAACAACCTCGCCCCCTCCCCCCCAAGCCCCACTCACTGTACTATACCTGCTCTTTCCTTTGTGTCGTTATGTGTCATGTGTGTCACCTGTTTTAATTTTTAAAGTCATTCTGTTCAACCCTCGTGCTCCGTGTCTTTAAGACCCCCCCCCCCCCCCCCCCCCTCCTCTGCTCCCAGCTGGGTGTCGGTTCCTCCTGTTTGTTGTGGGGGGGGGGGGGGGTTTGCTTCTGTCTGCCTGTTTCACAACGTAACGCCTCACCTTTTTGGCTCCGGTCTGATGTCTTGTGATGTGTGTTGGATAAGGCTTTGACGGGGTTTTGCTGCCTTTTTAACAAAAATTTGTATTTCTGAATACAAAAAACAATAAGCTGGTAAACAGAGGATGTTGAGTGGCAGACAAACACTCCAGAGAACAAAACCACACCCCTAGTCTGTTTGGGGGAGGGGGGGGGGGGGGTTCCTAGAGGTCATCCTCCTCCCTCAATAGTAAATCGTCGTGCTATTATTTATCCCTTAGCTTGATGCTGTTTCGCTTATATTTGTGTATGATTCACAGCGCTCTCTTTTACCCCCCCCCCCCCCCCCCCCCATTTGTCTTGTTGTTGGTTGTTTGTTCAACTCCCACCATGAAATCTACAGCTGTGGACAATATATTATGTATATACTATGTTTTATTATTAGACTGAGGCTTTTAACCTCATACTCTGAGTCAGAGATGCATGATTGTGTCGTTGCACAGACACAAATGTAAGCAGGGTATCAAAAAATATCTAATATAATAAATAGGAATATATAAATAAATATAAATCTATAAATGAAACATGACAACAAAATGTCCCCAGTCCCTTGAGGCCTGTGAGGCCTGTCCTCTGTCACAACTACAAGATAACCCTAACAAGTTATTATACATGGCCAATCAAGTTTACAATTTGGATCAATCATCCTACACCCTTCCAAAATCGTGTGTGTGTGTGTGTGTGTGTGTGTGTGTACGCGCCTGTGTGTGTGTGTGTACGCGCCTGTGTGTGTGTGTGTGTGTGTGTGTGTGTGTGTGTGGTACGCGCCTGTGTGTGTGTGTGTGTGTGCTTCTCGATATTCATATTGAGTGTGTGAGGAATGATGTCTTCCAGAGGCAGTCTGTCAATAACCATGGGCAGGAAATAAAGACACAACACATCCCCTCCCCCAACCACCACCCTCCCTCCCACCCATCACCACCACCCTCCCACCAACCCATCACCACCACCCTCCCACCTCCGCTCTCGCCGGGCGATGTGAAGAGGGGTGGGGGGGGGGGGGGGGGGTGGGGGGGGCATATAGATCATCGTAACAGCCAATAATAAATGGATCATGCTTCTATGTTTTTAAAGCCCTTGGCTGCTGTATTGAATGGGAAACCTTGTGTGTGGGAGAAAATAGAGCTTTATTGATCAGAGGAAAACATGCCGAGGGAGGGGGGAGACTGGGGGTGAGGTAGAGGGCTGGTGGGGGAGAGAGAGAGAGAGAGAGAGAGAGAGAGAGAGAGAGAGAGAGAGAGAGAGAGAGAGAGAGACGGAAGACATACAGTACATCCAGGACAAACATCTTTCTATAGTGCCTCCAACACACACGCGCATGCATACCAAACACACACACACATGCACACACACACACACACACACACACACACACACACACACACACACACACACACACACACACACACACACCACACACACACACACACACACACACACACACACACACACACACACACACACACACACACACACACACACACACACACACACACACACATGCATGCAGTCATATAAACGCATAAACACACAGAGGTCTGTGCACGTTGATGGGCAGATAATGACGAGGCTGTTGACCACAATATAAATATATATACTGTATATATATATATAGTATATATACTATATATATATATAAAATATATATTGTGTTGAAAACGTCGAAACGCAGATTTC
The DNA here is from genome assembly GCA_027704905.1 of Muraenolepis orangiensis. Taxonomy (NCBI): domain Eukaryota; kingdom Metazoa; phylum Chordata; class Actinopteri; order Gadiformes; family Muraenolepididae; genus Muraenolepis; species Muraenolepis orangiensis. The sequence goes on along the minus strand of CM051004.1, from coordinate 10,582,697 downwards.
CTTTTTTATTTTTTTTTCAAATGTCTGGTATCATTTGTTTATGTTGGAGTTGAGGTCCCATGTGTGTATTTTTCGGCCCGCATCTTTCGCCGTTCTTTAGTCTTTTTGGTGGAGCGAACGAGGTTCGGGGTGGTAGTAGTAACTTAGTCGTAGTATTCCCCCCCCCCCCCCCCCCCCCGGTTTTTTACCACTACGATGTTGAGATTACGCCGCTACCGCAAAAGGGGCTCTAGTTCTACACGCCGGCGTCAAGTCACGCATGTTTGCTTGTTCAGTTGCCCCGGCCAAGCTCCGATTCCAGAGAGGGGTTTCTTTCGGGTTTTTTTTCGCCTCATTATTTTCTTCCTATTTTTCTTGTCCTCTTGGTTTTTTCGGGTTATTTTTTTTTTTTTTTCTTCGTGTTCGTTTAAATGCCTCTCTTCCTCGCGCCAGACTCCGGGCTAAAGGGAGGCCCGGCAGCGGGCACACACGGCCGCCAACCCGTTTAAAACAGCGGGGTTTTGGTCAAGCTAAACGCTGGTTAGAAGAAACACTGCGGCTTCCAGAATACTTTGTCTGTGGCCAGACAATTAAGGATTTAGGTGTGGTGATAGCAAGAATGTGGAAATCGGATCCCCGTGGCCCACACCCTACCTCTCTCTCTCTCTCTCTCTCTCTCTCTCTCTCTCTCTCTCTCTCTCTCTCGCTCTCCTCTCTCTCCTCCTCTCTCTCTCTCTCTCTCTCCTCTCCTTCCCTCGCGCTCTCTCTCTCTCTCCTCTCCTTCTCTCCCTCTCTCTCTCTCTCTTTCTTTCCCTTTCCCTTTCTCTCTCTCCTCTCTCTCTCTCTCTCTCTCCTCTCTCTCTCTCTCTCTCTCTCTCTCTCTCTCTCTCTCTCTCTCTCTCTCTCTCTCTCTCTCTCTCTCTCTCTCTCTCTCTCCCCCCCCCCTCCTCTCTCTCTCTCTCTGCCCTCCGTCTCTGCTTACTTTTCTTTTGCGGCTGGTGCTCGACACACTCTCTGTCTTCCGTCTGTCTTAATGCCTATTCCCGCTTTCCTCCCCTAATCTCTACTTTCTCTTTTTCCTCGTTGTCAATCTTCATACCGCGTTCCTTCCTGGTGGACTTATTGGACACACCGCATGGTGAGCCTCTGACTCCAGCCAGGCCTCCGCCCTTTTCATACGGTCTCATACGGTCTCCAGGCGCCGTCTCCAGGCTGGGTCTCCACGCTGTGGAGTGTCCACACAGTGTCTCCAGGCTCCAGGGCTCCAGGGCTCCAGGGCCTCCGCTTACAGGCCTTCTGCCGTGTCGTCCCCACTGGGCCTCTAAATCGTGCCTCGCGCGGGACTGAGTGTCTACACTGAGGCCATCAACACCTTCACACTGCTTCGGATTGGAAGTAAGGGAATTGGACAAGTGGAAGCGGCGGGGGTGGGGGAGAGAGAGAGTGTGTGTGTGTGTGTGTGTGTGTGTGTGTGTGTGTGTGTGTGTGTGTGTGTGTGTGTGATAGAAAGAGGGAGAGACAGAGAGACAGAGAGAGAGAGAGAGAGAGAGAGAGAGAGAGAGAGAGAGAGAGAGAGAGAGAGAGAGAGAGAGAGAGAGAGAGAGAGAGAGAGAGAGAGAGAGTAAAGATGAGTGGGGAACATTAGACGTCTAAGACAGGATTGAATAATTCCTTATGTATCTCTATGCCTCTCAATCTCTCTCTCTCTCTCTCTCTCTCTCTCTCTCTCTCTCTCTCTCTCTCTCTCTCTCTCTCTCTCTCTCTCTCTCTCTCTCTCACCCTCTCCCCTCTCCTCTTCTTTCTCCGTCTGCCTTCTCTCGCGCCCTCTCTCTCGCCCTCTGCCTCGCCCTCTGTCTCACCCTCTCTCTCGCCCTCTGTCTCGCCCTCTCTCTCGCCCTCTCTCTCGCCCTCTGTCTCGCCCTCTCTCTCGCCCTCTCTCTCGCCCTCTGTCTCGCCCTCTCTCTCGCCCTCTGTCTCGCCCTCTCTCTCGCCCTCTGTCTTGCCCTCTCTCTCGCCCTCTGTCTCGCCCTCTGTAACCTGTGGAACAGTAATGGGAACCGATCCATCAAGAAAGGTTGACATGGGAGACTTCCTGTCGGAGAGGCTGTCCTGCAAAGCACACGCCAAATAACCACCTCATGTGTTAAAATAGCTGCCTGCTGGCCACAGAGGCCCTTGTCATCACTCTCCGTCCCTGTGGCTGAATGGAGGCCTTTAGACGCAGACCGTAGATTAACAACTGTGATTAAAAGACATGGACGTGCGATCCCCGTTGGTTGCAATCCACAACTGTTTGTTTTCACTTTTTAAACGTTGTTTTGACTCTATGAAACATTTCACCACGTAGTCGTCCTGACGCGTGTAATAGCCAGGATGCCTTTCATGAAAGAGGATGCTTTTTTGTGTTAAAGCAATATTTCTATTTAATTTGCTCCATTTTTAGGATTTAGTCATTTTATTTTTATTTTATTTCATAGTATTCTCTCATTCATACTTGATTTCCTTCCTTCCTTCCTTCCTTCCTTATATTATATCTCTATATCTATATCTATCTATCTATCTATCTATCTATCTATCTATCTATCTATCTATCTATCTATCTATCTATCTATCTATCTATCTATCTATCTATCTATCTATCTATCTATCTATCTATCTATCTATCTATCTATCTATCTATCTATCTGTCGTCTGTCTGTCTGTCTGTCTGTCTGTCTGTCTGTCTGTCTGTCGGTCTGTCGGTCGGTCTGTCTGTCGGTCCATGAAATGAACAAAGGAGTAAAAAAGTGACCATTTAGAGGTCAAAACGTGAGAAGGTCACAATGCACTTCATGGGGGACCGTTCACTCAGTCAGTCAGTCAGTCAGCCGGTCGGTCGGTCGGTCAGCCAGTCAGTGAGTCAGTTAGCCTGCAGTCAGTTAGACGTCCTTCCTGAGGTTCCACACAGAAGGTGCATCTTCTCGTCATCAGTCAGAGCAGTCGGCAGTCAACGGAGGATGAATCAGAGAAACGTCTCTTCTAAGAGCGGTCCTGAGGCTGAGCTCTTATCGAACTCGCTAAACTGCAGCACCTCGCCTTTTGACCCTATGAAGTTCCCCCATATAATCCCCCTCCCCCACCACCACCCCACCACCCCACCACCACCACCACCCCCACCACCACCTCCACTACCAACACCCCCACCCCCACCACCACCACCACCTCCACCACCTCCACCACCCCCACCGCCACCACCTCCACCACCCCCACCGCCACCACCACCACCACCTCCACTACCAACACCCCCATCCCCCACCACCACCACCACCACCCCCACCCCCACCGCCACCACCACCAGTAGTACCCCTCTAGCCCTGTCCACAACTTATGATCCATTGCAACCATACAACCGTATAGACCCCTCTGCACTCATACGCCGCAATTAAGTCAATTACGATTCCCAGGATAACGTCTCGACAAATCACTCAGGATGGATGGATGAGCCGGGGGGGGGGCGGGGGGCGGAGGGAGTTGGGGGGGTGGGGGGTGGTGGGGGGGTGGTGGGGGGGGGAGGAGGCGGAGGGCTTGAGGCGGGGTGAGGGAGGCTGTGCCTCCGGGGGTGGGGGGTGGGGCGTGGGGAGTGCGGACGACAGACGAGATGAGCCACTGGACGGATAGAGTCATCGCTCACCCTAAGTGGGCTTGTCCTGACGTGGGCTGAGATAGACGCCGTGTGGTAATGGACCTGTTTGCCTTGACT
>CM051004.1:10566479-10571479 GCA_027704905.1 Muraenolepis orangiensis | reverse complement strand
GGCTGAGTCCCGGAGTTCGTACCGGTGACGTCACAGGATTTAAGGCAGGTTTAAGTACAGACTGTCGACGTAGGGTTAAGACAGCAAGACAGCCCCCCCCCACAGCCCCCCCCACACACACACACACACACCCAACCCCCCCCCACCACCCCACCACCCCGCGAAATAAATAATTCATCTCCAAAAAAACCTCGACGGCGGTGGTCCGTAATCTGGGACGCATCGAGTGATATTTTGTCCCGCGGAAGCTGGGCGATTTAAAAATTTGAACTTTAGAGAGACGGGGGGGGGGGGGGGGGGGAGCGTGGGGGGGGGGGGGGGTTTATGGAGGGAAACGGATATAACAGCTTCTGACAGTTTGCAGTTTCACGGCCTCTTGGCTGGTGAGAACGGGCCTGTGGGAAGGACTTTTTATTTACGTCCCCAAAATCCGGAGCGGCTAATGCCCTGAGCCAGAGGTAGCCAGAGGTAAAAGTCTCACTCAGTCTCACTTCCAAAGAATTCATTGGCACGCCGTTGGCCGTTTACCAGTTCTCATTTGGAGGAGAGAGAGAGAGAGAGAGAGAGAGAGAGAGAGAGAGAGAGAGAGAGAGAGAGAGAGAGAGAGAGAGAGAGAGAGAGAGAGAGAGAGAGAGAGAGCGAGAGCGAGAGAGCCAGAGTCAAAATACATGACTTCAACCATCTACCATTGGACTCTTCCCTCTCCCCCTCTCTCCTTGAACAGTTTTGCTCTTATTCATGTTATTTTCCTGAATCGTTATTTTCTAAAGCAACAGGGGCTTGTTGTTTTTAAGCGCGTAACAGATGGCACGCTGTCACACATCCGCATTCTCACATCCCAGATGAAACCTTATTGAAAAATACGACCGTCCATTAAAGTTTTTTTTTACCAAATCCCTTTACCCTCAAACAGCCATTCGGCCAGAATGGCCGTTTGAATGACTGTCTCTATGCTTGACAAAGTAATGGTTTTGTGTTTTAATGTAGGAGGTGAAGGCATGGGGCTCCCGTCACCATGGATATCAAAGTGTTGTCCACAATGGGTCTGACCTTCACTGGATCAGAATGGATCTCTACATGCTGCAATGCACTGCCACACACACACAATACACACACACACCACACACACACACACACACACACACACACACACACACACACACACACACATACACACACACACACACACACACACACACACACACACACACACACACACACACACACACACACAGCCCCACACACACAAACACATACACAAAGACACGCAAACACATACACATACACACACACATACACACACGCATACACATACACAACACACAGAAGAAAATAAGTGTGGGTGTTTGTGTGTGTATGTGTATACACACAAAAACACACACACACACACACACACATACATTCACATACACACATACCTACTTAAACCCATTTATGTAGGATGCCAAAGGAAGTTTACGGTATTTGGTCATTTTCCTCATCTTCTGGACATTCACAACCCATCAGTTACACAGGGCGTTATTATTCACACCTGGTGGAAGCTCCTTTTTCTATTAAAGATCCATTCTGCATTGAGCCTCCATACAGGGGCTCAGAAGAGGAAGCGTCCTTATTTGGACAAAGGAAGTCAATTAATTCATGAATACTTTAGCACATTTACAGTAAGGTGAAGGGAAGAAAGCTATTGATCGGCCCCATTAATACACCCCTCCACCACACACACACACACACACACTCGCACACTCACACACACACACACACACACACACACACACACACACACACACACACACACACACACACACACACACACACACACACACCACACACACACACACACACACACACACACACACCACACACACACACGCCACCACACACACACACACACACACACACACACACACACACACACACACACACACCACACACAACACTCACACACACACACACACACACACACACACTCACTTACACACGCAGGTTAACATCCACACATAACCCTCCAGATAGTAGAGTGCCTTAATGAACCGGCTGTGCAAAATATTTTCATTTAGCCAATCATAATTGGGAACAAATAAATGATAACTGCTTACAAACCATAAACATTTTCATTATTAATAATGAAAATGAAGAAAGTGTATGAACCGTCCATGAAATGCTTAGTTGTAGCTGTATAGACACACACCACACACCACACACACACACACACACACACCTCTGTATTGTATGTGAGGAATGTGGTGAAGCAGCAGAACGACGGTGACCTCATTTTAACATCGCTGGGACCACAGCCGACCTCGAGCATCACTAAACTCAGCACCTCGCAGAAGTCAATTTCAGCTCCCTGCATCGGCCCGATCTGTGAGGAAAAAGAAGAAGAAGAAGAAGAAGAAGAAGAGTAAACTACTCGCTCATCGGAAAACAGGTCGGCCCCATTGAGAGAATTAGGGCACGTTAGCTTTCGTTGTCAAGATTCAATTTAAGATTCCAAATTTGTATTTGCCATATGCAAGTACAATGGAATGCTTACTCCCCATTTCCTGTCTGTAGTTGTCTGTAGTTGTCTGTAATTATCTGAAGTTGTCTGTAGTTGTCTGTAATTATCTGTAGTTGCCTGTAGTTGTCTGTAGTTGTCTGTAGTTGTCTGTGGTGGTCTGTAGTTGTCTGTAGTGGTCTGTTGTTGTCTGTAGTTGCCTGTAGTTGTTTGTAGTTGTCTGTAGTTGCCTGTAGGTGTCTGTAGTTGTCTGTAGTTGTCTGTAGTTGTCTGTAGTTGCCTGTAGTTGTCTGTAGTTATCTGTAGTTGTCTGTAGTTGTCTGTGGTGGTCTGTAGTTGTCTGTAGTTGTCTGTAGTTGCCTGTAGTTGTCTGTAGTTGTCTGTAGTTATCTGTAATTGTCTGTAGTTGCCTGTAGTTGTCTGTAGTTGTCTGTAGTTGTCTGTAGTTGTCTGTAGTTCAAATCCTTCCAAAAAAAAAAGATTCACTGAAATAAAAATTAGAATCTTGGAGGCCTCCCTCAAGGCCCCGATCGCGGGGGCCCTCGACAGTCTCGAAGGGCCCTAAACAAAATGTTTACTTTGTGTGTATCGGGTCTGGTGCGGGCCCCACCTCCAACACACCCCCGTCCCCCGCCCACACCTCCTCCCACCCACCCCACCCCCCACCCACACATACACACACACACACACACACACACACACACACACACACACACACACACACACACACACACACACACACACACACACACACACACACTCTCCCTAAAGCTGTTCTGCTATCGGTAAAAAAACAAAAAATCCATGAAGCTAACGTAGGCCCGGCGTGAGTTACTGGCAGCGAAGCGGCCGGGCCGTACTCTCAATGGACTAAAATATGAACGGTGATGGCTTCCGCAGCGCACATTACGGCTTTTAAAAAAAACCCTCCTCTGGATAAATGGACCGCTGAAACATTTTCTAAGGCCGACTAATGTGAGGAGTATTGAGCTAAGTAATTGCGGTGGTTTCATCAATAGGCCAAGGGATGAGTAGCAGATCATTACACTCCAGGTGTGATTAACATGGGAATATCAGAACCCGGCGTGGTGAGCGGGAGAGTCTTATATACGGAGATCGAATTAAAAGGCGCACTTTGGTTAATGACTTTTTAAGTGGGATGAGAGGATAGATATAAAGATATAATTATGTATACATAATTATACAGTGCGCTACTCACATTAATACCTTCGTCGCTAAGGATGTACGACTAATGGGGCGAAGGCGTCGCTTGAACACTAGAAAATATGGCTATGTGCTACTGTACGCTACACAGCTTGTTTCTGACCACACCCTGTTTGTGGATCCGCTTCTAAAATAACATTTGAGACCTCAGCAGTCCTACGGAAAACTAAGACTAGTAACTCATCGTCATGGAATCTGAGCATTATGGAATTCATTCATGTTGGCCGTGAAGACATTTTGTTGTGTGCATATGTAGATGCATGCATGTTTGTGTGTATGTGTGTGTATGTGTGTGTGTGTGTGCGTGTGTGTATGCTTGTGTGTTTGTGAGAGTGTGTGTGTGTGTGTGTGTGTGTGTGTGTGTGTGTGGCAGACAAGTGGGGGCCATTGGTTTTCCTCAGGGCCCCTGGAGCAATCAGTCCGTCAGTGGAGGTGGAGTCTGGCTAATTTCCCCTCCTCCCTCTCTCCCTACCTCCACCAAGACGGATGCTATGGGTAATAAGGCTAATCAATATACATCCTCAGAGAAGACCCCGACACACACACACACACACACACACACGCACGCACGCACGCACGCACACACACACACACACACACACACACACACACACACACACACACACACACACACACACACACACACACACACACACACACACACACACACACACACACACACACACACACACACACACACACACACCACTCCCATCCTCTTCCCAAGGCATCCTCAGCTGTCTGTCATCAGTGTTGTCACTTGTTCTTATCAAGCATCACCATCTTGTTTACAAGCAGGACCTGTCCCCCCCCCGGCCCCCGGCCTCAACACTCACACATCCACATCCCTGTCTGTTGCTTGTTGCTCTTTCTCGTACACACACACACACACACACACACATATGCAAACATTTACACACATGCAAGCACACACACACACACACATGTACATGCATGCACACAGACATGCACACATGCACACCTCTAAACATTACCCCATCTCTACAGGCTTCCTCTCTCTGTCCCACTCACACACATCACACACACACACACACACACACACACACACACACACACACACACACACACACACACACACACACACACACACACACCGCACACACACACACACACACACACACACACACACACACACACACACATGCCACACGCACATACACACACACGCACCAGCAGGGGAGTTGATGAATAGACACTGTGGTGCTCGGTGACAGCTTACACATGCACAGCGGTTACGCAATCTATACAGAGAAATTAA
>CM051004.1:10521479-10548979 GCA_027704905.1 Muraenolepis orangiensis | reverse complement strand
AAGAGAGAGGTTGGTTTAAGTGAAACTAATAAAAACACAAACACATGATAGTTATACTTATAGAGGTCAGAAAATAGCGTTGCATAACTCAAACCTATTGCAGATGAAAGTGATCCTGGTAATCACTGCTGTGTTAAAGAATGAACACTAAATTACGTTTGTTTCCAACTGTTAAGGACACCAGGATGACACATTGTATATTATGTGATATTGGATTTCTAGATACATATATTATCTGGAAAGATCGTATAGTAGATACTATATAGTAGAGTACAGAGTATAGAGTGGGGTGGAGTATAGTAGAGTATAGAGTATAGAGTGGGGTGGAGTATATTAGAGTATATAGCATAGAGTAGGGTGGAGTATAGTAGAGTATAGAGTATAGAGTGGGGTGGGGTATATTAGAGTATATAGTATAGAGTAGGGTGGAGTATAGTAGAGTATAGAGTATAGAGTGGAGTGGAGTATAGTAGAGTATAGAGTATAGAGTGGAGTTTAGTATATTAGAGTATATAGCATAGAGTAGGGTGGAGTATAGTAGAGTATAAAGTATAGAGTGGAGTGGAGTATAGTACAGTATAGTATACAGTATAGAGTAGGGTGGAGTATAGTAGAGTATATAGTATAGAGTAGGGTGGAGTATAGTACAGTATAGTATACAGTATAGAGTAGGGTGGAGTATAGTAGAGTATAGTATAACGTATAGAGCAGGGTGGAGTATAGTAGAGTATATAGTATTGAGTACAGTGGAGTATAGTAGAGTATAGTATAAAATATAGAGTAGGGTGGAGTATAGTATAGTATAATGTATAGAGTGGGGTTGTGTACAGTATAGTATATAGTATAGAGTAGGGTGGAGTATAGTAGAGTATATAGTATAGAGTAGGGTGGAGTATAATATAGTATAATGTATAGAGTGGGGTTGTGTACAGTATAGTATATAGTATAGAGTAGGGTGGAGTATAGTAGAGTATATAGTATAGAGTAGGGTGGAGTATAATATAGTATAATGTATAGAGTGTATAGTAATGTATAGTAATGTATTGTGTACAGTATAGTATATAGTATAGAGTAGGGTGGAGTATAGTGTGGTACTGTAGAGTATAGTTGAATATAATATAATATAATGGAGTGCAGTGGAGTAAAGAGTAGTGTAAGTAGAGTAAAGTTAATAGAGATAATACTGAATACAATGTAGGTGGTAATGATTCAGAGTAGGGTAGTATATATTGTAAATCATTCATCTCTCTAATGGGGCAATTTGCTTCACAACAGTCAACATACAACAGCAACCACCGGCAGCATTATTCCTCTGTGATATGAATTATTCTCCCAGCTAAGCTTAAAGAGTTATTGATTTTGGGCTTCTTCGGCCTAAACCATGATACCTCAGAGATAACACATGGATAACAGAGCAATACATGAACACACACACACACACACACACACACACACACACACACACGCACGCACGCACGCACGCACGCACGCACGCGCGCACGCACGCACATACACACACGCACACGCACACGCACACGCACACACACACACACACTCATAGTACGCACACACAGGGACAAAATACATACATTCAAATAGAAGCAAAGTAACACTCACACACACACACACGCACGCACGCACACATGCACACACGCACACACACACACACACTTATTTTCCAGTAGTATATGTAAACTGATAGCAGTTGTATCAGTTAAAAGACACACCTGCACACACACAGACACACACATGGGCATATTCCTAAACACACATGCACATAATGTGCACACACCCAGACACTCACTTACAATGTTAAGTAAGCCAGTAAGTCTTCCTCCATACTCAAATCCACATTGAAGACAAATTGTAAAGTCACTTTCATTTCAGCAGCTACTGGGCTATTTTTTGGATAAGGAGAGGATGATAATAATCTTGCAAAACATACCAAATGTTTGCTGAATTTTCTTTCCCAGGACGCGGGTGAAACATTAACCAGGTTTGTTTTCGTTGTCTGGTTGAAGTTCTCTCATACCAGCAACTTGTACTAAACACATATAGGCTTTGGTCATTTATGCTCTCGGTTTTATGACACTGAACAGGATTATCTTTTTTCTTTTTTTCTTCTTTTGCTTATTGTGCAGAATATAATATTTTCCTGCATCTATTCCAAGCAATACTTTACTTCATTATTGGCAGAGAAGAGTAGAAATTGGTTCTGGGGTCATAAAAATAAATTTTTCAGACGTTTATTAATTTAAGACCAGCATTTCATTATTTATTCTAATAGAGAATACAATATGTTAGCATATAGCAATATTAGCAATATTAAAGTTATACCTTTAATAGTTATGGTATTTGTGATTTAGCCAATGTAGCTCATGAGTGGTGATGATGATGCTGACAGTCTCCATGTAATCACACTAGTGGAGTCTAACAATATGTTAGGTGTATTTATTTTCTAACGCTCATTTGATTTTGATCAGGTTTACACAGAGGCCTCTGGTAAGGTGAGGTGGAACCAGGCTGCTATAATCCCCTATTAGTTTCTCTCAGTAACTACAGAAAAATAAAGAGATACAGGCAGACAAATAGATAGACAGATTCACACACACTGACACACACACACACACACACACACACACACACACACACACACACACACACACACACACACACACACACACACACACACACACACACACACACACACACACACACACACACACACACACACACATGCTCGTGCACCGCAGGGGGTGCCGCCGTGTTAACTGGGGAGATATACGGCCGTGTGTTCGATCCCAAGATCCACCTGGGCTTGAGGGAGTTAAGGGGGTCTTCCTCACTGGTTAGCAGAGCCCAGCCGGTCCCTGGTCGCCAGTAAAAAGGAGAGCAGAGCAGCTCACACACCTGTTGTACACATCTACTGTAGACGTCCAGTGCGGGGTCCAGCCACGACATGTTGCAACGCTGCTCAGACCACATGCTGTTTTTACACACATGGGGAAATGTGATTCATTTCCTCCTCCTCCTCATCATCATCCCCTCTCTATTTATTTCTTACAGTTTTGCGAAGGATTGTGATCTAAAATCTGTTGTTTTTTATGGAAATGGCTGGTTTTGCTGCTTTTCATGTTTTTTTTAAAGACTTTTAATAATTTGTATCTTTTTTTCTCCAAATTAATTCATCTTGGGGCAGGTGTCAGCATATGGATAAATTATACAAATCCCCCCAAAATTAGAATAACTATTGTAAAAGGATATACATATAGAATGTACTGATGATGGAAGAGCAGAAGAATTACAGCATAGCATTATATTCTATCATATCTTTATATTACTGCTGTGGCATTTATTCTTTTAATTTATGATCTGCAGTTGACGTGGGGATTGTCTCAAGGATTCCATTGGTCAAGATGTTCTATTGCTTATGTTGCTCATTTGATAAATAAAATACTTTGATTTATCATTTTGAAGCAAACTATTGCAGTGGAGAAATGTCACTGGCTGAGGTTAAGTTACCTGAATCCGTTACAGCCTGCTTATAGATATTTTGTCAAGTGTGCTACATAATTGCATACCCCTGAACGCTACCTGTTGAATACTTGTATACTTACCTGTATATATATATACCTATTATTATGCACATATCTCATACATACTCTAGAAGTTATCTTATAACTGTTTTTATACCTGTCTTTTAGCCTGTACTGTACCTGTGCTGTACAATACATTTGAATGAATGAATTATGAATTTCATAGGCAATAATAACGATAACATTTAATTAAGGTATTTACATTTAATACATTGAGTTAACATTGCATTTTACTCACACTTTATGCACACACAACATTATCGTCATTACTATGTTCCTAGGCGGACACAGTGTCGTTATAAATACATGCGTTCGTGTTGGCTCACATTATGTACCCACCTTGAAGTGACCAGAAGCAGATCACGACCCACAGTTTAAAAACAACCTCAATAAACTATTTGGCAATAGTAGTTGGATAAACATTGAACATTCTCATTACTTTCCTCTCTAATATAATTGAATGCAATTATATGATAATTACTAACAACATTGTTCAAATTAGGTCTGCTGTTCTATTCTGCTTTGGTGGGTGACTAGCTCTTTACAATTACAATACTGCCCTCTAGTGGAATAAAAATGGCATTAAACACATGCGCAGATTGTTTTTCTGTTTTGGTCGCAAGGACAATCCCATGTATAAAGAAATGGTTTGAGAAAAGGTTTTCTTTCTTTCTTTCTTTCTTTTTTAATATTTTACAAATAATCCCATCCTCCACCTTTATTTTCCGTGTGAAAAAAATAATAATGTTAAACTTTCTTCACTGAAACGAATTTCCCCAATCACCAGATGTCCATTACATATATATTCCCACTCTCTCCATCAATATACAACCCAGGCTTGGTAAGTGTGTCTGGCTGCAGTGCAGCTGTAGAGATGCATACATCGGATTGGACATTGCAGTAGAAATTGCAGGATAAAATCAAGACATTTGATCCCAATCCAACTATATTCATAATCCTTAACCCATTCTTTAGATTTTATTATCTAGCATTTTTATTTTTTTCCTTTTAATTTACCTGTTGTCTTCCCTTTAAGAGCACCTTTAATTGAATGAATGTCATTATTTAATGTATTTCATTATATTCAATTATTTAAATGGGGGCTCCTCCCTTTGTGTGGAGTTTGTGATTGTGGTTATATCCCTTATGTATGTTTTATTTTGTTTTGTTTATTTAATGGATTATTGCACTGTATTGCCTTTACAGATTCACTGGATTAAGATTTGAATAAACGATACAACAACGGTAGTATTTTATTAACTGTGTCTACCTACTGCCCCTCAGAGGACAGTCCTAGTTACTACAACACATCCAAACTATCACCGAAATGTAACACCACTTACTACATTTCTAAAGTGAACTAATACAGGTTAGGTTATGGGAATGAATGAGATAATAATAAGTGATTTGTAGTTTTACCTATAGGCTTATTGATATGTATCGTCTAAACATATGTCTCGGGTGTTTCACTCCAAACCCGCATCATACCTTCCGTCATCCTTGGGCAAGGCATGCTGTCATGCTTTGAATCATGTGTTTGTATGGAAATGAGAAAATAGCAGACTAACATACATATTATTTGTTTTTCCTTTAGTTAGTCCTATGTCATTTTACTAAACTACCGAGACAAGACAAGACATTTAGTCGTATTTCGTCCAATAAGCTGGACCTGCATTTGGGCTGTGTCCGAAATCACTCCCTATACTCCCTACATAGTACACTACATAGTGCGTTCGCCATTGTGTAGTGCTGTCCGCATGCTCAGTAATAATAAGTTGTACCCTATATAGGGCACTCAATGTATCGTACAATGCATGTAGTGTGCAACGATGGTCACTATAGTACCCAAACGCATATGGACTTTTGTGCTAAAAGAAAATTAAAAAGGCAGACGATGGCGGGAATTTAGTTTCAATTATATTAATGAATACATTTTATACATTGGGGGGGGGGGGAAAAGCATGTCAGTATTTATTGGGACATATTATTATTATTATTATTATTATTATTATTATTATTATTATTATTATCTTATCATGAAACCCATCGTATTTACTTGGTACACCAGCCCTAGCCTATAGGTAGTAGATCTGGCAGGTTCAATTTTGCGACAGCAATGACGTCATTAACAGAGACTCGAGTAGTTAAGTGTCCTCCGAAAGTGTTTAGCTCGCTATATAGCTAACTATATAGTGCCCTACATTGAACTCCCTATCTAGTGATTAGTAGTAGTAGTAGTAGTAGTAGTAGTAGTGGTAGTGGTAGTTTCAGACACAGCCTTAGTCTCATTTAGTCATACAAGTTCTCCGGTGCGTTGGTTTATCATTAATTAGTTCACCTGCTGCAGCTTCTGAAGCTACTCTTGATTCAGTAGTTCCGCCATGTTTCATAGACACGGTAGGCAATCTTAATTTTATGTTTTAGAAATGTACCCAGCAGGTATAGGCCTGTCTTACACAATGCTCTGCTTAATGGGTATGGGACTAATTTACTAATGAATCACTAATTCATCTCCTCGTCTGTTCCACAGCTTCTTTGGGCAAACAATTGGTCTATACGAAGACCTTTTCGTAATGTAAAACACACACACTTATCTGGACCTACTGTGAGTACAACATTTATATTTCTGACTACTAGTCTAGTTAATGTTAAACATGTATTTTGGCTTTGGACATTATTTTACGTGAACTCTTTTTTAATCGAGTCCTATCCGCTTTCATTGGATTGTAGGTAATCGCACAGTTAATTCGTTGTCGTTCCGCAGGTGCGTGGACATATAGGCCTGTTGTAATATTAGGTTTTTGCTAAAGCATAATTACCAGGTGCTGTGGTTGAGCATTCAGAGCCTATTTGTTGTGTGGGCTGATACATATAATTATATATTTTACATAGCTTGGTCCATGGGCACAATAATATTTGAATTAGACCTGTGATATAAAAGAAAATGATGTCCAACCAGATTCTGCCTTCATTTAAAACACTCACTTCAAGTTGCAGAGGAATGGTTGTATGGCATATTGATGTCAATTTCTGATCAAATTGACATCAACCACAATCTGGAGCGTTTAATTCTATAAGATTGTCGTACTTTGCTATTTAGAGATAGTATACAGAAAATCCCTCTCCTCATCGACTAGTATTATGCTGTGTACATGCCTGTACGCACCACCAGACCAGTGAATATGAACATAAAGCAACATTTCTACTGTGTTTAGTGGTTTGTTTGAACCAATCTACTCATTACACTCCTTCACAGGTTAACTATGAAGAAGAATCCGCTTTTCTGTGAGTAACACAATTTCACTATGAGAAGGAAACTACAAACTGTAAGTCACCATTTTTGTGTTTTTTGCTTATTTATGATTAAACGGTTTGGTGTAGGTTGATTTCATAGTATATGGGCTAATTCATGGGCAAGTATAGGTTAATAGTCAGCTGTTACAATATAGTTGGATTTATGTGGGAACAACCACAATGGATACGGCAGTGTTGTGTTCTAATTTCCTCCATCCACTTTCCTGCTGCATCTCTAGCACATGCATGTGTAAGTGTTGTCAGGGGTTCAACCTCGTCTAGGACGCTACATGGGAATTTGGCCAGGGGTTCGACCTAGAATACTGTGTGAACCTGGCCTAGGGTACTGCATGTGTGAGCGTGGTCAGGGGTTGACCTGGCCTAGGGTTCTACATTTGTTGGTGCGGTCAGGGTGACCAGACACACATGTGTGAGCGTGGCCAGAGTTTCATCCTGGCATAAGGTACTGCATTTGTGTGTGTGGGTAGGGTGTGACCTGGCATAGGGTACTACATGTGGGTAGGGTGTGACCTGGCATAGGGTACTACATGAGTGGGTAGGGTGTGACCTGGCAAAGGGTACTACATGAGTAGGTAGGGTGTGACCTGGCAAAGGGTACTACATGAGTGGGTAGGGTGTGACCTAGTAGGGTGTGATATACACTAGGGCTGTGCCATATCGTTTATCGTATCGCGATAAGTCCTCCCCACGATAAGTATTTTGTCATACCGCGGTAATGACGATAATTAATGACGTGTTTACATATGCGACAAACGTGGGCATGTAGAAGGAGAACAACAATGGCGGAAGGCGGAGTTCCAAACGTAGGCGAGGAGGAGTTAATCGAGAAAACAGGAGCTGGAATTGGCTTCTATTCACGGCTATCATATCACTCCGCGAGTAGTCCCGTTCACTTTTCCTGACTTGCTGATAGAATTGCTGAATTGTTTGCGCCAGTTGCCAAGCAACGCCTCAACTTCGGAGAACTATTTTTTTTTTCTCCGTGGAAGTAAATCATAAGTCTGGACCGACTACCATCTCTTACGATGATGGTAAGGATTAAGATATTATTATTATTTTTTTATTTTTTTGTCATTTATCATCATTTATCGTTATTGCGATAAATACCATGAAATACTGGATATAGTTTTAAGTCCATATCGCCCAGCCCTAATATACACAGCTAAAAGTCTGGTGTTGAATTAACGCTCAGTCAATTTCAACACTTTTTCAGAGTTTATATTGGTCCACACTCTCCGGAGTTAAAAATAACAAATAACTAGTCCAGTGCAAATAACTAGTCCAGCTTCATAATCTCCACCATCCACTTTACCACCTATCTCCATCGTCGGTGTTGCAGCTTCAAGTTATGCGGCGTGCACATCTCCGAGGACCTCACATGGTCCATGCACACCACACACGTGGTGAAAAGGGCCCAACAACGGCTGTATTTCCTCAGGCGCCTGAGGAAGGGCCCCGCTAGGGTGCATCAAATTTCAATGCAAAATTTAAATCTCAACATATCAAACTGTCTGGGGTTGCATTATGTTCGGAAGTCATTGAGATTTAGAGGTTGAACCAAGCATGTGAAAATATGAAAATGGCCCGTTTTGGGTGTTTTCCCTAGGCAATCTCTAAAAATGCAAAAAAATGTTTGTTTTTATTAGAACACCATTTATTTTCAACAGAATTATTTATTCAAGAACAAAAAATCACAATAACAATACATTTACACACAATGTGCCCGCCATTGCACACACAATAATAATCACATTAACTAGTAAATCTACAACTGAGGATACCAAACTGTTGTAAATCCCACTCCCCTGTAATTTGGCCACGATGGACGCACACATGTCTTTAGTTTGATCCTTAGTGTGTACAGAATCATTGTTCTCAGAAGAAACGGAAGCTTTGGGGATCTGTTTCATCTTCAAAAGCATCTGCCGGAGCTGAAGTTGCAACTGGCTCACTTGAACTGGCAACAGTTGACGTTTGGGACATTTGCTCAACATTGCAATGAATACGATTTTAAGGTGCTTCTGAAAACCTGTATACGTAAAAAAAACTGATGTCTACAGTCTGGCTGAGAACAAAACAATTTGAACTTGGGTCCAGGATAGAAACCATGGTGGACTCTCAAATGGGAAATCAACTGCTGACTGCTGGGATACACTTTTTGACACATGAAACAGTTCAGCATTGCTATAGCCACTTACTCAATTAATGCAACTACTATATGGTTAAGAAGTCTGGCTCTAACTCTGTCAGGAAAATGTAGACACCCAATTTGATAGTCTGCAGGAATGTGTAGAAGTTCACAAGTGCAACAATATAAGACACAAACACAAAATGTGCTTTGAAAAAGTTAATCTTGCTCTTCTGATGCCCAACACGAGGAGGTACGGCTGAGGACCTTGCTGGTTGCGGAGACGCTCCTCCAAACTGCAGCATGACTAGGGTTGAGAAGGAAACGGAACATTAGACAAGAATATTGAGGGGCTATAACCCCTGTGAAGGTCTTGCACAGGGGCAGAGGTGGGATTAAACAATATGCTCGCCACAGCATATCACGATGCGCAAACCGACATTCTACAAGCTGTGCCAAGAGAGCTTTATAATGGGTTTCTTTCTGAGGAGTCCTCTCACCACTTTGGTTTCACAGCCACAGAAAAAAAGACATTATAGAAGTGACTATTCAAATTGTCTTACTGGCTGGTGCGAGATGAGGGTGAGAATTTACAAGGGGGGCGTGGCTAGGAGACGGGAACGTGGAATGATATAAGGGGGCGTGGCTATTCGGGCGAGTGCTGTGGAAGCGAGGAGGCAGGAGTGCAAACTGAAGTGACAATTTGACTTGACCCTCAATTTGATGTCTCTTGCTAGGGACCGTATCTAGGATTACAGTAGATGCACTTGAGCTGAATCTCGAGTCGGACGTCTCAGAAGCAGGATGGAGTGATTAATACAATTCTAAAGAAATAGAAAAAAAATGAAGGCTTAATTATATTATTCTATAGGATGTGGAGCGCTTGATTATACCTGCCTTTATACCTCACCGTCATTTGAAAAAACTGACAACACTTCATTGCCTTGTCCAACGAGGTCACTGAAGATCTCGGCATCCACTTCTGTCTCTGGTGCATCCTTGTACGTAACCTGTGCTTCAGGTGGCAGGCATAATCTGTCGATGACTGGAAAATATAGTACAGTGAGATCAAACTGAATGTGCATTTGAAGTCAGCACTGATTCTTGTCTTGCAGCGAATGACAAATTCAAACTCAGTATATCATCCATCAGTCACTTTATTGTTCTTTGTATCGTGTACAGTATCGTTATCGGAGTCCTGTGTTCTCCCCCTTATGTTCCCAGTGTGCCTACATGTTCCTTTTGTGATTGTGGGTGTGTATTATTTAATCTGATTAATGACAATCAAGTTTAAAAGAAACCTATTTACTTGTTTTCGTTTTTTGCGGGTGGCAACACAAATGCATGGAAGAATGAAATGCTAAAAGCAGTAAGAGATCAAGATTTTTATTATTTTATGTTACTTTTCACTTTAGTTTTTCTGAGCAAAAAGGTCTCCGGGAGTGCTTAGTATTGCCCACAACACGGATAATGAGATTAATATTAAGCAAACAACTGCATAAATAATCTGTTACAAAATAATGTCTGCAACAAAGTGAACATAAACAGCTTGCCTGTAAATTGTTTGCAAAGAAACATCTCATTACCATGCACTTTACTGCAACATTTGCACTCTGGTTAGATGATAAATTATTTTCGCTGTACTTGCAATGACAATACACTTGAATCTAATCTAATCTCATGCTAATTAAAGTTGCAACAAGTAGGCCACTTTAAGAAACTGAATAACAAAGTGCCAAAGTGAACAATCCTTTTTCACATTCTTAGCTGTAAAATGACATTGAAACTGTGTAAACTTGGTGGTCGTTCTGCTCTGCTGTGTTTGCAGGACTGTTTGAAATGTCCAACTATTTTACTGCACTATCAAACCCACAGTCGCGGAGGAAGACAGCAACGGCCCTCTGTATAATGTGCGCTATACAGGGCATATGCTCAAAAGGAAGTTTCTGTGCTGCCGCAATCATATTGCGAGCACGATTTTTAAAGTGCAATGTTCGGCCCAGCGCTCCACGGTGCGTCTCCTCAGTTATCCTGGTAGTTTAACACGCTGCCTCTCAGTTCATTCCCAGGTAATACTGGAAATACTGAGGGAGGAGCCGTCTAAACCGGATACTATGATTCATTAGTGTAAAAAAAAATTGTGCGCGTTAAAGTCTCGAGATTAATCACATGCGTCAAGTCAAGTTTATTGTCACTTCACAGTTTACACAAGTATAAAGCAGTGATGTGAAAATCTTATGTGCAATACCCAACGACAGACGGCAGTTAAAAAATAAAAATAAAAATGCAATTTATAAAATGCAAAATATCGGTACAGAAAAGAGCAATATGTATATATAAATCAATGTAATAAAATTGATACACTTGATACTGCGGTATCGCCTGCCTGACGGTAACGGTGAGTACAGTTCGTGGCTGGGGTGGGCAATGTCTTTTATGATGCGTTTGGCCTTGGCCACGCACCGCTGATTGTATATATCCAGGAGGGAGGAGAGCTCACCTCCAACGATATACTGGGCCGTCCGCACCACCCTTTGAAGCGCTCTGCGCTCGAGTGCGGTGCAGTTCCCGTACCAGGCGGTGATACACCCTGTAAGAACACGCTCGATGGTGCCGTTATAGAATGTTCTCATGATGCGGTGGCCCATGCTGAATTTCTTCAGACGCCTGAGGAAATACAGGCGTTGTTGGGCCCTTTTCACCACGTGTGTGGTGTGCGTGGACCATGTGAGGTCCTCGTAGGGTTAAAGATTTATGCAACTTAATAGTTCTTGTCAAGAAAAATATCAGCATATCAGCCTTTTCTGGTAGTATGCAGGATCTTTCTGGACAAAGTGTCTCCAGCAATGGAGAAAACCCTCTCACTAGGGGTTGAGGAAGCCTGCACACACAAATAGGAAAAGGCCATCTCCGAAAGCAAAGGATATGTGGTTATTTTGTTCCACCACCAGGCAGCAGGGTCATCAGATGTCATTGTTGGTGGCATGTCTTGGTACATCTTCAGCTCTCTGTCAGTCTAGTGCTGGGTGGACATGGTGCTGGATGATAAGATTTTCGGCTTCAGTCTTCTGCAGCAAAAAGCTCCTCAAGCGGAGACATTTTAGCCCTCTTGCTGCTACAGGGAGGTGGCTGCTCCTTCTCTTCCTCACCCTCCTCTCCTTCTTCGAGGTGTTCTCCTGGGAATTTTTTGTAACCCTTAGCTTTGCACAATGTCCATGTGTAAGTAAGTGTCCAATGTCCAAGTCAATCACATCCTTTTGGCAGGTGTAGTACACTGCCTGGGGATGTGCATGTTCTTACGTCTTCGTGAATGTGCAATGTGATGGGCATGGTGGCAGCGCTAGGCTTGCACCAACCAGCCAACAAGGGGTAAGGGGGGGGGGGGGGGTGTGTGTGTGTGTGTGTGTGTGTGTGTGACAAGGGGATTGGGCGGTGTGCAGAATGAGAGGGGTTCAGGAAGAGGTGGGTGTCATGGCAGCTGGGGTGGATGAGTTTGGTCCTCCACCGGGAGAAGGACCACCAGCCTTCTCACATCTCTTCTGATAACTGCCTTGGGCAGTGAATAACTCTTCTTTCGGCCACCCACCAGGGAAACAGGAAGGCCAGCACAAGTTGCGATGTCGGCATCCCTGACGATCCCTTTACTGTCAGGGTAGACTGTCAGAATCCGGCCCAGACGAACTGACCTCTCAAAGCGTTTGGGTCAGCAATCCAGATGAGGTCGCCGACTTTGACGTTCCTCTCTGTCCAGTGCCACTTGTGTCGATCACTCCTTATTTGCCGGCACATCTCGGCTCTTTGCTTTCTGCAGGCGACACGACGTTGTTCAGTACCTTCTTAACTGTTCTTCGTCCCTGCACGATCCAAGCTTTCCTTCTTGTCCGTAGAAGGGTAGAGGCGACACCTTCATGGTTTTCTTCATGTGCCTCCCTAGCCAGTAGGGTCGCTAGCCACGACTGGCCTGGGATTAGCGGTACAGCCACTCTGTCCTCATCAAAGCGTTGGATTCTCCCTCCGCAGAGTCCTGTCTTTTCCTCCTTCTGAACCACCAGGCGATCCAGGGATGTGTCACGGAACTCGACACCGTCTTGAGCTGCGAGAGCTAGATCTTTGAAAGCTGTTGCTCTTTCTTCTACAGACGGGCATGGTCTTGCCTCCCACTTTGACTGAACTGGGGCCTGGCTGTTGCCACCCAGCCAGATTTCCACTGCTCGTCTCATCCAGGCAATGGTCCCGCACAACCGTGCCAGTGAACTGAACCTTCGGGGGTCCACCAGGCGCACAAGCACATTGCTTGTTGGGCCCGACCATTTCCTGGGCTGGGCTCCTGCTGTGACCAGGGCCGAGAACGCCTTCCTCCGAAGTCCCCCGATCTCTTCAGTGACAGAGGAGGTAATCTCTCTGGCGGTTTTCACGGGCCAATCTGATTCAGGCAACTTCAAAAATCCAGGGCCTTCCTGCCAGACTGATCCCTCGGCAAGCTCCTCAGGGGATGCCCCCCTTGTGATGATGTCGGCGATATTCGCTCTTCCTTCGACCCACCTCCAGCTATCCACTGGTCCGGCCTTTTGGATTTCTCCAATCCGGTTTGCAAAAAATGTCTGATAGCCATAGCTATCCTTCTGGATGGCTCCCAGGATTGTCTGACTATCGACAAAATGGGTCCACTGATCGACCTTGATGTAGCAGTGCTTCTCGAAGTATGTCTTCAGGCGGGTTGCAAAGACAGCCCCGCATAGCTCTGCTTTAATGACATCACCTTTCTGGTCTAGGGGGGTGAGCTTGGCCTTTGATTCGACCAGCTCCACTACGACTCCATCTTGTTCCGTCTCCCACCGAAGGTAAAGAACGGCTCCGTAGGAAGCTTCGCTGCCATCGGAAAACGTGATCCCCATCGGGCAGCCTATGGCTCCATGGGGTGTGAGGCTCCTATCGAATCTGACTTGGCCAAGCCTCACATACTGCTCAAAGAGTTGTATTGCAGCCTCTCGAAGACGTGGCGAGAGAGGATCATCCCAGGTGTCCTTGGAGGGACGGTCTCTTCCTGCTTCCTGAAAGGACTCTCTTATGAGCATCACTCCTCGTTGCTTGGCAGGTGAGGCTAGGCCGATGGGGTCATAGAACCCTGCGATCTGACTCAGCAGCATGCGCCGGGTGAGAGGGTCGGGGGTGCTGTCTCTGATCTCATCCTCCCGTAGATCCAGCCCAGTTCTCATCTTCCCTCGCCTCTTTGAAAAGTTCACCGACGTCAGCAAACAGTTTGTCAGATTCAGGTTTGTATCCCACTCCCAATGCCTTATTTTCTTCGTCCCGCATCTGTTTGGGGAGTATCAGGGTCTTGGGCTCCGTTAACCCGACGTTGCTGGGGTCAGTGGGTTTTTCACTCCTCTCACTTTGGCCTGTCAGGACCCAGGGCTTGAGGGAGAAGCCGCCTGCTTTTAGGATCTCTTCCACTCCTTTGGTCATCTTAATCAGGGTTTGGAGGTCATTATGTGACGTCAATATGTCGTCCACGTAGCAGTCCTCTGTCAGGATCCGGCGTTCTGTAACCATGGATGCGAACTGGGGCAGGTTTGCTGTCTCTCTCATGGCAACCTGAGCGATGCATCCGGCAGGCTTGTCGCCGATGTTGACCCGGACGACGGCAAACACACCAATTTTATCTTCGGGGTCATCCCTCGAATTGATGGAGGTGTACCTCCTCGTCCTTCAGCCACACTGAATTATACATTTTCTTAACATCTCCAAGAGCAGCGTACAATCTGCTCCTGAATCTCAGGAGAACACCTCGGATTGGGTTGAGGACATCAGGGCCTTTGTGCAGGAGGTTGTTCAGGCTCATCCCTTTAAACTCCTGGCTACTGTTCCAGACTATCCTCACTGGCGTTGAGCTAGAATGAGGATTCGGGGCGACCAGATGGCTGATGTACCAGATCGGTACGTTCCAGCCCTCGATCCCTTCCTTCGTGAGCTCGATGGCTGCTCCTCTTGATACCATCTCGCGGATCTGCTCTCCATATGCCGCTTTCCATACAGGTTCTCTTGCCAGCCAAGCCTCGGTGTTTCGGAAGGTTGCTTCCACTGCTCGGCGGTTATCTGGCAGAATCGCTGGGTTGGCCTTCCATGGGTAGGCCGCATCCCAGTGTGGGGCGTCGCTGTGCTTGTCCGCTAACACATAAGAGAGGCAGTCCTTTATCTTCTCTAAATCCCTTTCTTCTCCAAGGGTCATCTCTTTACCTCCTGGGGGACACTTGCTGCACTTGCAGCTCCTGCATTTCGGGTCACATGCTGCTCCAATACTATCCCACTTGAATCACTCAAACACCTCCTTATTCGTGGCAGTGGTGCTGCTGAGGGTCCTCCTCACTCAGGTCTATGGTGTCCACAAGGACCTCCTTGTACACCTTTGAGGATGTTCTCATGGACCTTGCAAAATTAGTTTCGGACTGATGCAGCGTTAGATCGACCACCTTGAAGAGATCAGGGTGAGTAATAAACCAACGGCCTGAGCGCGTCAAGCCACTGCCCTATCAGTGTTGACCAGTGAAGGAGCACCAAAAGAAGAGGAATAGGCCGAATAGACCCCTCTGTGTGACAGCACTTTGGTCAGTGCGGGAAAAGGAAGATGGATTCGGCAGAATTAGCGGCCCTGAAAGGAATGCGCTCAACAGCACAAACCCTCTTCAGCAAGAGAGCCAAGAAGCTGTCCCTCACTATAGATCTCCTAGAAAAAAAGGGCGCTTATCGACGAGAGCAGAGCACTTGGTGTGGACTTTGGAAAGGTGCACGATACCGGTCTCGAATATGTTGATGCTCTGGGAGAAGTGGAAAAGGCAGAAGCAGCGGCTCATGCAGAGGACAAAACGGCGAAGTGCCTTGCCACATATACAGAAACGCTCCAGCTCGCTAAGGAGACGTTATGGTCCAAATTTGCCTATGTCGACATAAAACTGTACTCTGACGGTGCAGAGGAGAAATGTGCCGAGGTTGAGAACACTGATTTGAAGGAGTTACCGGAGGAAGACTGTCAAGTCCTGAGAGAGAGCTTGGTGGAGAGGATCAACATGCTTGAGCGGAAGGTGCTTGAATGGGAAAGTCTTGTCTCTGGAGCCAAGACAACAGTGTACAACCAGCAGCTATACAAGCTGGGAAACAGACTGCATGACTGGTGGTGGCAAAAGTGGAAGCGTACAGAAGCGGACAGAAGTGCTCGACGGGGGAGAAGAGGATGAAAAAGCAAGCGCTGATGGAGAGCTAAGCGAGTCCGGCGAGAGACCCACCGGACCTGGCATTCAGCCCAAAAGCCCAGAGCACCTGCGTTTCCGAACTTCCCCTATGCACCACCACAAAGCATCCCTCGCATGCATCCTGGGGTGTACAGCGTCAGACCTCAGATCAATCTTGAAAGAATGCGCCTGCCCACGTTCACAGGAGACATGACCGACTACTACCGGTGGGAGGCTGAGTGGGAAGAGCTGGAACAGCTGGGAAACCCACAGAGGACGGCTGGCGTTACAAGGTTCCACCTCCTAGCAAGTCTCAGCGACAGGGTGAAAAAAGACTTGGTTCTGTCCAGCTGCGCATCGCCGGAGGAAATGTTCAGGCGCCTCGACAAACGCTTCGGGAACAAGGCGAAAATCGTCCTGAGGAGGTTCAGGGCCTACCCTCCGTAAAGGGAAACAACCCCAGGAAAGCAATTGAGCTGATCCAGGCCGTGGAGCGGGCCCTTAGCAACCTTGTGATCCTGGGAGAAGAGGATGTTATAAAGAACCGCTGGGTAGCGCAGTCCCTTGAAAGCAAGCTCCCAAGCTCTCTGAAGGAGAAATGGATTACACACAAGTCTGAGGCTGTGAATGGGTTTGCTCCACTTCGACTGCTTACTGCGCTTCCTGAAGAAGCAGGAGGCAATCCTGGAGGAGCTGGATCAGCTGGAGGCAAGCCCTGGAGAGGGGAGCTCCTCAGTGAAAGGCCCGGCAGAAAAGCCAGAGAGGAGTCAAAAAAGCGTTCTCCAAAGCCACCTCAGGCCAACGAGGGTCACAGTCAAAGCCACGCTTGGGCTCATGTACTGCCTGTGCCGATGAGACACACGCTGGCAGGCTGTTTGCCTGCAAAACCTTCAGGGAGATGGCTCTTCAGAGGAGAAAGGCCCATCTAAAGACCCATGGGATATGCAATCGAAGCCTTTGCTTCCACCTAAAGGATGGCCGTTGCAACCCAAAGTTCCTCTGCAGTAAAATAGACTGCCGCAAAGAAGAGTCTCACCACTATCTGCTCTGCCCCAAGTCCATCGCTCAAGAGAAAGACGCTGGCAGCGAGGAGCAAGGTATTAAAAGGGTGGATAGAAAAGGCCTCGGGCTGACCAGCCAGCAAGAAGAGCTTCTGGCGAAAGTCACTCCGGAACTGAGAGCAGAATTTAGGAAGGCATTTTCCAACAAAGCCTCAACCACGATCTGCACTGCTGGAGGTGGACTAAAAGAGTACCCGGTGGTAATGATGTTACTGGTAGTAACCACTAACTCTGGCCAGCTGATCGGCAGTCTTATTGACCTTGCCTCTGACACCAACTATATAACGAACAACGCTGCCCAGCGCCTTGGACTAATTGGTGAGAGCATCAAGTTAATCGTCCACGGAATAGGAGGGATGAGAACGACGGTCACAACCAAGAGGTACTCTTTGCGACTAAGAGTGAAGACCACCAAGGGGACGGTAACGGAACACAAACTGCTCTGCTACGGCCTGGAGAGTATCGCAGCGATAAGTCAGCCTGTCACTCCGCAGCAGTTGAAAAATATCTTTCCTGACGTCGCTGCAGAAGAGCTGGTCCGTCCTGAGAACATCGATCTTCTGATCAGCCACAGGGAAGGTCGCCTAGTTCCACAGCCGTTCAAGATGGAGGGAGATCTTGTCCTCTGGGACGGCCCACTGGGCAAAACCGTTGGCGGTACTCACCCTGATCTCTTCGAGGTGGTCGATCTAACGCTGCACCAGTCCGAAACTCATTTTGCAAGGTCCATGAGAACATTCTCAAAGGTGTACAAGGAGGTCCTTGTGGACACCATAGACCTGAGTAGGAGGACCCAACGAGGGTGGAAGAAGTGACCCTCAGCAGCACCACTGCCACGAATAAGGAGGTGTTTGAGTGGTTCAAGTGGGATAGTATTGGAGCAGCGTGTGACCCGAAATGCGGAAGTGTCCCCCAGGAGGTAAAGAGATGACCCTTGGAGAAGAAAGGGATTTAGAGAACTTATGTGTTAGCGGACAAGCACAGCGACGCCCCACACTGGGATGCGGCCTACCCATGGAAGGCCAACCCAGCGATTCTGCCAGATAACCGCCGAGCAGTGGAAGCAACCTTCCGAAACACCGAGGCTCGGCTGGCAAGAGAACCTGTATGGAAAGCGGCATATGGAGAGCAGATCCGCGAGATGGTATCAAGAGGAGCAGCCATCGAGCTCACGAAGGAAGGGATCGAGGGCTGGAACGGACCGATCTGGTACATCAGCCATCTGGTCGCCCCGAATCCTCCATCCTAGCTCAACGCCAGTGAGGATAGTCTGGAACAGTAGCCAGGAGTTTAAAGGGATGAGCCTGAACAACCTCCTGCACAAAGGCCCTGATGTCCTCAACCCAATCCGAGGTGTTCTCCTGAGAAAACTTCCTCCTCCTCATTCTCTCTTTGAGTGAGAGACTGCGTTGTTACACCATGTTCACCACGGTCCTGTTCTGTTGGCTGTTCAGACTCAGTCAGCTTTCCTGCCATCATCTTCTCCTTGATCCGGTCCCAGACAGTGTTGCCCTCCACGTGGTGTTTGAAACGAGGGTCTAATGCAGTGGCCTCTTCAAGAAAGTTTCTGATGCCATCAGTTTGGTACCGCTTAGAAAGGTTTACCCAGACAGCCTGCTTAAGGTTGGACACAAACACTGTCTCCCTCTTCAACAGTGTAGTGCTTCTCGAGCTTTTGGAGAATTGGAAGGATCTGGCCGCAAGTTGGGCTCTTTTCGGAAGAAACAGAGTGTGGATGTGTATAACACTCATCAGATGGATGAATTCCTCTGCCTCATCTGTCAGTCGGTCCCTCTCCATTGGCTTTCTCAGATGCTGATCCAAGGTGGCTGCTTGAATTGCAGGATATTGCTCAAAGAATCGTTCCAACATTAAGTAGAGGGAATTCCAACGAGTTCTCACAAAGTATTTGAGAGTGTTGAGGCAGATCTAACACAAACAAGAAAATCTGATTTAGAAATTAGATTATTTTAGTTTTAACAGTTTTTATTTATTGTGTGTGTGTGTGTGTGTGTGTGTGTGTGTGTGTTTAAATGCATTTGAAATGTGCATTGTTTGTCTCATCTATATAAGAATATTCCGTTGTTATAAGATGTATATTATGTTTTGTGCATTGTGTTAACATATTAAGGCCTTCAAAATGTACATAATGCACTAATGAGCTGTCCTATAGAACGATCAAATGAAGTAAACTCTGGGGCGCTTACAAATGCGTTAAATGTTCTCTTAAAGAGCTTAACATCTCTGTGTTGCCTAATCTTGCACATTGCTGGGGAAGGTTGCGCAGCACAAAACCATCCTCATCAACTTTGTCACTAAAAACTGAAACACTCAACAGGGGAATGCTGGTACCATCTATCTTAGGTTGTTCTTCCTTTCTAGCATGATACAACTTAAGCATGTTAATATGACATACTCTGGACTTGTGTCTCCTGTCAGGAGTCCGCACTACATAGTCTGTAACACTCAGTTTCTTTTCAATCACATAAGGTCCGGTGAAACGGGCAGACAGCGAAGAACCGGGCACAGGCAGCAACACCAGCACCTGATCCCCCGGTTGGAGAGACCGCTCCACAGCCTTTCGATCAAAACGAGCCTTCATGGACTCCTGAGAAGCCGTCAGGGCTTCTTTTGCTAACTCACAGGCATCGTGTAACTGTTTTCTAACCCGACTGACTTAGTCCAGCACATTCCTGGG
The DNA here is from genome assembly GCA_027704905.1 of Muraenolepis orangiensis. Classification (NCBI taxonomy): domain Eukaryota; kingdom Metazoa; phylum Chordata; class Actinopteri; order Gadiformes; family Muraenolepididae; genus Muraenolepis; species Muraenolepis orangiensis. The sequence goes on along the minus strand of CM051004.1, from coordinate 10,528,955 downwards.
ACCTGGGTCTGTGGTCATCATCTGGTCTTTTAACACTTTTAACGGGCCACGTACCGTATGGCCGAATACCAGCTCAGCTGGACTAAACTTCAAAGACTCCTGTACAGTTTCACGTATGGCAAATAGCACATAAGGGATACCTTCATCCCAATCCTGGCAGGTGTCTAAACAGTACTTTTTAAGCATGGACTTCAGCGTTTGGTGCCAACGCTCTAAAGCACCCTGACTCTGAGGGTGGTAGGCACTGGATACCTGATGTGTGATACCTAGTGTCTTGAGGACCTGAGCAAACCGCTTCGACATGAAGTTAGACCCCTGGTCTGTTTGCACAACTTTTGGCAGGCCAAATGTAGAGAAAAACTTAGTTAAAGCCGCCACTATTACCTTAGAGGTAATCTTACGTAATGGAATGGCCTCTGGATAACGGGTAGCAGCACACATGATGGTTACAAGATACTGATTTCCTGATTTGGTCCTGGGCAATGGACCAACACAATCGACTGACGCACTCAAAAGGCTCTCCCATCACCGGAATGGGTTGGAGAGGGGCTGGAGAAATACCCTGCTTAGGTTTCCCCATGAGCTGACAGGTATGACAGGATTTACAGTGCTGAGCTACATCTTGCTTTAACCCAGGCCAAAAGAAATGACGAAGGATACGGTCGTATGTTTTCGTAACACCTAAATGACCGGCCCATGGGATGTCATGGGCGAGGGACAGCACCTGGGAGCGGAAAGGCTTTGGGACCACAATCTGGCACACAGAACTCCAATCACAGTCAGTCCCCTTCCTGGACATCCACTTGCGTGGGAGTCCATCCTCAAGCAAGTAGGCTATCCTCTGCTTAACAGATTTCTCCAGGGACACAACCGTGGAAAAGCATTTGGCCAAACTAGGGTCTGCTTTCTGAGCCTCTTTCAAAGTTTTACCAGTAACTGGCAAGAAAAACTCACTTTCTGTTTCTGCCACGGGGGGCATGGCTTTAGCTTTCTCCCTCTTAGGACGAGGCATCACACTGACAAGCTCATCTGTGCTGAAGATCTGACTAAACACTGAATCTTCTATATCACACACATTACCCAGCCTGCGTGACTGGGCACGGGTTACTACACAGGCCGGAAAGGCTGTAGGAAAAACCCTCCCTAAATCATCTAGGTTAGCGGGTTTACTGGGAGGGGTATACACCTCCAACACTGGTAACACCAGTCCACCTGCGATGTCGTTACCCATAATCAAGGTAATCCCTGGTACGGGAAGCGCAGGCTGTAACCCAACCTTGAACCGCCCACTGACTAAACCCGAACAGAGAAAAACATGGTGTAATGGCACTGGTACTTGACCTATCTCAATGCCTTGCAATAGAACGCTATACCCACAGGAAGAGTCCTCTGACCAGGGCAACACATCTGAAAGGATAACCGATTGTGCAGCTCCAGTGTCTCGCAGTATACGGATAGGAACCTGGTCCATGTTGTCATGTAGCGAAACGGAGCCAGCAAAGATGAAAGGGGCGTAGCTCGGGTCAAACAATGATGACGTCCCACTGGGACCTGGAGCAACAGACACAGACTTAATAAACCCGTGAGGCTTAGGGGTGGTAGCTGTGGGGGTTGAGGAGAAGGACTGTCCTTTTCTAAGCCGTAGCTTACAGTCAGCTATTATATGACCTGGACGGTGACAGTAAAAGCACTCACGCTGCTCCCCTTGGAACCTTGGAGCCTCCTTGGAACTAGGAGACAAATGATACTTTGGAGGAAATGAAGCCAAAACTCTTCGTGTTTCGGGATGTGGGGCCAAAAACAAGTCTTTCTGGCAGACAATTCTTGAAGTCTTCCAGTAAGTTGAGATCCCTCAAAGAAGCAAAGTCAGTAACCTTACTTGCCACACACCACTTGTCAAATAAACCCTCCTTCTCACGAGCAAACTCCACAAAACTCTCGGTCTGGCTCTTCCTATGATGCCTGTATCTCTGGCCGTAGGCCTCCGGCACCAATTCGTATGCCCGCAAGACTGCATTTTTGACACAGTCATACTGTAAACTGTCTTCTAAAGAATGAGCGGAGACCACCTCCTGAGCTTTACCACAAAGCTTACATTGCAGCAAAAGTGGCCACATATCTCTGGGCCACTTTAAGGAGGCGGCAACACGTTCAAACACACTGAAATAGGAGTCAACTTCTGACTCTTTGAAGGGTGGTACTAGAGAGATATTCTTGCTGACATCAAACCTATCTGACTGCAAGGCTGGCGGGGGCGGGGAAGTAGCAGCAATCTGCGCCTGTATTTGAGCTAGGGCCACTTTCTCGTCCATCTCAAGTTGGCGAATCTGTACCTGGAGTTGATGCTCAGCCTCAAGCTCCAGCTTCCGGACCTCCAACTTATGGGCATACTCTGCCTGCGTCTTCTCTCATAAAAGGCTTGTCGCATCTGCCCACGCAGGTCCTCCCCCGAAGAAGAGACCGGACTCGGATTAAACCGAGGGAGTGTTTTAGGGAGTCTGCCCAACACCCCAGTGTCGAGCTCCGCCTTCGCTGCAACATCAGACTTGCCCCCGAGCACCACCTGGTCACCTTGTTGTGGCCTCTCTGGTGTATGGAGAGCTTGGTCAACATCAGGAACGGCCTGCTCCAGATCAGGAAGGTGGAGCACCCGCTGGGCCACCAGAGCCTCTTTAACACTTGAGAGTAGCTCTGCCTTCACTGCCCTTTTAGGTACTTCTATTTCATAATATTCTGCAATCTGTCCTAATTCTGCCACCTTACACTGATCCAGCAGATCAACAGACGGGTTGTCAATAAACAACTGTACTAGGGACGTCGCCATAGCAACGTAAACCTGAAACTACCACAAAAACAACCCCAAAAACTAAACACCACCAACACTTACCAACACTGTGGTAAGCAGGCTCAGGATTCAAGGATCCCGGACAAGCCCCCAATTGTTACGCCCTCCCCCGAGGTGTTCTTCTAGGGTACAGGGGGAGTCGCAACAGCCTACCTAAACACAGTGGGCAAATGTATGGGGTTTGGGGTAAACCCTGGTGTGGGGCACCCAAAACTAAAGACACAAACAGAAAACAGTGTTAAACAGGTATTAAATAGTTGAATTAACTATTTAATCCAACAAAAGAAAAAGGAACAGGCAATCACAAACAGGAGCAACATACAGACTAAATCAAAAACTCTACCAGGACAGGAGAGGCAAAACAAACTAACAATTTGCTAAGGACAGCTAGACAGAGGATCTGGAAACAGGGAGAAGGGCGCCCTAGTGTGTATAGACAAAGAAAACTACTACGTGATGAAGTGTAGACCCCAGGGTTTCTTACCTAGCCCTTCTCCCAGGCTGGTGAACAAAAACACAAACAAAAGGAATCCTACACTACTCTAAAAAGGGTTGCAAAGGCCGGAAACAAAAAACAGGAACAAATAAATGCTCAACACATGATAGTAAACTACATGGCAAAATATAGTTACTTCGCCCCAAAAGTTCTCTCAATATTTCAGTACTGTCAACCGCCCAAAGTACCTCTACCTCTCTCCTTCCTCCATTGACAAAATAAGTGAGACATTTTATAGGACACCACATGGCAGAGGGATAATCGATAATTGGACACAGGTGGTGGATGATTGATAGTTTTCTGTGGGGGGAGGAACCACAAGGCACCACACGCATCCCTTTTGGCCACCTGAGGGAGACAAACGGGACAAGGACACAGACAGGACAGCAGCAAAACATACAGGAACGTAACACTTGTATACCTAAATGACGGAGATTTCACAACCGAGAACGGATGCAGTCCTTTTACAACAAATGTTGTTACCGCTCTGTGACACTCCTCCGTTTTTTCCTGGGTCAGCTTTCTCTTTAATGCCAAAGAGAACGGTGTGTCGCGGCTAGTTGTACCTGGCAATACTGGACATGCCATCGGGGTGCTACTACTGCTGGCTGCTGATGCCATACTCTGGCTCGGAGACCGCAAGCCATCAAAGACGGTACATTCTTTGATTTGGATGCCGTGCTGTCTCAAATGTTTACTTAAATTTGTGGTGCAACCTGACTTACAACTTATAAATTGTGCACAGGTATTGCACTGTGCCTTGGAGTTTTCTTCTTTGGTGTAGTGAAGCCCCACTTTAGAGCGTTTACCGCAGTCCATCTTTAGTGTTATGACGTGAGCCGTGCACGCTGCTATCTAAACATAGACAAATGTGTCCCGTTGCTGCATGACGTAGTCACGTTACTATACAGGTCCTTTCAGATGGCTATAGCCTGAGTATGTAGGTTTCTTTGCAAGACTAAAGGGTTAGTCTACCGCGTTTAGGAACCCTTAAGCAGAACCGAAATTATATATTTTTTATGGGTACCCGGCATTTTGTTATCGGTTCCCAACCCTACTCACCAATGATGTTCACTTAAAGACGAAATACATTCTCCTATCCTTCTGGATGAATGTTTCGATAACCCGGTCATAAAGCTGAAAAACTTAAAAAGAAGTTTAGAACAAATCAACCTAACACTAATATTACAGATCAACAACACTGATCCGATTCTCATTTATAAATTTGATTTAATTGTATTTCAATTTTTTTCATCTGAGGGTTCCAGGGTCTTCTCTGAATACCTTGAAGGCCCTGACGGTTCACCACTGGGGGTGTGTGTGTGTGTGTGTGTGTGTGTGTGTGTGTGTGTCAGGGTTTCCGCTAGGATTTGTCCGGTCAAGTGTCCGGACAGATTTTATTTTACCAGACAAATTCGAAACTTACCGGTCATGTTTCAAAAACAGTCTATATTACAAACGCAACTATATTGTACACCTAGATTGACGAAAGAATGACAAAGACCTCAAATAAATTTGACTATTTAATGAACAACAAAACGAACAAGAACGATTGAACAAAACCTTGTTAGCTGCAAAAATGTAGGCTATTTCAAAACATCTGTAGTTCGTTTTAACATAGGCTACATTGCATCAAATTTACCCTGTAGGCTACCAGGCAACTTTTTGTTTTCTCCTTAATTTCATTGCGGCAAAGTCCTCTGCTGCTGAGCTGAAATCAAAGGTGTCTAATGTGTCTTTGCAGCTTGCAATACGCATATGTCGCATCACTCTCTCCTCCTTCAGACGACTCCGCAGTGATGTTTTCAAACAATTCTGCAGGGAGGGATTTCAGCCCTCTCTGCTGGCACGCTTGACACGGGCAGAACACAGGCAATTTTAGCCAGTGTGGCCCAGTCGGGGTACAGCTCGCTGAACTCAGAAATTAGCACTTGGCAAGCTGTCGCAAACATTAAACCCCCATAGCCGTGGAGCGCTGCCATCACTGCACCTGCATCTCGTCGGGCGCGCTTGATGTCGATGAGAGGTGCGGCAGCTGATTCGGTCACTTCATTCGGTCACCCTTTCGGGGTTAGGGGGCAGTAATAAAGCTGTCAAAACTCAAATGTCCAGGATCTAAGTTTTGTATGAGCATTATTACCGGACATTTTGACCGGCAGATTTTTTAATTACCGTTTCTTCATAATTCCGCTAAAAACCGGTAAATACCGGCTAACGGAAACCCTGGTATATATGTATGTATGTGTATAGATATAGATATAGAGATAGAGAGTGTGAGTGCCCACGCTTTAGGAGGTTCCTGTGAGGTCTGGTGAGTAGACTACCTGTATCCCGTCTTGTTCCCCATTGTTGAGCACAGCCACCCTCCAGGCCTGGTCCAAATTTGGATCCTGCTGCTGCTCACGGCTGAATTCTGTGGCGCCCCCTGGAGTCTCCGGTTGGAATTGGAGGACCTCTGAGAAACGCTCACCGGTGCCCCTCTCTCCGCTTCCGGAGGGTTGCCCTGGCTCCTGTGGTTGGGGTGCAGGGGTTTGCCTCGTTCTAGGGCGGCCTACCGGGGGATTTGGCTCTTCCTCTTCTGGACTGACCAGTTATTCGTTGTCGGAGGGGGCCGCCCAGGCTTGGTGAACTTTCTGTGGCTTCCGCCGTTTAGACCACTTCTTTGGCCCCATTCCTCTGTCCGGTTGGGGGTCTTCCCAATATCTCGCAAACAGGGGGCAGTCTCTGCCTATTAGCACTGGTACAGGTAAACCTGGAACCACTCCAACTCTTACTGTTACTGTTCCTTTTGGGGACTGGATTCTCACCGTGCTTGTGGGATAAGTCTTCGTGTCCCCATGTATACATGCTACTGCCACTGGTTCGCCTTGCTCGTTCACAAAGTCAGGGCGGACCAGTGTGATGACACTCCCCGAATCCAGCAGGCCCTCAGTATCCTTGCCCATGATCCTCACTGGGAAACGGGGGGCCGACTCACAGGCCTCCACCCAACCCCTGCTGAGATATCCACATGGAAAGAACGCCATAGAACACTCGGCTGTTGGCATGGACTCATCTCTTTCCGGGCACTCTCACAAAATGCCACACCCGTAACAGCGTCTATCTTCCAGAGAACTTCTTGGTAGGGGCCGCCCCCATCTGCTTCCTGAAGGCTCCATCATTCTCCTCTGGTTCAAGTTTCCACCCAACCTAGGACGGCCTGTTCTCTCGAGCTTCACAGGGCTGTTTCGGCTGTCTGCCTTTGTCGGTTTCATTAGTTCCTGGGTGACTCGGTGGTTTTCCAACAACGCAATCAGCTGATCAAGATCCGGGGCCCCTTGCTGGGACACGTACTTCTTCACATCACTGGGCAGCGACACGTACTTCTTCGCATCACTGGGCAGCGACCTTACGCATCTGTCTAGCACCACCCATTCAACCGGTAGTGGTCTGTCTCCCTCTATGAGCCACGTCCTGACCAGACGGTCTAGTGCTTTGACCTGGGGCCGAGCTGGAGCCGTGGGATTGTAGGCCCATTGGTGGACCCTTAGGGCTTTTGTTGGTAGACTGTAGCCATGCTGTGCTAGAATGTTTCCTTTAAGCTCTGTATAATTGATTGCCTCTCGGGCTGACGGGTCCCTGCATGCCAGTTGGGCCTCACCTGTTAAAAAAGGAGTCAAAACGTGGGCCCATTCCTCTCTCGGCCACTGCTCCCTGATGGCAACACGTTAAGAGTTCCAGGTAAGATTCAATATCATCCTCTGCTGTTAACTTTTTCAGTACCTTTTCAGGAGTTCTTTGCGTTGTGCGATCACAGAGCTCGGTGATGGCTTTCTGCAATGTTTGTTGCGTCTGCAACACTGTTGTCAGCACATCCCTTAATGCTGGATCCATGTCTTCGGTTTGCTGGCGGCTGTGAGCTGGGTCAGACTGCCCGCATCCTCCACCATATGTGAGTGCCCACGTTCAAGAAAACACAAAAACGGCTTGTTTTTGAGGTTTAACAAAAAATGTCCTTTTATTTAGCTATAACTTGTGGGTACGGGAGGAAAACGAACAAACTTGGTCTTCGGCGTCTCACGCCTGGTCAGCGGTCTTCTCACCCTCTGGCGGCTTCCCAAGCTCCTTGGTGAGACTGCTTCTCCTCTACTCCTGG
>CM051004.1:10517509-10520479 GCA_027704905.1 Muraenolepis orangiensis | reverse complement strand
GTGTGTGTGTGGGGGGGGGGATTGGGTGAGGAGGAGGAGGAGGAGGAGGACGAGGAGGTTGGGGTTAAGCAAGCACAGGATCTGCTCCTTCGCTTGTTCCTTTGATGGAGGATCAAAGGTTCTACCGCTGAACCTGAGGTTCCTGGGGATGATAGACTCGGCTGTCCTCTCCCTCCTCCCTACTTCTCTTCTTCTTCTCCTTCTTCTCTTCTTCTTCTTCTTCTTCTTCTCTTCTTCTTCTTCTTCTTCTTCTTCTTCTTCTTCTTCTTCTTCTTCTTCTTTCTTCTTCTTCTTCTTCTTCTTCTTCTCCTCGTTCTTCTTCTTTTTCCTCTTCGTCTTATTCCTCGTCTTCGTTTTCTTCTTCTACTTCTTTCTCAAACACATCTTCTTATTTGCGTTTGGTTCACACTTCTCGTACAATTTCTGGCGTCTATCTGACGGTGTTTTTTGGGGGGTGACTTGGCGTTGGCGGCGTTGGCGGCGGTATAAGCGTGACATTCAAAACAACTAGTGTAGCTCCCAGCCCAATGCATTATGGGTCAGGCATTTAGAACCTAAAAGGGTTGTTTCTCCTTCTGCAATGCGACCTAGCAGATTCAATCATGCTTTAAAGGCCAACTTGCTTTATATACACACACACACACACACACACACACACACACACACACACACACCACACACACACACACACACACGCACACACACACACCAAATTCCGCCTTCCCTTTTCACCTTTTGCCACTGATGATGAAGTGACTTTGGTTAGGTTAACAACAACAACAACAAACCCCTGGGTTTGGGTAGCACTCTGTGTGTAGGTTGGTTGGTGGGTTGGTTGGTGTTTTGTTTAAAGTCTTGTTTAAAGACGATCAGGATAAAAGCCTTTTTGATTGGCTGGGGGCCCGGGCTGTGCTTGTTAAGGTGGTGACACACAGGGGCCCCCTAGGTTACAGCACGGTCGGTCGGCCCTGGCTTCCCCGACACTCACAGTTGTCGTTTCACAAGTTGCCAACCAGTTACTCAAATCAGCAGACAGAGAGTTAGGCTACCGCTCAGGGGACGAGAGAGAGAGAGAGAGAGAGGAGAGATGAGAGAGAGGAGAGAGAAGAGAGAGAGAGAGAGAGAGAGAGAGAGGAGAGAGAGAGAGAAGAGAGAGAGAGAGAGAGAGTAAGAATTAGGAATAAATCAAAGCGCTTTGTTGAGTGGGAAAGGGGAAATGAGTAAACACAACAGGACGCTGGGAGTTGATTTAGTCGGCAAGGCTGCCGGCAAATGAGGCCAAATGTGCTAACTTGAACACGGGTGGCCTAGGTATTCTCTCTCTCTCTCTCTCTCTCTCCCTCCTCTCTCTCTCTCTCTCTCTCTCTCTCCTCTCTCTCTCTCTCTCTCTCTCTCTCTCTCTCTATCTCTCTGTTCCCCTCCTCTAGCCTCACACTCAAAGTACTTTCACACTTGACTTTATACAGGAAACCTCTTGGAAGCCTCTCTGACTCTCTCTATCTCTGTCTCTCTGTCTCTCTGTCTGTCTGTCTGTCTGTCTGTCTGTCTCTCTCTCTCTCTCTCTCTCTCTCTCTCTCTCTCTCTCTCTCTCTCTCTCTCTCTCTCTCTCTCTCTCTCTCTCTGTCTCTCTGTCTCTCTCTCTGTCTCTCTGTCTCTCTCTCTCTTGGTTCATCTTGAGTGTGCAGAATGGGCGTGTCCCTGTAAGAGAATCTTACAGGTCTCGCTGTATGCGGGTCAGGTGGTCAAGCGGTCGGTGACTTAACACGCTTGCCGGCAAAGGGGTTAAATATACTGAGTCAAGCAAGTGGCATTTTGCTTCCAAATAGCTCCTGGCTCTTGGGTTTCCCTGGAGGTCAGGGGTGGACGAGGTGCGGTTACTGTGGCGGTGGGCTCCGCGTGTGCGTTCAGGGCCCCTTTACTAAACTAAACTCACAGCGTGGAGCTATGCTGAGAGCTGTCAGCTCATTTATTATCTTCTCAAAGTCCAAACCGATGTGTCGCCCGCCAAAGGGCCTCCTCCTCCTCCTCCTCTTCCTCCTCCTCCTCCCCATCAAAGCTGAGAGCAACTAGCTCCATTCATGGCTGGTTTATTTGATAAAAAATGTGAATGTCCTGTATCTGTAGTTGATTCAGGGGGGGGGGGGGGGGGGGGGTGGGGGTCACTTTTAATCCAAAAAAGTGACTTTCTGTTTGTCAGATGGAAAGAAAGATCATCTTTCACGCTCTCTCGACGGCAGCTTCCCTTTCCTCCCACACATGTGGAGAAAAGGGTCCAACGTTTTTTTTTTCAGGCTTTGCCTTAAAAAACCAAAGCAAACCTTGAAACAACCCTGAAGAAGACACAAAGTGATCTAAAAATACTCCCCGTGATGATACACACAGTGGGCCCCTTCTTGGGTTCGCCGCCCCTTCTGTTGTTACGCCGTACCCCCCCGGTGCTCTGTGTGTAACCCGGCCCCGGTTCCCGGGGGTCCCAACCCTGCGTCTGCATCCCCTCCCCCCTGCCCCATCCCCCCTTACACCCCACCCCCCCGGCCCATCACCCACCACACTTTCAGCAGTTGTCCTCAGACGTCTATTTCGGACGCTTATTTGTGGCAGGCTTATTCCCGGCCCCTCGGGAGGGAGGGAGGGAGAGAGAGGGATGGAGGAAGGGAGAGGAGAGGGAGGGAGGGAGGGAGGGAGGGAGAGAGGGAGAGAGGGATGGAGGAAGGGAGAGGGAGGGAGAGAGAGAGAGAGGAGAGTGGAGACGAGGGGTGGGGGAGGGAGGGAGGGAGGGAGGGGTTGGGTGAGGTGAGGAAGGGGGGAGGAGGAGGGGTGAGGGTGAAGAGGGTCGGGAGAGAGACAATAGAGTGAAGGAGACAGTAAGTGACGAGGACGACTTTTAAAGGGGTCTGCGAGAGGGTGGTGTGGTAGGGGTATTTATATATATATATATAGATATATATATATATCTATATATATATATAT
>CM051004.1:10502509-10507509 GCA_027704905.1 Muraenolepis orangiensis | reverse complement strand
GATCTGCCCGGGCCCCAGCCATCATAAAGGTGTTGAATTGGTTTCTTGGAGGATATATATTCTTCAACAACAACATCGGCCCGGGCCCCCATGTGAGTGAAGGGGAGAGAAGTTGTGGTTTCTGGTAAATGAGCTGGCCGGTTGATGATATTTAAATATGAACAACAACAGCACAGTGGTGGTGAGGTGAGGTGAAGGTGAAGCTCGGAGGCCAGATTGACTGGTTGTTTGTATAGAGATTGACTCACAAAACTCCTACTTCTATCAATCCTGAATCAATCCTACGGTCGCAGCTGTTGATCTATCTTGTACAATTTGATCATTGGATTAGATTCAGATTCAGATTTGGTTTATTTGTCATGTTATGTATAATAAGGGACAGTGTATAATATACAGTGTAATGTTATCGCCAGCTCTAAAGATGTGCTCAAAATTCACAGGTTAAAAACATTACAAAATTACAAGAACACACACACAAGTTACAAAATGACACAATTGCACATATCTACATAAAATAACATACATCTGAATAAAAACAGGTCCGATTAGAGTCTTCACATAACTTTTAAACATTATAAGCCCAAAAGGAAACTGAAAGGTTTTAGGTTATATACAATAGAGGCGCTTCTTGGTGTATCTACAGCCGGTCAAAAAGGTTGTGGTCTGTGTGTCGTCTGTTGCATGGCTGCCCTCGTATCACGACTCCCGCAGCTCACAATAATCTTCTGTGAGATATTTGAGAGCCAGCTATATGTCTCTTTCAGCTGCCGAACGGCGGATATAAATGAATATAATATAATTAACGCCCCGCCAGCGCTAATTAGGTGGTAAACTGAAGGAAACAGTTTCCCCTTACCACGTCCCACATCAGTAACGCTGAAAATAGTCCGTTAGCAACTGTGCTCACACAGTCACCTTATCTCCGCTCTCATCGGCCGTCCACTGTAACGTGACTTTAGCCACCGACTGAAATAGTAGTTGTATTGCTCTGCCCTGAGAGGTCAATGCAATGTAATGTGTGTGTGTGGGGGGGTGGCATTTTTAAGGTTGTATTCCCGAGAAGATTCATTGGTAAAAGGTTAATACTGAACACTGTTGAGCGGTGTCTAACTAACTGACGTTTTGGTCATTGTGCTCGGAGTCAGAGAGCGTGTGTATCATCTGATAGAGAGAGAGAGAGACAGTCAGAGAGAGAGAGAGAGAGAGAGAGACATTCAGAGAGACAGTCAGAGAGACAGTCAGAGAGAGAGAGGCAGCGTATTATTTTTCAGGCCAGGCGGCTCGGCTGGCGGCTGGCCTGACAGAGCAGAGGAAGAGCTTGTCAGGGAAACGGCTTGTGTCGCCGGCACTTTAAAGGTCACTGAACTTGAACGCATACACACACACACACACACACACACACACACACACACACACACACCACACACACACACACACACACACACACACACACACACACACACACACACCTCCGCCCAACACCCTTCCCACATCCGTCACTATGACAACACCCCCTTAACCCGACGGGTGTCCTCGGCGACCACTCACACACGCACACACATACACAAACACACACATAGACATTGTGTGTGTGTGTGTGTGTCTAATCTGAGGAGTGACTTCGAGGCAGGCAGGGTGAGGACAGCCCTTTGATGAGGACCCCGCTGATGACATTACTGACAGGGAGACAGAGACAGAGGGGTGGGAAGGGGTCTTTGAAGAAGCGTGTGGCACACACCGACACTCACACACTCTTACAGAACCCAGTAACAGGACCCTCCCTGCACACACACACATACACACGTGCATATGCGCACACACACACACACACACACACACACACACACACACACACACACACACACACACGTGCATACGCGCACACACACACACATACACACGTGCATACACACGTGCATATGCGCACACACACACACACACACACACACACACACACACACACACACACACACACACGTGCATACGCGCACACACACACACATACACACGTGCATACACACACACATACACACACACACACACACGTGCACACACACACACACACACACACTCTCTCTCTCTCTCTTTTTATCTCTCTCTCACACACACACACACACACACACACACACACACTCACACTTCTCTAGCTCTCTGAAGATTTTAATGAATCAAATTTGAATTTGGGCACTAGTCCTGAAGACGCCCCTGGTCCTAGCAACACACACACACACACACACACACACACACACACACACACTAATGGACAGAAATGTACAGAGTAGGACAAGAAAGGGTAGAAACATGTCACCGTGGCGCTGTGGCATGTTGTCCTTCATCCGCCTGGACAGAAGAGGAACAGAAGGCATTTCAACTCTTGACACGTGTGTGTGTGTGTGTGTGTGTGTGTGTGTGTGTGTGTTATTCCCTGCTGTTTGAACGCGTGATAGATTTCCAACAGACCACATTCACTGGCACCGTGTGTACGCTCCTCAGCGTACGGTGGTTTAGCATATGGGACAAGACGGAGGCGATGTGAGTGCACATTCGCATTTGTGCTTTTGTCCAAAGCGACTTCCTTAAGTGAAACATATTAATTGCAATCCTCAGTGCTGAGCAATTTCCCCCCAAAAAAGCAGGTGGACAGACTAGCTATGAGAACCATACAATGTTTTATTCTGGGATACATTCAGAACATACTGGCTTCTGTCATTTTCGTCTTTGTCTTTCGTCTTTCGTCTTCTACTACTCCCACTACGACTACTACTAATACCACTACCACTACTTCTACTACTACTACTACGACTACTACTAATACCACTACCACTACTTCTACTACTACTACTTCTACTGTTATTGTTATGTTGTAGATTGTACTTGTTGTAGACATGGCAGAAATAAAGAATCTTAAATCTTACTAATCATACTACTTCTACTACTTCTACTACCACAAAGGACAAACATGTATAGTTAAACATAAACAAACTTTTATCTATTTCTATACATCTGGTTTATTTACAATGTGTTGAGATGAATTACAATTCCATTCTGGCCCTGCTCAAGAAGCCAAGCATTTCACAAACAAACCAAAAGCTAACACAACACAAAGGTACAGTGGTCATGAGTGGTGTGTTGAGTGTTATGAGCCAAGGCAATATGTCTCTAATATGTCTCTAATATGTCTCTAATATGTCTCTAATATGTTTCTAAAAAAAACATTCTGAACTGAGGGCAGATGAATGCGTTTTTCTCCCATGACGCATGATGTGCCACCTGCAGTTTTGCCATATATCCACATTCATTCTGGCCTGGCCTCTGAAAATGAATACGCTGCCTCTCCCTCTCTCTCTCTCTCTCTCTCTCTCTCTCTCTCTCTCTCTCTCTCCTCTCTCTCTCTCTCTCTCTCTCTCTCTCACACACGCACACGCACACGCACACATTACTGCATACTCACACACAGTGCCAGTTGCTCGACACAAGTTTCACATTGGTTCTCACTGACGCAAAGCGACAGATACTACACAAAACACACTAACAGGGTGCCAGAGAGAGAGAGAGAGAGAGAGGGAGGGGGGGGGGGGGGGGTGAGAGACAGAGAGAGAGACAAAGACAGACTGACAGAGCGAGATGCAACGAGAGACAGAGAGAGAGCGAGACAGACGGGGACAGAGACAGCAAAAGACAGAGACACAGAGACAGACAGAGAGACAGAGAGAGAGACAGAGACAGAGACAGAGACAGAGAGAGAGAGAGAGAGAGAGAGAGAGAGAGAGAGAGAGAGAGAGAGAGAGAGAGAGAGAGAGAGAGAGAGAGAGAGAGAGAGAGAGATCTTCCTCTTTCCCCTCCCACCCACACTGTGAACGTGGCTCTTCTGGGAGCTACCTGCACTAACCATTAACACAGTTGGGGGAAGCGGCCCAGGGGCCAACAACAAGAAGAAGGTGGAGGAGGAGGAGGAGGAGGAGGAGGAGGAGGAGGAGGAGGGTGGGGGATATTATGGAGGATAGCTTGTGACATCTTCCCATGCTCACCTCGCCGTTGGTGGGAGCTAGCCCCGGTGTGAGGACAAGGGGGGGGGGAGAGGCTAGCGACAACTTAATCATTGTTAGCGCGGCCCTATCGCTCAGGAGCTGTTGGCGGCGGGCAAACAGATAAAGCTTGTTACATCAAACCAGAGGCACGTAGCGACACAGTGTGTCCCACACAGTCTGGGGAGGTTCACATGAGAAACCCTCCGCTATGTGTGTGTGTGTGTGTGTGTGTGTGTGTGTGTGTGTGTGTGTGTGTGTGTGTGTGTGTGTGTGTGTGTGACACTTTGCTTTCGTGATAAACTGCGCTATTAATCAATAGTTGAGTTGACCCACTGGGAAACGGGACACTCAGACAGGTTAGTGTTGGGATACAATTAGATCATTCAGGAAAGGAATTTGGTTTGTGGTACAACGACCTATGACCCCTTGGTGAACCGGTGTGTGTGTGTGTGTGTGTGTGTGTGTGTGTGTGTGTGTGTGTGTGTGTGTGTGTGTGTGTGTGTGTGTGTGTGTGTGTGTGTGTGTGCTTAGTAAGGCTGAATATACAGAACATGGGAATGGTTCAAATCATCCACATATGAATGAAGTACTGAAATGAACACACTCTGACATGAATGAGACATTTCTTTGTGATATAACAAAGATTTGAAGCAAATCGTCACACGTTATAAATTCATAATATAGGCTGTGAATAATTGTATGCATAACAATGCATACAAAGGACAGTTCCAGTGGTGAGTGGTGTTAGACGACCAGCCAAAAGGGTTCTGGGTTCAAAACCCCTAAAAGTCCGCAGCAGCAATCCTTGAGCAGAATGCCTCACCTCCTCCACATTAATACATACTACACGTTCATTGGTGTATCTAATGCATCTAAACCAAACAAAACAGGAACTGTTCACCGTAGTTCACACAGGAGAGTGAGTGTCTGTGTGCTGACTCAACAGTTCAGAACATCGGAATATCACCAAAT
>CM051004.1:10485009-10487509 GCA_027704905.1 Muraenolepis orangiensis | reverse complement strand
TGGAGGTGGAGGTGGAGGTGGAGGAGGTGGAGGTGGAGGTGGAGGTGGAGGTGGAGGTGGAGGTGGAGGTGGAGGTGGAGGTGGAGGCGGAGGTGGAGGTGGAGGTGGAGGTGGAGGTGGAGGTGGAGGCGGAGGTGGAGGAGGTGGTGGGAATTTCTCGGTGAATCACTTGCGGTTTGTGTGAAACAAATCGACAACTTGGTGGTAACACGGGAGCACTTGAAGCTTTAACCGTCCACGACAGAGCCACCACCCTTAGACTCCAGCCTCCAGCCCTGCGCTCCTTCCCTCACGGAGAGAGAGAGAGCGAGAGAGAGAAAGAGAGAGGAAGAGAGAAATAGAGAGAAAGAGAGAAAGAGAGAGAAAGAGAGAGAGAGAAGAGAGAGAGAGAGAGAGAGAGAGAGAGAGAGAGACAGAGAGAGAGAGAGAGAGAGCCGCAGTGGTCGAGGCATTAGAGTCTCAATGGGAGCCTCTAACTCACTGCCCAGAGTGGAGTAGCACAAGGGGGATACCTCGTAACCCCCACACCCCCACACCCCACCTCCCCCCAAACACACACACACACACACACACAGGGACGCACAAACACGCACACACACACACACTCTGTGTCCTGTTAATGACGCCGTTAACTGAGGCAGACGTATACCCCCAACAACACAACACCGACCCCTCCCAACGCACCTTCCCTTGTAAAAGTGTTCTTGTGACAAAATAAAACATTTCTCTCTCGCTCTCTGTGTCGAAGAAAAAAATCCTCTCTCTCTCTCTCTCTCTCTCCTCTCTCTCTCTCTCTCTCTCCTCTCTCTCTCTCTCTCTCTCTTCTCTCTCTCTCTCTGTCTGCCCTCCCATGTGGGGTGATTTAAGAGGTGGCACCTCTATAGATTCCCACCACCCTCTGCCTCTGTCTTATTACACGCTGTCAGTTTATTATAAAACATTAGGAAAGCAGAGGGACACTCGCAGTTACTGTCCTATCGATCGCCACAAATAGATTCTGTGATTTAGTGTCCAGATTCCGTCTCCCACCCGCACCCCTTTCGTTCCCCAGCCTCTCGTCCTCCAGCCTCTCCTCCCCCATCCTCTCCTCCCCATCCTCTCCTCCCCTTCTTCTCCTCCCCCATCCTCACCTCCTCCATCCTATCTTCCACATCATCCTCTCCTCCTCCATCCTTTCCTCCCCCATCCTCTTCTCCCCGTCCTCTCCTCCCCCATCCTCACCTCCTCCATCCTCTCCTCCTCCATCCTCTCCTCCCCATCCTCTCCTCCCCAATCATCCTCCCTCATCCTCTCCCCCTTCCTCACCTCCTCAATCCTCTCCTCCCCCATCCTCTCCTCCTCCATCCTTTCCTCCTCCTTCATCCTCTCCTCCCCATCATCCTTTCCTCCCCCATCCTCTCCTCCATATTATCCTCTCCTCCTCATCCTCTCTTCCTCACATTCCATCCTCACTTCCATGCATTGAGGAGATCTTTAGGACCAGATATCGGTCATAGAAGGCCATGTCCATCACTAAGGACCGCAACCACCCTGGGCACCATCTCTTCTCCCCCCTACCATCTGGTCGACGGTTGCGCAGCATCCGTACAAGTACTACCAGGTTTAGGGATCGTTTTTTTATCCACAGGCAGTGACCTACTGGACTGCTAGGAGTGCTGCCACTTTCACTTTCATAACATGGCCATTACCATTACACTTACATACTTTGCTGGACTCTCTGGACTCATCACAGTTACTGCACTGTACTGCACTGTATTCACGATGCTGCTGCACTACTGGCACTTTAAATGTTTTAGAAACATTTTTGTAAAAAAACAAAACCATGTACATATAATTTAAGTCACCTTGCTGCTCTTTTTATTTTTATTTTATTGTATATATCTTGTATCCCCCATCCTCTCCTCCCCATCATCCTCTCCTTCCACATCCTCTCCTCCACATCATCCTCTCCTCCCCCATCCTTTCCTCCCCCATCCTCTCCTCCCTATAATCCTCTCCTCCTCATCATCCTTTCCTCCCCCTTCCTCACCTCCTCCATCCTCTCCTCCCCATCCTCTCCTCCTCATCCGCTCCTCCCCCATCCTCTCCTCCCCCATCATCCTCTTCTCCCTCCTCCATCCTCTCCTCCTCCATCCCCCTCTCCTTCCCCATCATCCTCTTCTCCTCCATCCTTTCCTCCTCCATCCTCTCCTCCCCCATCCTCTCCTCCCCTTCCTCACCTCCGCCAATCCTCTCCTCCTCCATCCTCTCCTCTCCCATCCTCTTCTCCCCCATCATCCTCTTCTCCCTCCTCCATCCTCTCCTCCTCCATACTCCTCTCCTCCCCCATCATCCTCTCCTCCCCCATCATCCTCTTCTCCCTCCTCCATCCTCTCCTCCTCCATCCTCCTCTCCTCCCCCATCATCCTCTCCTCCTCCATCCTCTCCTCCCCCTTCCTCACCTCCGCCAATCCTCTCCTCCTCCATCCTCTCCTCCTCCATCCTCCTCTCCTCCCCATCA
>CM051004.1:10475009-10480009 GCA_027704905.1 Muraenolepis orangiensis | reverse complement strand
GTAGAGGGTTATCCCAGAAGGCAGGTGTAAACATGTGAGATGACATTCAGATCAGGAAGGGCAGGGGGAGAGAGAGAGAGAGAGAGAGAGAGAGAGAGAGAGAGAGAGAGAGAGAGAGAGAGAGAGAGAGAGAGAGAGAGAGAGAGAGAGAGAGAGAGAGAGAGAGAGAGAGAGAATAAAGAGAGGAGGAGAGAGGAGAGAAGAGCAGAGGAGTGAAGGGATGAGAGAGGGCGTCAAAACCCTCTTTAGTCAGCACTACTCCCTTCTCTGCCTTCCATCATCGAACGAGAAGAGAGAGAGAGAGAGAGAGAGAGAGAGAGAGAGAGAGAGAGAGAGAGAGAGGAGAGAGAGAGAGAGAGAGAGAGAGAGAGAGAGAGGGGAGACGGCGGGCAGCGGGGGTGACACTATGGATTAACTGTCCTTCACACCGAAAAATATACATCCCCAGGCACTCTGCGCTGAATTATTAATTCAAATTTGTCAGAGAAAGAATGAGAGAAAATATATTGACGAGGAGACAGGCCCTTTAATGGGCTCATTAAGGGGAAGGCGTTCCAAAGCAGCCACGCTCTACCCAGCTCCGGGGGGGTTCTCGGGGGTGTGGGCGTGCGTGCGTGCGTGTGTGTGTGTGTGTGTGTGTGTGTGTGTGTGTGTGTGTGTGTGTGTGTGTGTGTGTGTGTGTGTTCTTAAGGGTAGGAGAGGTGGGGATACTTGACTCCCCCCCCCCCCCCTACAAAACCAATGATTTTCTGTCACTTTATCAGGAACAAGTGAAGCTGACGTGGCCGTCCTCTTGGATCAAACCCATAAACACACCACGCAACGCAGTTGTGCAACTTTTTCTGGTGGTCGTCACTCGGTCCAGCTGGATGGAGCAGAAAAATGGATTGCACAAGCGTGCATGCATGCATGCATATATGGACACACCGCACACACACACACACACACACACACACACACACACACACACACACACACACACACACACAGGCAACAACAGCATGGAAATATGTCAGTGTACAACGATGAGCCACAATCAGAGCATGGGGAGAGAGAGAGAGAGAGAGAGAGAGAGAGAGAGAGAGAGAGAGAGAGAGAGAGAGAGAGAGAGAGAGAGAGAGAGAGAGAGAGAGAGAGAGAGAGAGAGAGAGAGAGAGAGAGAGAGAGATCATGATGCCGTGGGCTGGGGAGTGGGCTGGCTGAGGTCGGATCAGGGAAGGCATTTGTCCGTTGAAGGGGGATCAAGAGTGGCGAAAACGGGAAGAAAAGGTGGAAGGGTCACCGTAGGGGTGTTAGGGGGGAGGGAGGGAGGGAGGGAGGGAGGGAGGGAGGGAGGACGGGGGAGGATTACTTGGGGGTCGCAGAAAGGCTTAAAAATGAGGCTCATTGGTGATTCAAGCCTGCCGATATCCCTCTGGCAAACAGGATATTCATAATGCTGAGAATATGATTCTCTATTCCTCTCCTACACACACTTTGGGCCATGTACCTTTGACTATATATATTTATAAAAATGATATATATATACAGTATATATATATATATATAGAGTATATATATTTTTTATATTTTATATTTTTGGGGGGACAGTATAAACACATGACATTAAATACCATCAGAATATGCAAAGTGCCTTGATCACTGAGAGGTGATCATATGATTGAATAGGACTCAGGCCTTGAGTTGAGGCCGCCCACAGCCAGGATCACGCTAGATGTAATGTCACGCTTTCACCCCAGGACCAAGTGCCTTCCAGCCAGCATTAGACAGCCAGACTCTTCCTCCAGCTCCGAGCACCTTGGCTCTTGTTTATTTCACACCTAAGGCATTTTTCTCACCCCTCCCTCCCTCCCTCCCTCTCCCTCCCTCCCTCCCTCCCTCCCTCCCTCCCTCTCTCTCTCTCTCTCTCTCTCTCTCTCTCTCTCTCTCTCTCTCTCTCTCTCTCTCTCTCTCTCTCTCTCTCTCTCTCTCTCTCTCTCTCTCTCTCTCTCTCGTCCGGGTTCAGCCCACCGACCCATCCTTGGGGCGACAGGCAGCGGAGCCCTACCTCCTGCTTAGCCTAACGACGGTAGCCAGCCGGGGGGCAGGGGGTCCTGGGGGCCGAGATTTGACTTAATGTATCCCCGGTCGGACCAATCCCGTCTACTAATTCCACCTTCATAGCCGCACGGTGGCTGCCCGACCTGCGGCTAAAAGGGAGGGATTTTGACCAGACGAAGGGCCCAAAATTGAGCCCTAATGCTTTATTCTGAGCCGGAGAAGTGCGGCGATGCTAGACCGGGTGACAGGGAGGCGCTGCCTCTATCTGCCTTGTTAACAGGGAGGAGCTGTAGCCTCCTCGGTGAGGTGTGGTGTGGGCTTCGGTCTTGGGCTGTCGGGCATGCCTGCTGCGCTGTTTGGGCCAAGGGTCACTGCTGAGGGTTTAATGTGGTCTGTATTTCAAAAAAAATAAAAAATCAATGCAGCAAAGGAAAGGTTAACAAGCTTTAGCCCTCAAGTAGCTAATTGTTTTTGATTTGGTGTCTTAAAATGTTGTTTATTCATTTTCTAACCTAACGTACATTTTCAGTAGCAAATAAACCAAAACTTTAAGTTACAATCGTGTCCAAAATCCGTAATACTTTGACAAAAACGACCCCAACAATAAACTGAGGGATGAAAAGCATGAGAAAATATCTGGGGGTTATAAACTTTAAAGACCCATATAACGAAAGCTGAGAACCCCCGGGGCTTCCGTAGCTACCAGCTACTGGCGGTGAACGCCTGTGATAGAACCCCAGCCAATAAGCGCTGGGAGCGCATGTTGTGTATGTCATAAAAAAACAAACCTGTATCTTTATTGCAGAACAAAATCCATTTGAAAGTTAATAGCAACCCAATTTGATGGCCCATAAATACCCTGTCCAACATACATTGACCTGCTGCAGAACGTGCAGGTAAACGCACTGATACACCGCGCTTGTTTGCCTTTGCCGTCGAAACCAAAACATCAGGCCCACTAATAAATCTCGGAGAGTTGAGCAACACACACACACACACACACACACACACACACACACACACACACACACACACACACACACACACACACACACACACACACACACACACACACACACATACAAACAACTTAGCGTACTGAAATCAGCACATTGGGGAGGGTAAAGTCAGCATGTCCACCTAGCTGGTTGTTTGATTGTGGGATTTTGTGGACACCGAGGTGTCATCGGAGGGTGCGCTTAAACAAAAAGTTTCTCGGCAAAAACAATAACATCAAAAGGCAGATTTGTGGCTGACTCACAGCACATTTCCACCACGATAAGGAGGACCAGAAGGTCAGTGTCCCTTGTCCCATTGCACTTTGCTGCCTGTTCTCCCACATAAAACAATTAGCATACACACACACACACACACACACACACACACACACACACACACACACACACACACACCACACACACACACACCAAGATGAAAACAGACCCACTTTTGCCTACACATATACCTACATGCTAATAAACACATTCATTGGGCTTATCTGTTCTGATTCTGACCTGAGGTGAACTCTTCAGCTCACGACCACCCCCGCCCCCCCCGCCCCCCCCGCCCCCCTGCCCCCCCCGCCCCCCCGCCACCCGCCCCCCCCGCCCCCCCCGCCACCCCGCCCCCCCGCCACCCCAAAGGTCATTGGATTCTGTAGCAGTTCATGCCCCTCTTTCCGATTGGACAACAGCTAAACAGGGGGTGGGAGCGGGGGGTGGGGGGGGGGGGGGTTAATGACAATTAAACAACCCCCTTCCGGTACACGCTATGAGTTTGATAGCCATCTTATAGTGGTCTATAAACTCAACTCAACTCGCTCACTCCCGGCCCGTTGTAAAAAAATAATAAGAGAGGCCCGAGTCTTCGACAGTCAAGGTTCAAACCGTTAACTCAACATCTTATTGGACGATAGAACGGACACCTGGGCAGGAAGTGACGTTCTGATTGGCTCAACCTCATGGACAGCTCCCAGGCTCATCGAGTGTTAATGAACTGGGCGTTTTATGTGTGTTTTTTTTGGTGACTTATTGATGGTGGCAGTAAATCCACCACATTAATAGAACACTGCGTTGCGTTCTTTGTGTGTGTGTGCAATTATTTTATCAACAATATAAAAGAAAGATGTTATCAACATAGATGACTTTAATACCGCCAGAATTCTAAAAGATGAAAAGATTCATCTGTATACCTACCTAGCCTTACCTACTGATATATAACCTTCTACTCTCCTAGCACACATTGCTGTGTACAAATTGTGTCTTTTGGACACAATTACTAAAGTAATAATGTATTTAGAAAATGTACCCATCTACGATGGGCTGACAGTTGACACCAACAAACAGTACTTTATATATAGTATATATATATACTGATACCGGGGAATTCACTACATATCATCAGCTTCTGTTGCATGTTGCTCTTTTTCGTAGGGAACATACACTCACAGGAACGCTACACACACACACACACACACAATGTTTTCCTAATCTCGACAGTGACATCTACATATCAACACAAACACAACTCATCAACATGAAACCATGGTCTTAGTTTCATGTCCGACACAGTGTCTGGGAGCCATCTGCGCTAGCACACTGGATGTAATACGTACATGAGTGCATGTGCCTAAGCGCTGTGTGTGTGTGTGTGTGTGTGTGTGTGTGTGTGGTGTGTGTGTGTGTGTGTGTGTGTGTGGTGTGTGTGTGTGTGTGTGTGTGTGTGTGTGTGTGTGTATGTGAGTGCCCCTGGGGCAGGTTGCTTGTACGAAGGTGGTGAAGAGAATGTGAGAGCACATGCAGACAAAACAAACAAACAAACAAACACGCACACACAGGCACACACACACAGGCACACAGGCACAGGCACTCACACACACACACACACACACACACACACACACACACACACACACACACACACACACACACACACACACACACACACACACACACACCACA
>CM051004.1:10465009-10470009 GCA_027704905.1 Muraenolepis orangiensis | reverse complement strand
TGATTGGAAAACAAGTGAACAATGCTTTCTAGCCCTGTTCTCGACCAGAGCCACGACAGAGGAGTCAATTCTGTTCGGTTTTAGCGGTAGTGGGCATCTTCTCAGACGGGTGAACGTGTTCAACACTCCCATGGTTACGTTATGTTTTTTCGACACCAAACATTATTCCCGGTCTAACCCTTCGGTTTCCTTTTGCTCTTTCTGTCTCCTCACCCCGACCCTCCTCTCTCTCTCTCTCTCTCTCTCTCTCTCTCTCTCTCTCTCTCTCTCTCTCTCTCTCTCTCTCTCGCTCTCGCTCTCTCTGTGTCTCTCTCCCACTCCCCTCTCTCAGCAGATGTGAAGAACCTGGAGAACTTCCACCTGGTGGAGAGCGTGCAGGAGCAGGTGAACGCCGCGCTGCTGGACTACGTCATGTGCAACTACCCGCAGCAGACGGACAAGTTCGGCCAGCTGCTGCTGCGGCTGCCCGAGATCCGGGCCATCAGCCTGCAGGCCGAGGAGTACCTGTACTACAAGCACCTGAACGGGGACGTGCCCTGCAACAACCTGCTCATCGAGATGCTGCACGCCAAGAGAGCCTAGGGACACCTGCCTGTGGCCGGGGCAGGAGGAGGGGTGCGGCGGTGGGAGGAGGAGGTGGTGGTGGTGGTGGTGCAGGGGGGGGTGGGGGGGGAGGGAGGAGGAGAGGACCGGGGTGTGTTGGTTGGCACGTCGGTTGTGGGGACTCTGGAGTTTTGGGGAGCCCGCCGACGTGACGAGCGTGGAGTCGGGTTTCCGTTTAGCGTTCGCTGCTGGGCTGTGAACTCACGAGCCTCGTGCAAACGGCAGAGCAGAGTGTACGTGCGCGTGCACACACCACACACACACACACACACACCACACACACACACACATACACAGTATACAGACGCCTAACCACAGTAAGGTGTGGATAGTGGTCGGCATCGCTCAAATTTGTAGTGCCATCGATAGGGATGCATGGATGTGCATACACACACACACACACACAAGTACACACCGACACACGGGATGGACGGAAGAGATGTGGATGCGCATGGCACATTAATCTAGGAGAAAATAAAATAAAACTGAACATGGACAGAGAGAGATTTGCAGCAGGCAAACTCTTGAAAGAGACTTAAAACCGACTGGTTGAGCGGGAGGAGGCAAAACGAAGACAGAGAACTCTTATGGTCTCCGTTATGGACATAGGTATCATGTGCGATGCAGGTTGATACGATGCAACGGCGGGGCTAAGTCCATACCACTAATGACGTACGTTTACCTCTGAGGAGGAAGAGGAGAGAGAGATAGAGAGAAGAAAGAGGCTCACTGACACTAAGAGGCAGCTGCTTTCGGTGGGACAGTCCTGCAGTGCAACGCGAGGTCTTTGAAGAAACTGTTTTCGTCGTTGTTGGTACTGAACACACAAGCAGAAGGACTGGTGAGTCAGCCTGTCACCCGGAGACTCTCTCTCTCTGACGCGTACCGGTCTGCCTACCAAACCTCGTGGACCCTCTTGGACCAGGGAACTAGGACCTGGTCTTTTTCTGGGGGAAACCTCCTCAAACGCAGGAGAGAGAGCAGCATCTCCTGACACAAAACTTTGCGTCGACGAACAAACGTCAAACAAAAATGAAGAAATAAACGAAAATAACTTTTAAAACTCTTTTTTTTGGTTCTGTGTCTGAAAATGTTTTTCTTTTTGTTATGGTCATGTAGTAAAGTGTCCGTACAGCCCCCCGCCCCCCCACCCCCCCCCCCCCCCACGGCCCCGCCCCACTGTCTAAAGTCTTTAACTTGAACAGTGTTTACTGTGTACCTCAGAAAGACCACGTTTGAAATAAAGGATGTTGTTAGTCAGATCAACTGTATTTATCATCCACCCCCCCGCTTACGAAACCATCTTGCTTCATTAAAACAATTGAGAAAAGAAAGAAAATGAACACATTTTTTTTTAAATAGTGAGTGGGGAAAAAATAAATGGTGTCATTATGATTTTGAGTTGAAGAGAGGCCATTTTTTGTCCAGACCAAAGCCTGCTGCCGAAAAACAGAAAGGAAAGAAGCAACGAAACAACATAAACTATCAGTATTATAACATAACAAAAAAATGATGTGTGATGTCACAGTTCTGAGTCTTGCCTTATTTCATTGCCATGCTAGCTAACTGTGCAGATGTGAATCAAAATATGTACAAATTATATATAAGTATTAATGTTGTAAAGATTAAAAGGAAAAACAAGAGGAAAAATTAAAAAAAGATTAATTCAAGATGTGTTTACATTCATCTAGTGATATGGGAGAAAACTGTGATGACGCATTAATTGCAAAGCAATGATTTCCTAAGAAAATTTAAATTGAATGACATGACAAAAAGATCAATTTGGTATGCTTTTGTTTTGTGTGTGTACAGTGTTTTAACTTTTCTTTCAATTTAATTTGAACAGTACTTAAATTATGTCGTGAGACACTAAAATCAGAAAGGAATCAAACTTTGATTTGTAATTTCTATCTGTCTGTTGACCATTTTCCTTTCGTTTTTCTGCATTCTTGTTCAAGAGTCCAGTTCCACTTTTATTTTTGTAGAACCTTGTTGTTTATTTTGGTTAGTTTTTTTTTTTTTTTACAGTGCTCTTACCGTATTACTGTACAGTATTTTGCTGGTTACGCTTAATAATGAAGATAATTTATTGCATCATTGGGTTTCATCTTTGTGTTACATGACGTGAGATGTCAACAGCAGAATAAATTTGTTTACTGTTGCATGTTTGTTATGTTTTTTTTAAACAATAATTTGACCGGCAGATCAGATGAGAATATGAAACGAGGTGAGATGCAGTTTAGAGTACGAAGAGGGACAACTTATATGATTATTGTCCGGATAGCCATTTTCAAGATTTGATAGGAACAGTGAACACTGAATTTGAAACTCACTTCATCCTACACCGTTGCTCTGGTCCTTGGTTACTTTGGTTCTCTGATACTCAAAGACTGTATCTGTCCCCGTTAGCTGTGCATTCTGGTGTTACAACAAAACAGCATAGATTCACATTTTGAGCAATCTTGATGTTTGGTGATTTTTAAAGAAATACACATTTCTTCCGTGTAAGAACATACAGTCAAAACAGATGCCTCTATTCAGTGATTTATTATAGTATTATATTACCTTTCTAGATCATGTATAGTTGAACATAAACATTTCAAAGATGACTTGTATAGGAAACTAACTTAGACAAGAAACAAGCTGGAGCGCTACATTTATACAATCAAATCAATAAAATGCAATTTGTAGGTAACGTAAAGCTGAATTAATTTAAAATATTCAGCTTTAACCTTTCACCATGAAGATCTCCTAATAACAGAACAGCACACAGACTGTGTGTTCCTGGTGGAGAAACTGCGAGAAAAAAAATTACATTTCATGGAAAAAAATCAACAAAGCAACACACACACACGCATGCACACACGCATGCACACACGCACACACACACGCATGCATGCACACACACACATACACACACAGCTCCCACTATGAAGGTTGCGAGGGTCACAGATTTCTACAGATTCCTATACATACAGGAAAAAAATCAACAATATAAATACTGTATGAAGATATTTATATTGAGATACATAATATATAGGAATATTTAACTTAAGTAAATACTGCGTGGAGGCAGAACATTTAACATTCTAAAACAAACAAAAAAATAAGCACTAACACCACTGACTCATTCAAAAGATACACTCTTTGATTGGAACACTTCCTGCTTGTAGCAAAAAGAACAAACACATCAGAGACAACTTCCTGGTCGTAGGGTCATTTGCAGCTGGTAAAATGTGTCATCATATTTCAATAAATTACTTTTATAACGCAGTTCACTCACTCCTGTCAATAAAGATTCAGCTATTTAACGGATGACTGTTACTAATGACTCTTTTGTACATGCAGAAGTGTACTTAGTGCAACATTTAGAAGGGAAGGTTTCCCTCTCCTGGAAGGTGAAAATCAGAACTGTATTCCAAAAATGGATTCAAATTAAGATTGTAGTGCTTTATTATTTTAGTATAAGTGTGTCAAAAGATGTTATGATTTATTTATTACGAGACCTTTTTTTGGTCCAAAAAAACCGTGAGTAACCAATCCCAAATATTAAAAACAAACACAGAATTTTCATGATGATCTTTATATTTAGGATTTTATTCATTTTAGACGTCGGGATAGCATTCCTCGTTACATACAGTGTCTTACAATACATTAAAATATGACTTACCATGTGTTGGGAGAACACATTAAATGCACAACTTACATCGAAATCACAAACACGAAAACGACAAATCGCTAAGTCAAATGAGGATCACGGATAATGACATCATAACATCGGTTTGGGGGGGAGGGGGGAGGGGGGGGGGTTCCTCTCTCCGAGGGTGGAACAGGAAGTTGGAGACCCAGAGGGAAGGTGGACGCTACGGGGCACCGGCACGGCATCCATCTTGAGAGCTGGACTCTTCTTCTGCAAGATAGGCGAAAACACAAGCATTTCATAAAAAATTTAAAAAAAACTCACAGACTTGTTATTGTATTTCCTTTCAAATACATTATATTTACTGCTCTCTACTGCATAGAGAATCATCAAATTTTTTTATTTTACAACAATTATTTTGCAGATCCAATGTGGAGTAAATTGGGTATATCAAATTTCCTCTTCTCGATCTCAAGATCGAAAACACGAATAATGGATTTTTGAGATAACGTAGCTTCGTGTTGTGAACAGAAGCATGTCCAACTGTGTCCTTCAAGGTGTAACCCCATGCTGCAATGAGATAAATGTCTTGTAATCACCTACAAACCAGCCTGACTTGAGGAAGGCCCTGACCAAGGTATTCCAACTTTTATTTAGTTTTTCACATTATAAAATCCAAATATATATATTTATATATATATATTTGTATATATATATATATATTTTTTTTTTCCCAAAGTTTATTTTGTATGCATTC
>CM051004.1:10447509-10462509 GCA_027704905.1 Muraenolepis orangiensis | reverse complement strand
ACATACGCACAGAACAACTATTTCCCTTTGAGTGATGAATCTGGCAAGAGAAAGGGACACAGGACACCAAAACTTCTTCAATCTGCCAGGAGCTCCAGCAGGTGATGGAGTTTGACCTTTGGTTCGCTAGCAGGGGAAGAGACTCGCTATGCAGGACCATGAGCATGTAAAAGGGTCGGGTTAGGTGTCTTCAAGAAGACCACTAACCGAGTGTCGAGATGCTGGCCTTGAGTACCGGGACACAACCACACAAAGCCAATCCAGTAAAACATCTGACGACTGACAACCGGATTATAATGAATGGCGCAACACTGCTAGCAAATATATATATCATATATATATATATCTATATATAGATATATATATATCTCAGGGCCGTCAACGTGAACACGATAATAACAGGTTAACGATAATTTGTTGTCCTTGCAGTGCACAGCCTCCAGAGAACGGCACATTGCAAGACCTGTAGCGGAGGTTTGCGCTTGAGTGCCCTCTAGTTTAATTTATTTCATTAGATGATCTATTTCCATTGTTATGATCCTTCTCAGCTCCAGTAATTTCTGAGTCCATTTTAAGGAAGAGGTTAATGCTTAGTAGCAAAGGGTATTAGTAGGTCTCAATGGTTACTCAATGGTTTATTTGTATGGCTCTTTATCCCAACATAAACAGCCCCCCCTTACCTCTCAGATGAGGAGCACTCAATGAGGACACCATAAGAGGTTTCCAATTCACCCGGGGGGGTTTGGTCTCAGGTGGGTCAACCAAACGTGTGTCTTGCCCACACAATCAAAAAACATGCACAAATAAGCACAGCCAACACCAGTACAGTTTCTACTACCACTTGCGATTGGGCAGGCAGCCTACAGCCTGCCTCCACTGTGGAACACTGTCCACAGCCTCTTCTCATCGTGTTCCCACACAAAACACACACAGAGACACTCTTGCAGGAGCATGCCGAGGGTGTTGCTATGACAACTATGAACTCGGGGCCCACAGTTTAGGATGTGTTTCCGCTTAGACCAGAACTCTGGCTCAAGTGGCAGGTTAGAATATGATTAATCTTAAACCAGAATTCTGGCTCAAGTGGCAGGTTAGGATATGATTCATCTTAAACCAGAACTCTGGCTCAAGTGGCAGGTTAGGATATGATTCATCTTAAACCAGAATTCAGGCTCAAGTGGCAGGTTTAGGATATGATTCATCTTAAACCAGAATTCAGGCTCAAGTGGCAGGTTGAGGATATGATTCATCTTAAACCAGAATTCAGGCTCCAGTGGCAGGTTAGGATATGATTAATCTTAAACCAGAACTCTGGAGGAAAGAGTTCAACCAATCTCTGATTCTCTGGTTGAACCTGAAAAATCATTAAGCATTCCAGTCTACTTGTTGTATGTGGCAAATACAAACATCTTGAATCTTTAACAAGGAAAGGGAAAACAAGAAAAAAGCACACACACGTTCCCTCACACTGTTCGCAACAATTTGGCACTCAAAGGCAAACTGTATGGAGTCGATTGTTAATATCTGGATGAAGGATTTTTATATTTAAGGATAAATCAATCTGCCCTCCACCCTATGACTCTAATCATATGGGTACCATCAAACGGAGACATGCTGCTTCACTACCTCCCCGTTCCCCAGCTTACAATGGTTCTTTCAAAATTAGAATATAATAAAATACAACTTTATTTATCCCCATGGGGAACTAAATCGTCTGCATTTAACCCTGCATTTAACACAGGAGAGTCCTGAGGGCACAAAGGCAGGAGCTCGCATCTGATCTTGACTCTGACAACCCTCCGGTTGCCAGCTGTCATTTTGCCGGATTTTCGTGGTCAGGGATTCCAACTGGCAACCTTCAGGCTACTTGTCCACTTCTCTAACCTTTCGGCTGCCTTCCGCCCAGGTTGCCCACCTATCATATCTACCAGCTCTCTCTAATATAGCAGGCTGTTACCTGCCCTGAGATGGGAGCACAACATTAAGGGACATTACAGCGATTTGGGTTTAGATCATTTAGGATTTAGTAATTTAGTCATTATTTTTGGATTTAGTCATTAACAGCGGGTAAGGCATCTCCCTCAAGTTCACAGATATGGATATTGGGGTTCAAACCCGGAAGGTTTTGGCAGGGAGGAGACCCTAACCAGTATCTCCTCCCCTGCATCACATAATAAGGAGGACTTGGAAATAGTCTTTGTGAGCAAGTGTAACAGTGAGTGTCACCACACTGGGTTCAAACTCACATCTCTAACAGCTCTAACAAGGGAAGCTCAAACCCACAGGCTCCTGCTTCATCGCTAGAATGTATTTTTAGGTGTTGGGGAGTGAGGTTTACTCACTGCACAGCACCGCCACGCAAGTCTGTGTTGTCATCTTCTAGTTGTACCTGTGTGATCAAAATGTCCTCTCTTTTAGGACCAAAGTCTTAAAGAAGCCCCTAGAGAAGATGACATCAACAGGGGGGCGTTAGAAGGTCCCGCGGAAGGAAAAGACTAACACAGCTGTTGTTGTGGCGGGCAGACCTTCAGCCGATCGATTGCAAGTAACCTCTTTTCTTTCCATTTTCTTATTTTCTTTTCTTTCCATTTCTTTCCAATGACATGGTCGTCGTTGACACACAAACAATTGTTCACCCTCCTGACATGTTCATAGACAAGTGAACGTGTTTGTATGACGTGTCAAGATGCAGGCTGTGGAGAGCCGCCAAGGAATAGAAGCCTTTAGAAAATCTAATAAAATGCTGATATTTAATGGGCTGGGGAACCTTGTTGGGGAACCTTGTATATCAAGAAAGGTTCATTAACTTACTTGTTTTTATTTAGCAGATGTTTATCCAAAAGTGACGTAGAGAGAATGGTGGAAACTGGTATATATATATATATATATATATAAAATATAATATAAAATATATATTATAATAATATATATTATATTATAAATAATAATAAAAGGTGATATTTGTGGTAATATAATCCATGTTACTATCCACATAGTAAAGAGACACAGACTGATCAAATTCAGGAATGAATAATTAAAAATATAATGAATTTATAATCTCACTTTTTTTATTAAAAAAATGGATAGAAAAAATATATATACACAGCATTCATGAAATAATATATCTCATTATATTAGAGAAAAAAAAAATGAAAAAGTGTAAAATTTGTGTTAAAAAAAAGAAGTCATAATAATAAAAAATAAAAATTAGTCAGTTATGTTCTCAGTTCTGGGTAAAAGGAGTCCTGTATCTCTACGTGTAAGCAGTTGAGGGAGTCGCAGTGGGTGGGTCCACTTATCTAAGTCTGACACGGCCGTCTACAACTGATATAAACGTCAGTTGGAATTTGTAAAAAGTCATACATAATGGATATCAGTGGTGCATCATCAACGCGCCCGAATAAGCGAGGCAGCCTTCCTCATCTTCCCTAACCGGGGGGGGGAACCTCCTAATGACTGCGTCTGGAGACCACGGGATCTCCTTCAGCCTGCACCCCCTCCCCAATCACCACCGCCTCCCCAAACACCACCTCCACCACCACTACCCTCACCCGCACCCGCACCACCACCTCCTCAACCAACCCCCCAGCTTAGCTCTGCCCTTACCACCACCACCACCACCTCCTCCACCCACACCACCTCCACCACCACCTCCTCCACCCACACCACCACCACCACCTCCTCCACCCACACCACCACCTCCACCTCCACCTCCACCCACACCACCACCACCACCTCCTCCACCCACACCCACACCACCTCCTCCACCCACACCACCACCTCCTCCACCCACACCACCATCACCTCCTCCACCCACACCACCACCTCCCCATCAACCCCCACCACTGGACCCCCCTCTCTCAGGCCCCTGCTGTCAGACCGCTAGATGTCCCAGCCATGCACACGCACGCACACGCACACACACACACGCACACGCACACGCGCACACACACACACGCGCGCATGCACGCACACACACACGCGCACACACCGCACGGACAGACCAGGGGCAAGGAAGGGGGAATACGAGATTCTAAATTAAACATTCACGGCAGTGACTGCCGCCTGTTTTGGGCAAATCAGCAGAACATAAAACAAACAAGGTGTCTCGGGAAGACCGGAGCATTCCTCTCCCCCCCCCAAACCAAACCACCCCCCCGCCCCCCCCCCAACCCCCCCTGGCTTCGTTGGGATGGGAGGTGTGTGGTGGGCTGGTGGTTAAGAGTCCTCTGAAGTCTTTTAAGACAGCAGCAGGAAATGCATAATAGAAAATGTGTGCGTCTGGGAGCCTGGTTTAGACTGGGTGATGCGAGCTTCTATTGTGTCCTGTATCAGCTGGGCTAAGGTCATCTCCAGGCATTAGGGAAGGGGTACCTCTATCTCCCCTCTCCTGACCTGCATTCAGACATAAACAGGAAGTGCCCCCCCCCCCCCCCCCGGGAAACGAGGAAGTAATATTTTTCACAGCTGCATGCCGGACAGGACAATGCTGTTAATGAGCCGTGGTTTCAGTCACTGTTTCTAAAAAGAAGAGAAAAACCTTAATCGCAATGCAGTCGAGAGCAAGGCTCGCACACGTTTCATTTTCTAAAATATGATCTATATTTTGACACTATAGGCAGACCCATAAGGGCTCCAATGCTCCTTTGGTCCTCAGAGTCTAAGGTCTCGAGTCTCTTCCTGTCAGCAGCTAAGGGCCGCTTCCTGCTCTCAGAGCACAGATAAAGCCCCCTTTACGTCTCTTTGTCTTTGGTGTCTGGATGCAGATCAAAGCTACGTTCTTTGTCCCCTAGATCTCCGTGTGATTAGTGACTGCATGACCGGCCGCCGATGCGACACCCGCATCCTACTTGGTGCTCATCGCATCTGCGAGTTGCGACACTAAATCAAATGATGCTCACCCACTGGTCGCCACTGCGTGAGTGAAACAAAAACGACGGATTCAAAAATAGCCATGCTCTGATCTGATCTCAAAAGAGAAAAGAGAAAAGGGTTATGTTTGGGTCCCATTGAGCGATGGTGAATCATCTTCATCATCATCATCATCCTCATCATCGCAGTACATCCGCAGTCGCACATCGCAGAGACTTCGAGACCCGCCCCAATCATAAGCACAGGACGGACTCCCCCCCCCGCCCTGAGTATGTGAACTAACACACGTACAGGGGAACCACAAATATCCATACATTCATATAGTCCTCCCCCTGCTTTGTGACGTACACACCCTCCTCAGGTTCCTCCCCAACACCGTCACGCGCACGCACACCGGGGCCACTGATCGATTCTGTCTGTCCGCCAAGAGGATGGTGGGGGCGGGGCGGAGGAAGTGATTTAATGTCCAAACTGATGTGTGCTTGTTTTTCGATAAGTCTCTTTCCTGTTGTGCTCTGATGGGGACTTCCTGTCCCCCAGTGGGGGGGGCAGACGGGGGACGGGGGGGGGGGGGACAGGAGATGTCTCATCCTTCCATCACACCCACCCCAGGCACCCACGCCACGCGGAAATGTCACTCTGCTGCCATACCGCTACTACCCTCCCTCCCTCACACACACACACACACACACCCACCATAACTTTAAACTCTAGATGAGAGCACGCACACACACACACACACACCATAACTTTAAACTCTAGATGAGAGCACACACACACACACACACACACACACACACACACACACACACACACACACACACACACACACACACACACACACACACACACACACACACACACACACACACACACACACACACACACACACACACCATAACTTTAAATTCTAGATGAGAGCATGCACACACACACACACACACACACACACACACACACACACACACACACACACACACACACACACACACACACACACACACACACACACACACACACACACACAAGCCCGATAACCCATAACCGGATACCAGCACATACACACACATGTTGGCGTGTTACTATGCATGATGTGTTCGTAGCTAGAAGAGGGAAACTCATAAGCTCAAAGTTACATTACATGAACCGTACACATAACAATACAGCCCATCACTACAAACCAACCCAATGAAGTAAGAGAGTAATAGTAATAGGTAGGACCATATAATTCACATGTATACTGTATATACTGTTTACTCAAGTGCATGTGTGTGTGTGTGTGTGTGTGCGCGTGCGTGCGTGTGACGGTGTGTCACACGGACGGCAGGGTCTGACCAAGGGGGCGGGGTCATAGGTCACAACGCAATGATCTCTTCCTGTCTGTCCTACTATCTCTGTAGCATACACCCTTCCTGTCAGCACAAAAATACACAGACACACAGACACACACACAAGAAATTGTTAAGTTACTGAAGTCTTTAATTATTGCTGAACCTTTGTCGTTTCTTGGTTTCAATTTATTTATTTGGATGGGTTTCATCCAAATCCAACTGCTGTCAAGACTTCCACCTTCAACCATGGCCCTTGTCTCAAAGAAATGATAGTAATATCAATAGTTATGCCACTTCATAATGGTCAATGATCCACTCATTTAACATTGGGATTTGAAAAGTTACTCTTGCTCTCTCTCTCTTTGAGACACACACACACACACACACACACACACACACACACACACACACACACACACACACACACACACACACACACACACACACACACACACACACACACACACACACACACACACACACACACACACACACACCTCTCCAGGGAGTACCTCTAAACCTTCCAACCTGGTCTATTGTATTCACTATTTTTATATAAAAATGCACTTCCTGCAACTCACTCATTACATCAGCTGGCATGTTTGGATTTCTCACACTCTCTCACACACACACACACACACACACACACACACACACACACACACACACACACACACACACACACACACACACACACACACACACACACACACACATACGTTATATGCTATACTGTGTGTGTGTAAGTCCAGGGCACGTGTGGAACAATTGTGTGGTTCCATGTATGCAATGATATAAGTGTGTGTGCGTGTGCGTGTGCGTGTGTGTGTGTGTGTGTGTGTGTTGGGTTGACAGTGCTAGTCACGGATGGAGGAAGCAGGCCCAGCCTGTGTCTGTGGAGGAAGAGAGGTGTGGTGACGCGGGCGATGGCACATTAACGACGGGACCCAGGAGCGCCACAACGCCACACAACAGGTAACGCACGCCGCCTAATTCAATGAGGATTGTTTCAGGAGAACAATGGCGATGCCCCCCCCCCCCCATCCTCCCCCCATCCTCCCCCCCCCCCCCCCCCCCGAGTGGCAGAGGGTGAGAAAGGTGAGTGGCATCGCGGTAGCGGCGCTGCTACGGTTGTGTTTGTTGTGACTCTACACAGCTCACATCCGCGGTGGAGGGGAAAGGCCGATCCTTTCCGTCGGTTTCCGTCTGTAAATCACTCACCACAGGAATTAAGTGATGAGGCGGTTAGTCCAATTTTTCGTCGTCCCCACACATTTAGACAACGTTTGATGTTATGTGAATTCCCGTTTGAGGAAATCAGTGATTATATTGGCGTGACTTAGCCTTCAGCGTCATGTTAAATGAGGGCTTCTAATAGCATGACATGGTTGTGTATTAGCTAATATATAAGCATGACTCAGTTCTACCTTGGCCTATAATAGCGTGACATAGTTGTGTATTAGCCATCATATTAACATGATTCAGTTCTACCTAAGCCTATAATAGCATGACTTAGTTGTTTATTAGCTAATATATTAGCATGACTCAGTTCTACCTTAGCCTTTAATAGCGTGACTTAGTTGTGTATTAGCCATCATATCAGCGTGACACAGTTCTATATTAGCCTATGCTGGCTCTCCCTGCAAACAGATGTTGATGCATTGATCTTCTCACCCTGTTGACCTGATGTTAACGAGCCCTGCTCATGCAGATCAGTCTGGCACTGATCAGGACTATTGATCAGCCTCAGCCCCCTGCTCTAAACGGGGCTAACTGTTCAATCATCGGCCGATTATCGCTTTGCATTAATTGGAAACCAGGAGGATGAACAAACGTTTTTGGTCCTCGTGAAACCACGAACACACACACACACACACACACACACACACACACACACACGCACACACACACACACAACCTATTGGTCTTGAATGAATAAATAAATAAATAAATATATTGTCATAAGCATGTCAAACGTGGGCTACGTGTCTCTGTGCATGTCTGCTGGTGCATGGGTTGTATGTTTAACCTTGTATGTTTAAATGCAGCCAATCGGCTCTCTCTGTGAGCGCCTAATGTCTTCAGGGATTGGGCCTTTTGTGTGCTCCTCAATGGAGAGGCAAGTGTGAGGCTGTTTACCGACCATGTGCAAGACTTTAAGTAGTCTGGCGCAGAGGCTCAGAGTGTTAATGTGTGTGTGTGTGTGTGTGTGTGTGTGTGTGTGTGCGTGGGTATGGTGTGTGTGTGTGTATCTATGCTGAGGGGCCATGTGGTTGTGCAGTGCGACATGTCAAGTCAAACTTCATTTCAAAGAGGTTTGTCAGATGGCGTTTAAAAAAAAAAAGGGTTTGTCAACACTGCCGTCAACACTACCGTCGAAACGACTGCTAAAATAGACCTGAAATGACAACCTGCCCATGGCGTCTGTGTGTGTGTGTGTGTGTGCCTGTGTCTGTGTGCGTGAATGAAAGTGAACATGTGTCCATGCGTGTGTATCCCCGTGTCCCCTTGTCTCCGCAGTTGACAGACATGACACTGGCTTTACCCTGAACAGGAAGCACCGCAGCACACATGGACAAAACAGGACGCCCCCCCCCATCATCTCCACCATCGCTATATAGGACTGACTGACAGGCTGGTTTAGCCAGTCGTAGTCCCAGAGAGGGCCTGTGTGTGTGTGAATGTGTGTGTGTGTGTGTGTGTGTGTGTGTGTGTGTGTGTGTGTGTGTGTGTGTGTGTGTGTTTGTGTGTGTGTGTAGGGGCCCAGCTTTCCTGCAGTGGGACTCTGGATCGCGTGTGGAAAAGGCCACTGGTGCTAAGTGGTCTGGTCCTAGGACTGTCAGCAGGCTCTGTGTGTGTGTGTGTGTGTGTGTGTGTATGTGTGTGTGTGTCAGGGAAGGTTCACTAGGAAAAATAGGTTTCCATCCACTGCCTGACCGGAACCTGACGCCATCATCAGAGGATGATGAATGTTCTGAAAGCACCCAACAAAAAAAAATCATGATTCACCAACAAATTTTTTTTTCTTCTTTTATCCACACTTTAGTAACAAAGAAGTAACAGTGATTGGTCATCCCTTCAATCGTCTGTGATATGATTGGCCCATTCTTATTCAGCACAAGCCCCGCCCTCTCGCCCCACCATTTAGTTACCCTTGACTTGCTCCCCCCGTGGCCTCCACCTCTTTCTTCCTCTCATCCACTTAACTTGGGCTGATTCACACCTTTTGTGAGATGTGGCTAGTGTGTGTGTGTGTGTGTGTGTGTGTGTGAGAGAGAGTGTCTGTGTGTGTGTGTGTGTGTGTGTGGGGGGGGGGGGGGGGGGCGGAGGGGGGGGTGGGGGTACACTTCCCCTTCTAACCCCCAGTGTGAACCTAACTGTGTATACTCTGGTGTTAAGTTTCAGAAGGGTGGCAGCGGCGACGGGGGGAGGGGGGGGGGGGGGGCCTGTGCTGGGGGCCCCCTATGCTCAAAGAGAAACAGATGGTGTCAACTTCACAGGAGAGAGAGAGAGAGAGAGAGAGAGAGAGAGAGAGAGAGAGAGAGAGAGAGAGAGAGAGAGAGAGAGAGAGAGAGAGAGAGAGAGGAGAGAGAGAGAGAGAGAGGGGGGGGGGCAGAGAGAGAGAGAGAGAGAGAGAGAGAGAGAGAGAGAGAGAGAGAGAGAGAGAGAGAGAGAGAGAGAGAGTGGGGGGGGGGCAGAGATAGAGAGTGAGAGGTAAAGAAACAGAAACGAAGAAAGAGAGCAAGAGAGAGAGAGAGAGAGAGAAAGAGAGACATGGACCACCCAACAGCAGAACAAACAATGATGGGTGGTGGGGGGGGGGGGGGGGAGGGGGGAGGGGGGGGTCAAGTCAAGTTTGATCACATCTGAGAAGGGACACTTTGAAAGGTGGAGGCGGTCAACACAAGGTGATGAAAAAGGTGAAAGAGAGAAGATTGACAGTGAGAAAAACAGAAGGAAAGAGGCGTGGTGTTTACTGACTAAAATGTCCATTGCATCCAAACGATAATTCAAATGATCAACATCATTGAAATGATTCAACGCATTCAAATGACTTTACAGATCTCATGTTGTTGGAGGTGGTTTGCAAATGAATAATGCATTACAACACAAGGTTTAGTTTGCAGTGTGTGTGTGTGTGTGTGTGTGTGTGTGTGTGTGTGTGTGTGCGTGTGTGTGTGAGAGAGATACTGACACTGACCACTAGGGGGTACGGCTCCACGCTGAGTCAATTATTTCATGAAAGCCACTTGAAGCTTTTAAGTTTTAAGAAATGCATTTTCTTACATTTATTTAAATGGGGGAGAGCTAAACTGTTTGCATGGGACAGGGTATTTAAGAGAGAAAACTCAAAAAAAAACCCTGCTTTTGACAAAATAGCTAAATATAGAAGTATAACAGATAGTAAGTATTATTAGTATTAGGAGTACTACTCTAATTTGTGTTGTTTCTGTCCAAGGGTTGAAGGTCAAACGCCACTGTTTGACCCCAGCACTGGCCTACGACCCCGACCTGACAAGTTGAGCTTGGAGAGTCAGCTGTACGTGTATGCGTGGTTATGTGTGGTTGTGTGTGGTAGTGTGTGTGTGTGGTAGTGTGTGTGTGTGTGTGTGTGTGTGTGTGTGTGTGTGACAGCTTATTTTGTACAAAAAGGATGGTAGGCTGACCTGAAGGTAGCAAAACACACACCCCACATACACACATTCTCTCTCTCCCAACACACACACACACACACACACACACACACACACACACACACACACACACACACACACACACACACACACACACACACACACACACACACACACACACACACACACACACACACACACACACACACACACACACACGTAAATAAGGTGGGGGCGGCAGTAGCTCAGTCTGTTGGGACTTGGCTTGGGAACTGGAAGGTCGCAAGTTCAAGTCCCCGAAACACCTGGACACTGCCGAGGTGCCCTTGAGCAAGGCAGATCAGACCCACTACACTGCTCCCCGGGCGCTGGATATACAATACATGCACTGCTCCTACTACTAGCATGGGTTAAATGCAGAGAAACACATTTCACTGTGTGTGTGTACATGTATGAGACCAACAAACAGGGATTTAATCTTCCAGATTTAGATCACATACTTTCATAAAATATCAATCAGAACCGAAAGAATCCAAGGATTGATACTAACTGGATATCATGAAGTGGAATCAAGTCAAGTTTATTTGACTTGACTTGTCAAGAATACAGCTAAAGTGAAGATGGTAATACCTTGATCACATTTTAGTTTCTAATGGAAAGCATACCTTCATAGCATATATATCATTTTTGACATTATACTGTATATACAGTACATTCACAAACAGGCACATACACATGCGTACTCACACACAAACACACGCATGCACGCACACACACACAGATCTGAGGGTAGCCGCATCAAGTAAAGTGAAACAGTCAATCCCGGGCTGTCCGTCTCCGTCTCCGTCTCCGTCTCTCTCTCTCTCTCTCTCTCTCTCTCTCTCTCTCTCTCTCTCTCTCTCTCTCTCTCTCTCTCTCTCTCTCTCTCTCTCTCTCTCCTCTCTCTCTCTCTCTCTCTCTCTCTCTCTCTCTCTCTCTCTCTCTCTCTCTCTCTCTCTCTCTCTCTCTCTCTCTCTCTCTCTCTCTCTCTCTCTCTCTCTCTCTCTCTCTCTCTCTCTCCCAGGTCTACCGCGGCCATGCTCCAACACGCCCTCTCTGTCGGTATTAATCTCACCGGCTGACTGCAGAGGTGAAGGTAGAACACCTGCCATCTAACCAAGTCTCTCTCACACACACACACACACACACACACACACACACACACACACACACACACACACACACACACACACCACACACACACACACACACACACACACACACACACACACACACACACACACACACACACACACACACACACACACACACACACACACACAATACCCATTGCAGGAAGTCTTCATTTGTCTCTGTCTCATCTACATGGGCTGAGCAGGTGTGTGTGTGTGTGTGTGTCTGTGGGGGGGGGGTCCTTTAAGGGAATCAGTGGTCCAGGGGAGAAAGGTCAACGCATTCAGAGAGTTCATCATCCTGAGGTGTCAGAGACGCTCTTTAGGAGAGCAGATGAAGTGGAGATGAAGAGGAGAAGAGGGGGATAGGAGGGGGGGGGGAGAGAGCAGGGAACAGGAGAGGAAGGAGGAGGAGGAGGGGTGGGGGAATAGATGAGCTGGGGAGAGTTAGAGGAGAGGAGAGGAGGAAAGGGAGGG
The DNA here is from genome assembly GCA_027704905.1 of Muraenolepis orangiensis. Taxonomy (NCBI): domain Eukaryota; kingdom Metazoa; phylum Chordata; class Actinopteri; order Gadiformes; family Muraenolepididae; genus Muraenolepis; species Muraenolepis orangiensis. The sequence goes on along the minus strand of CM051004.1, from coordinate 10,450,023 downwards.
GGTATGGTGAGGGGGAGAGAAGTAGATGTGTAGAGGGGGGGGAGACGAGAGGAGAGGAGGGGGAGCAGAGGGGGAGACGCAAGGGAGAGAGGGGAGGAGAGATCTGAGGAGAGGAGAGAGGAGAAGGGGGAGGAGTGGAGACTAGAGGTGTGGAGGGGAGAGAGGGAAGCAGGGGTGAGGCAACTAGGCGAGAGGAGGGGAGAGAGGAGAGAGAGGAGAGAAGAGGAGAGGGTAGAGTATAGTATATGAATATAGGAGAGGTTTTTTTCTTGGCTCACTAAATACTAGTCATTAAGCAAACATTAGTCTAGAGCACTGAAAGACCGCCATTGATTCATATTCCCTCTTACGGCGTGCACATCTGTGCTCTCTTTTACTTTGTCAGCATTACAGTACCAAAATACACAAAACAAACATAAATAGATGGACTTTGAACACACACACAACTGCAACACAAACTTAACATGAAATCTGGCGAACAAATCTGGTTTACACCCAGACGTCAACACACAAGGGCACACCCACACAGACACACACACACAGAAAGCACACAGACGTCTGGTGTGAGGTAAACGTCTTTTAATAGTGTCGGACGAAGATGTGTGTGTGTGTGTGTGTGTGTGTGTGTGTGTGTTCGGGACCATCTGTCCAGTCTATTGTTGCGTTGCGTGTGGCAGCGCATTTGGACACCACCCGGGCCCAGACAGAGGATGTATGGGCCGTTTTAAACAGTCCCCGGGGCCAAAGCTCCCGGGATGTGACACACGGTTCTTCCTCCACGCCGCCGCCGCCGCCGCTGCTGTGCTTGTTGTTTTCTTCTCCTCTTCTTCCTTCCTTCCTTCTTTCTTTCTTCCTTGTCCGCCTTTTTCTTCGTCATGGATTTTTTTTTTTGGGGGGACGTGGTGGCGTGGAGTATTCTGTCAGATCCCGGACACCAGGCTGCCTCTGAGCAATGGAACAGAGCCAAACTCGCTCCCTCACACCTCAAGGGGAGGGAAGAGGTGTGTGTGTGTGTGTGTGCGTGTGTGTGCGTGTGTGTGTGTGTGTGTGTGTGTGTGTGTGTGTGTGTGTGTGTGTGTGTGTGTGTGTGTGTGTGTGTGTGTGTGTGTGTGTGTGTGTGCCTGTGTGCGTGTGTGTGTGCCTGTGTGTGCGTGTGTGTGTGCCTGTGTGAGTGTGTGTGCGTGTACATGTCTGTGCTGCTACCAAAGGTATGGTAAATGTGCCAATGAATTGTTCGGTACATGTTGGACGGGCAGAAATATTATTTTGGGGTTGTGGAGGGTGGAGGGTGTGTGTGTGTGTGTGTGTGTGTGTGTGTGTGTGTGTGTGTGTGGTGTGGGGGGGGGGGGGGGTAACAGGCGCAGAGAAGAAGCTGATTGGCCAAAAAGTTGGCGCTGTGTTTCAGCTGCGTCGGAATTCATCTCGAGTCAAAGTGGAAAACTATTTTCGTGTCACACTCACAGTCTTTACAGCGACCGCGCTGCATATGCTTTCCTTGTTAATGAGTCAAAGAAATAATATCTAGACCAATATTGGTCCCCTCTCGAAGATATTCTTAGAATAAATATTTTTAAATCTGTTTTATTTTTATTCATTTTTTTATGTTGGCAGCTAATCTGAAACGCTGCTGGGCTACTTACTGATCCTGCAGAAATACTCCCCCCCCCCCCCCATTAGTATTGCAACTCATTTATATTTGAGTATTTCTAACAGTTGTGCATTCTAGCAATAATATATTGAATTAACATAAAGAGCTTTTCTACTTGGCCACTCAGACCGCTTTACAAGCAATGTCTTATCCGTTATATCCGTTCATGCACACGTTCACTCACCAGTTTAAAGAAAAGTAAAGACACACTGAGTCACCTTACTACCACACACACACACACACACACACACACACACACACACACACACACACACACGGCACCTGGCTATGACCGATGCACTCTTGCACGATGCACTCTTGCAGTGAGAACAGTGGTGTGGCGTGGCCAGCAAGCCAGCCAGCCAGCCTGGCTCTATGACAGACAGAGCCGGGGTTAGGGTGAACACCAGCCTGGCTCTGTGACAGACAGAGCCGGGGTTAGGGTGAACACCAGCCTGGCTCTGTGACAGACAGAGCCAGGGTGAACACCAGCCTGGCTCTGTGACAGACAGAGCCGGGGTTAGGGTGAACACCAGCCTGGCTCTGTGACAGACAGAGCCGGGGTTAGGGTGAACACCAGCCTGGCTCTATGACACAGAGCCGGGGTTAGGGTGAACACCAGCCTGGCTCTATGACACAGAGCCTGGGTTAGGGTGAACACCAGCCTGGCTCTGTGACAGACAGAGCCGGGGTTAGGGTGAACACCAGCCTGGCTCTATGACACAGAGCCGGGGTTAGGGTGAACACCAGCCTGGCTCTATGACACAGAGCCTGGGTTAGGGTGAACACCAGCCTGGCTCTGTGACAGACAGAGCTTGGGTTAGGGTGAACACCAGCCTGGCTCTGTGACAGACAGAGCCGGGGTT
>CM051004.1:10425009-10437509 GCA_027704905.1 Muraenolepis orangiensis | reverse complement strand
TTTTTAGTGTTGTATCCATGCCTAATTTTTTTTTTCTCTCTTCTTCTTCTTCATTTTTTTTTCCTTTTAACTTTCAATTCTCCTAAGCGTCCCTGCTCCACAGCTCCCGGGGCTATTGCCTTTCTCAATCTGTCCCTGGAGAGCCAGGAGTTATGGGCCCTGTCCATTGAGGAGAAAGGGATGTTATTCCCCTGTCATCCCCCTGGTTGCCCCACCATCCTCCCTACCCTGATCTACGGCACAACACACACACACACACACACACACACACACACACACACACACACACACACACACACACACACACACACACACACACACACACACACACACACACACACACACACACACACACACACACACACACTCGCACCCAACCCTTATCCCTTACCCTCGCAACCCCCACCACATCCCCATCCGCCCCCAATTCCCCTTTGCCTCCATCTCCAAACCCAGCCCTACCCAACCCCCCATATATCTAACGTGCACACACACACACACACACACACACACACACACACACACACACACACACACACACACACACACACACACACACACACACACACACACACACACACACACACACACACACACACACACACACACACCTGGGATATAAGGGGCTGATGGTATATGGGATATATGTGTGTGTGTGTGTGTGTGTGTGTGTGTGTGTGTGGTGTTTGGGACATTTCATTAGGGGGACAGATACATGGTGCTCCACAGAGGGGTCAGGTGTGTGTATGTGAGGAGGGGACCAGTAGACGGTAGGTAGGTTCATGATAAGGGACATTGGACAGGAGCACATGCACGGTAGGGCAGGTAGTGAGTTATGGGTGACAAGCCAACTCTTACCACCTCAACCTCTCCGTGTGTGACGATGAGTGTACATAACCGCAGCACTACAAACAAGCTGAATATTAAAATGTAAAAAAAAAGAAAAGAATAATGATGAGGATTCATATATTTCATTTTTTGACGGCATCACATTTTTTTACAGAAAATATGTTTAACGGAAAATAATTGTGAAAAAATGTAATTACATTTAATAAAACATTTTTTTACAAAGAGCCAACGTTTCCCACTCTAGTGATTAGCTCCAGAGGGGACCCACTGCAGACACACCCGGCTCCCCCTGGCCGACCCTCCGTGTTGAAGCAGCGTTGTGACGGAGGGGGGGCTGGAACAGTCCCTTGACTGACTCCTTTGATTGGGAAGCGTGGCAGGGTTAAAGATAAGGGCCAGGGGGGTTAAATATAAGAGCCAGGGGAGTTAAGGATAGGGGGCCATGCAGGCTAGGTCCCCACAGGCCCCTCAGTAAACTCTCAAGGCTCTCAAGGGGTCACATGTCCTGGGAGAATTCCCCCCCCGTGGACCAGGCTCTCCAGGCTGGCTGCTGTAGCTTAATATTTCCTATGAGTTGGATGCTTTTGGTTTATTATTATTATTATTATTTATTTTTTATCACAAGCTCATTTTTATTTAGTAGCAGCAAGGATTTGCCTTCTTATACAATCAAATATATACCAACAATCTGCTGGAATTATAATCTCTTTTTTATATATTTTTTTAATCTCTCATTTATATATATGTTATACTTAAATCCAGGGTGAAGGAACCAACACTGAAATTATAATCATTGGCTAATTCCAAATGTAAATGTCTACTGATTGCGGTTTATATATTCTGTCATATCTCAACCGACTCAAATAAAAATCGGGGTCTCATTTGCAAGTAAAGCTAGAAGGTCAGGAGTATTTAGTAAAACATCTTTCCCAAAGCAAGGTCACAAATTGTCTCACAGATCTAAAACTGTAAAACAAAATAGAATATAACACCATAACACAATACAAAGAAACAAACAGTAAAACTATAAGCCACAACAGACCTTAACATACAAACAACATTAACACACAAACACTAGACAGCATGAGGCAAGACAAAGGTCCAGTTTGAATAGAGGAGCTGCTTATTAAAGCCTTACATCGACTGCAGATGGTTTGACTATTGGGATGAGCGCTCCTCAGAGCCTCCACCTCAAAGGCCCCAGCTCCTTTGGCTTTCAGTCCAGGGACAACTCGAGGGACAACCAGTTAGTCCTGGTCAGAAGACCTAAGGAGGGACAGGTGCTTTGTGGATGGAGCAGGTCCCAGATGTTACACAGGTGCCTGACCAAGCAAGGTATCTCTGTATGTAAAAAAAAACAACTAACTAACCTTAAAATGGATCCTGAACTTGACGGGAAGCCAATGAAAAGAAAAAAAAGATACGATGGGTGTGATGCGAGTCGTCCTGCAGGACCTGGTCGACAGCCTTTGCAGCAGCGTTCTGACTTGACAAATTACAATTCCAAAACTGACAGCATTATCCTGACGCTTCCTCAACGCTCGCCTACGCTCTCGACAAAGCCTTCAACTTTAGAACTTTAGAAGGCCCATCATACTCTTGTCTTCACTCTCCACGTGTCAGGGTGGTCACTGACATGGGATACTGACAGCCTGGTCCAAAGGACTGCCCAGCACCATCAGAGCCCGTCTTCTTTGGCAACAACATGTTCATTGAATGCCACTTACTACCGAATACAAATCCAAACAAACCCTCAAATAGCTTCTCGCATTAGTATTACATTTTTTCGTCTTCGATCAACAATCATCATTCTTGATATTCTAATCTCATCTCATCCAACTTCATCTCATCTCAGTATCAACTCAGCTTGTCTTAACGTATCTTATCAATCAGAATGCCTTTATTGTTATTGCAAGCAGTATTGCAAGTACAGCAATTGTGTCGTAATCCTCCCAGATTTGAAATATAAATTATTTATTATTATTTAACAAAATAAACAGATTAAAATAGGCAAATATGGGTACAAATATATATGTACAGTAAGTGTCTTTAATTCTCGTATGGCACTCGGGTAGAAGCTGTTATTCAGTCTAGTTTGTCCTGTGATCATAAGAGCAGTCAGCCCTTGACCTGCAGAGGCAGTGCAGCAGTACAGCAGTTCCACTTCACTTGCTGTTAGAACTCACATTTGTGTGCGATCGTCTCCGACCTCATCTCAACAACAACAACAACAACAACTCACCATCTCGTCGTATCATCAAGTGTGCACCACTCTTGACCTGAACCAGAGGTTCAAAGTACTACAGTAGTTCCACTCAACTCTCAATGGGTAAAGCCAGGACAACCCGAGTCCACCCCAGTAGCGCAGGGTTCTCTCCGGGTGACGGAATACATAAATAAAGCAGATAAACAGATGAATAACCCGAAGAGGGGGGGGGGGGGGGGGGGGGCGGGGTGGAAACAGGAAGCCGGGAGGCCATCCATCACGGAGCCTATTACCGCACGCTGAACAGCGGTCACAGTATGTATAATGCAGTCAGCACCCCTCTGTAAGCAGATACAAATTCAACTCGGTCCACCTCTGCCATTTGTTACGGCTGACAATGCGGCACTACCGTGCGATTGGTAGCCACCGCCGCGGTGCCGGCGGTGGCTACCAATCGCACGCTTTGTTGTTTGTTTTGAGTTATGTATCGCCGCGGCGACCCGCCTGCTCCGGGTGTGGTGTAGGTAGGTATGCAAGACGACAGGGGGGGGGGGGGCTGGGTTCATATGCATAAACGGTCGTACTCAGAGCACCTTTAGAAACAACCAAATAGGTTCGATATTTCATCTTTTTCCCCACCGCCGACGCCGCCACCCGACCATTCTCATTTTTGGTGTGATGAATTCTGGCTGCCAGGCAGGCACACTGGTGGTGGTGGGATGATGGGGGAGAAAAGGAGAGAGAGGGAGAGGATGGGGGGGCTTGCTCTGAGCCTTTTGAAAACAAACTCTTCAGAGTGGTTTGGATTTCTCACAAACAGGGCTATGTTTGCACTGACTCGAAAAAACGCCTCAGGTTCTGATTGAGCCCCGATGGCGGGGGGGGGGGGGGGGGGGGGGGGGAGAGAGACACAGAATATTCCGGCCGTCACTCAAACGCCATGAGGGAAGGGAGGGGTGAGGGACCAAGGGGAAGACAAGATGGGGGAGAGAAGTATTAAATGAGAGGATAGAGAGAGAGCCAAGAGTTTAAGTTTGGCAGGAGCTGAGGAAGACTTAATCCAAGCACTTGAGGAAGTGAGTGAGAATCAGAGAGAGAGAGAGAAAGAGAGAGAGAGAGAGAAAGAGAAAGAGAAAGAGAAAGAGAGAGAGAGACAGAGGGAGGGAAACAAGCGGCAGCGTGATAGGGAATGTAAATACGGGGCAAACCGATAGCACATTTCGAGCACAGCCCTGTTTGTTAGGGTATTTACACTGAGAGACTACAATCAAGTCCTCAAAGCTCGCTGCGCGTGACAAGGGCCTCTGATGTTCAGGGTCACGGATCCTCAGCACACAGCTGACCAGTCCAACCCTCACACACACACACACACACACACACAGATATACAAACACACATATTTTGTATGTATACATACGTACATATATATGATATATTACTGTATATACACACACACACACACACACACACACACACACACACCACACACACACACACACACACACACACACACCACACACACACACACACACACACACACACACACACACACACACACAATATATATATATATATATGTATATATAAATATATATATATACATACAGTATATATATATATATATATATATATATACTGTATGTATATACACAGACACACACGCATGCACACATGCATGTACAGACAAACTAGCACAAAAAGGCACAGAATTCATGTATGGACATGGACACTCACTCACACACATCTATACACACACACATCTATGCACACACTCACACACACACACACACAAACACATACACAAAACCACCAAGGTCGTGTCTACATTTTTGTCAATCACTTCAATACACAGCAGGGATGCGGGAGAGATGCATGGAACGTGCCCAGGAGAGCAGGGAGGAAGAGGAGCTGTAAAGATCTCCCCCCCTCCTCCTCCGCCTCCCCCCCTCCCTCCTGTTGGCTGAACTTTCAAGCCCTGTTTGGTTTGAACAGATGTAGAATTAGTGCACATCACTTTGCATCAGGAGGACATTAAACACAAGCCTCTACTCTGGGGCCGGGCACCTCTCATACACACACACACACATACACACACCACTCTCTCTCTCCTCTCTCTCTCTCCTCTCTCTCTCTCTCGCACACACACACACAACACACATCTTGCACGTGGTGGTGTCTGTAATCTCGCCAGGGTAATTATCAGTGTGATGTCAATCCCCTATGCAACATCTTTATTGTCGTCATCCTCCTCATCCTCTTTTTTTTAGATCTCACAACCTGCCGTCTGTCCGTGGACAGCAGCGAGTGTCCAGCTGCTGCAGTGTTTAGCCTCAGCCTCTAATTGAAACCACAAACCCTGTTATGACACAGGCTGGCTGGAATAAACATTACTTCAATCCCCTTTTTGCTTTAAATACATTTGTTCCGACACGATGGAACCGTGCAACAAAAAATAAAAGCATCTTCAATTCAGCGATAGCCAGCAGAATGTCTAATAATTTCTGATTGTAAACAGAACATAACTGGTTGACCTTATTTCAGATTTTGTGGTCAATTTAACACAACGCACAATGAACTGTCAATTTATTTGATCGTAATTGCCAATACCAATGCACTTCCTTCATAAGGTTGCCAAATGAATTGATCCTGGTTAATATATTGGGCTGAACACCAAAGTCAACTTTCACAGCAGTGAGCTATTTTGGAGATTTATAATATCTGTGTTAACATCCCCTTTGTTACAACCGGTGAGTCTTGGAACAGGCAATATCACGGGCCATATTACTAAAGTGCAAAAGGCTAGAATTATACGGGACAACAGCCTTTAATTAAAAAGGACAGCACTAGCCCTCATAAATCGACAGATATTATCCTCGCTGATATAAGGGGAACATGGGGGCCCTAGGAGGGGAAGCGCCGTGGCGTGACAGACCCCTCCAGGGAGAGGGTTTGGGACTCGCAGGTTTGCAGGATGCACTTTGGTTGGAACCTCGACCGGATGAGACCAGCTGGGACGGGCCGCATGACGACACCACCGTGCCTCTCGACACGCAGCAGGAAGGAACCGTCTGCGACATGTCAATGAATCACGACTAAACGGGCCAGACAGGGGGAGGCCGGGGGGAGAGATGGGGGGAGAGATGGGGGAGAGATGGGGGGAGAGATGGCTGGGGGGGGGTGGGTGGGAGGGATACTTCGGAAGGGGGAGCACAGAATCAGGGAAAAGGGGAGCTTGGAAAGGGGGGGATGGGGGGTGGGTAGAGAGTGAGAGGACAGGGGACTGGACCCTGTGGCAGTACGAGATCTGTGTGCAATCTGAGGAGGCATGCAGCCCCCTCGCCCCCCTACACACACACACCACACACACACACACACACACACACACACCACACACACAGGGAAGGGGGGGGGGGGGTTCAAAGTGAACAGGTTCAATGTGAAACATGACAGAACTCTGTGAACCCGATTCTCGTCAAAAGTCAAATGATCCATTTACGATCCATGTGTGTGAGAGGTGTTATCAATCATTCAATCCATCCACAGTAGCGATCAATACATCCATCCTTTCATCCATCCATCCATCTCCACCCACCTATCTCATTCCAACTCCATCTCATACCAGTCCATTGGATGCACTACAGTGATGACACACTGAACACACAAGGAAGACCGCGTGGTGGTGTGTGTGTGTGTGTGTGTGTGTGTGTGTGTGTGTGTGTGTGTGGTGTGTGGTGGTGTGTGTGTGTGTGTGTGTGTGTGTGTGTGTGTGTGTGTGTGTGTGTGTGTGTGTGTGCAGCTAAACAACGCAGGGCAGAGGTGTGCTGTGAGGTACACTCCAACCTCGTAATGCGGTGCCGGTGACCTTCAACCCAGCCCATGCCCCCCCCCCCCCGTCTCATTAGCAACTCTACACTCCCAACACTTCCACCATCTTCATGCTGGCACTCCGAATCCCCCAGATTGTCCCGATGTGAACCTTGACATGAACCCCCCCACCATAGGAGTAAACAGGAGTCTTACGGCTTACCATGAAAGACATGATGAAAGGTATCAGAAGAAGAAAACCTGGGACCAGGGCCTGGAAACCCCGTTCTCCTGCCCCCATCTCCACCCTCGTCCAACCCCCCCCCTCCCCACCCCACCCCCCCCTCCCCACCCCCTGCTTGCTTGCTCCTCCACTGCAAAACGTTGACCTTCTACCTTTTGTGAAAGCACCTTCCTCAAAAGAAACACGTATAACTTTTCACTTGTAAGGAATAACAATACAAAAACCAATTGCCGTTCTCTTTGGTCCTTGGACCTTTGGTGCTAACGTACTACATTGTCATCGAAGCCCCTGTGTTGAGTTGAAGAAGGATGGCAGAGCTTTCTAATCTCAATACAAACAGCATTTGGAATCGTCGAAAACAGAAATTTGAGAACACTATTGGTAATTAGAAACTCCTCATTGGAATCGTACATTTTTAAGTCTTACACATACGAGTACGATAGGAAAAATCACGGTATATCACGTATTCACAAATACACAAATTATATATACCAAAAACAACTATTTACGTAACAGCTACTGAAAAACACATCTAATCAGTGCTCACAATAATAAGACAAGAGGATATTTCATCATTGAGTAATTTTAACTAGACAGATTAGTGTGTGCATGCATGCATGCATGTGTGTGTGTGTGTGCGCGTGTGTGAGCACGTCTGAGCCACTGTGTACGGTACTCGAGGCCTGTGGAACTGCCGTACATCGTCAGCAGCGGAGCGCCGTGCGATTCGCTCTCCCGCGATCAATCTGGAGGAGCATTTGCATACGGCGGCAACCCGCTAGACTGAATAAATGAATGAATGAATGAACGGATGGAGAGACGGGTGGAGGGTGAAGGAAGGGGGAGAAGGGAGGAGGAAGGCGGGGAGAAGGGAAAGGGTGCAAATGAGCTGAGTAATACCGCCCGACAATTACCGCACTCGGTCGGAAACAATATTTGATTCACCTGCTCGTGACGGAGGATTTAGCTAGGGGGGGGGGGGCGGGGGAAGGAGGGGCAATCTTGAACGCAGCAACGCGTTCAAGATTTAACGACCGCTCAGCGTTCGACGAAGGCGGCGGTAATGGTGTCAGATGGCATGCAAAGCAAAGCAAAGCAAAGCCGCCGCGGCTAAAGAAAACCTCTGTAAATCAAATCCCGCGCCGCACACTAAGAGCGGTAACACGCGGCACGCGCACGCCGCCGTTCCAATGTGAATATCATTACCGCGCTGGTCATAAAGCATGACTCCCTGTACGCTAGCAGGGGGGGGGGGGGGGGGGTTTATACAAGCATAGGCTAATGGATTACTATTAGTATTATGAGTATTAGTAGTAGCATCATTACTATTTATATTATTGATAGTATATTTGGACATTTGGACAATGCTTTTATGCATTTTTTGGTTGTCTCTTTAATTATGGAACTAATAACTTAATTCATTAAATTAAATAAATCACTTAGTCAATATGTTTCAGGTTTTATCTGTACACACACACACACACACACACACACACACACACACACGTCAATCAAAGAAAACCAAGCCAACCCAACCCAACCCAAAGGGCACATGTGTAACCACCAGTCCTATACAGCCAATAAGAGGGAGCCCCTCGAAAGCCGTTAGTAATTACCCCATGATGATGATCAACCTCCCCCATGTCCCCCCCCCCCCCTCACCTCCGCCCCCCCCTCCCTCATCTCTGTTCTCCAACTGTTGCCTCCAAACCGTCCGTCCCCCGCCCTCTCTCTCTCTCCTCTCCCTCTCCTCTCCCTCTCCCTCTCTCTCTCTCTCTCCCTCTCTCTCTCTCTCTCTCAACCAGAACACCAAAGCCATCTCTGAGCGAAGCGGGGAGTGCAGCACAGGTCAGGGCGCTGGTTTGGCTCCAAGTGGCGGGGTCTGGTTAGTGTCAGTGGCGGGGGGGAGCCGGGGAGGGGGAGACAGGGGGGGGAGCCGGGGAGGGGGAGACGGGGGGGGAGCCAGGGAGGGGGAGACGGGAGGGGAGACGGGGGGGGGGGCCGGGGAGGGGGAGACGGCGCTCGCCCGGTGTCTGATTTGACTCAACATGCCGAGGGTTGCTGCTCACTGTTTGGCCGAGTAATGCCTTGCAGGTTTACCCTCACACGAGTGAAGGGGGAACCAGAGGGGCCGTATCCAATGTGCTATCTGGAAATTGCTGGTAGAGGTGGTGTGTGTGCGTGTGTGTGCGTGTGTGTGCGTGTGTGCGTGTGTGTGCGTGTGTGTGTGTGTGTGTGTGTGTGTGTGTGTGGTGTGTGTGTTTTGGGGTTGGGGCTAGAATGGAAAGAAAATGTATTTCTTTGGAATTGTATATGTTTTTGTGAAATAGAATATAATAAAATGATCAAAATGCACTAGAGTGACAAAATGATATGTTCATATAATGTGTTCAATAAATCATATAATGTCTTCAATAAAACACTTATAAAATGAGTGTATGAAAAAAGGAAAAAACTCAAATACTAAATGATTTAAATTAATTTCTCTCATTAAAGCCTTAATAAATGAGGGCTCTCGTGGAAGAGAAAGACAACACAAGTTCTTAAAACCCTCAGATCCATGCAAGGCTGAAGGTTGTTCCACTCTGCCGTCTTGTGTTAACCATGATGACCAATAGCACACTCTCAAAAACACAGGACACAGCCACACAAAAACACACACACACACACACGCACACACACGCACACACACACACCAACAAAACTTTCCTCACAATGAAAAGGTTTCACTCAAGGCTGGGACTAGTAAGCATTAAGCAACCATCCATTGACAATCGACATCCTTTCAAAAGCAACAGCCTACAATATTTTACAATTTTCCTTCCTTTCGTCCTTTCTTTTGCAAACTTTGTGAAAAGCAAGACCCGAGACCACAGGTGCTACTTGTCGGACAAATAAGCATCTGATATAAAAAAAAAAGGTAATGGCATTCATGCATCATCCAGATGTTACCGTTATAACTCAATGGAGGACCACATAATGCATAGCCTTCGACATTGTCTGTTAGAATGCTGGAGGTTTTGTGGCGCTTTGATGAGAGTTCGGCGACCAGTATGTGACCGCAAGCACAATTGTTAGCGCACGCAAGATGAACAGCGATGGGGCCCACGCTGGGCTTAAGTTTGAGTCCTCAACATGTTTTTAAGAGGGGAAAATAATTGCATTTGATACTAAACAATTCATAAAGGTATATTCCTTGGGAAAAGACAAAAAACTGAAAAAATAAAATAAAATAAAAAATAAATCAGATTAGAGTTTGGGCGCAGATCCGCATATAAACTTGGTCTTAAAAAGGGTTTATCAGGCTTTAATTGGCCGAGGTTCAGCTGTGGCTGTTCGGGTCCAGGGGACATTTTGGTGTGTGGGGGGCGGGGGTATGTGCTCTACTGAGTGACCTCTGAGTGTTTCAAAATGGTCTGCAAGAAATGCCACACACATATTTGGTGTTTGTAAGCATTGTGGGGACTCACCCAGGCCCCTGACCTGTTCCTGCAGAATGCTCACAGGGCTGCTTGGGGGATGCCCCTCATTCCCCTCCTCGCACCTCGCCTTCTCCGCCCCTTCGTGGTCCTGGCTGAGGGCGGGGTCCTGGCTGGGGGTGGCGTGGCCAGATGGCGCGCTGGCCGGGCGAGAGCTGGTGCCCGAGCTGGACGGTCTGAAGCTGGCACCGTTCTGCCAGAAGAGAATCACCTATTTTAAAATGAATCATTCAAGCTAAATCAAAAATATAATTCTAGTGTGCAATATCACCTTGACCTACGCCATCCGAAGAATGTAGCACACACACACACACACACAAATTGGACTTATACAAATATTTCAAATGCCGGTCACTGTGTGATTGTGTGTGTGAGTGTGATTGTTTGCGCAGCCCTCAAGCAGACGTCTCGAGGGGCACTGGGGGTCCTAGCCAGCAGTCGCGGAGACAGAAGAAATGACCAGCATGGCAAATATCCAGACCGGTTTAGCAGCTAGCTATACCAACACCGGCCTAGCAACCGTCTGTCCATCATTGATGGTGCGGGTTGCTAAGGCGTGTCTACAGGTACAGGTAAACACTGTGGACATTGGGGTTAAAACACAGAACCGTTTGGCCTCGGAGTCAAACTAAACAAAAAAAGGTGCCATTGAAAACCAGTGAGACTGAGGCCTTGTGTACAGGACGGTACTAAATTAATTAAATGAAGTACGTGATGTTGATTCAATGAGCGAGCAAAAAAAAGAGACGCTTCTTCTTGGTTATGACACAATAGGAATCCTTGTGCACAAAAACATTAACATGCACACAAGCATGCAGACACACACACAGACACACACACAGGCGCACACACACTCGCCAACACACACACACACCACACACACACACACACACACATCATGGCTTCCTACATCTTGTCAAAACTTGAATTAAGATCAGAAAACTAATCCGCTTCGAATTGATATCTATATCTCAGCGATGTCAGGGGCAGGGAGCTGCCAGTGTGGAGGAGGGGGAGGGGGGCCGTTTTTAACCCGGACTCCTGGCACCTGACAGCTTTATTTCACCAAGCAATCGCCCCGCGTGTGTACAAGTGTGGGGTCAGCTGGGTCAGTGGGTATCATGTAGAAGGGGGGAGGAGGGGGGGGTTGGGGGTACAATGGTTAGCCTGGGGGGGGGGGGGGGGGGGGGTCTATTTATAGACCTGTAAGCCTGGCTCTCTGTGTGTGTGTGTGTGTGTGTGTGTGTGTGCGCGTGCGTGTGTTTGAGTGCCACTCTTTGAGTGTGTATTTTGTGCCACAGATGGCACACACATATATATGCACAAACCCATGTGCATAGAGTTTGAAGTAACATTTTTGGAATCCCAGCTGTTGTTATTAGGCCTAAAGAGGGAACATTTGGTGTGTACATTTTTTTTAATGCAAAGTTCGCTTTGGTTCAAATGATTTCACAAATCAAGTCTCACAGAGAGAGAGAATTTTTTTTTGCTACATGTGCTACAAATGTTCGTCCCGGTAGAATTACACATTTTAGGACAAAACGAATCATATAGTCCTAATGTAATCTTCATTTTGATTTTGTGGCAAGAATGTTGGGAATGAAGTATGCTATAGTTGGAAAAAAACATATAGTGTGTGTGTATTCCACACGTGTCAAATAAAGTCTGTATGTGTGCGTTTATGTATGTATGTATGTTTAGGTGTATGGGTGTATGTGTGTGCGTGTGTGTGTGTGTGTGTGTGTGTGTGTGTGTGTGTGTGTGTGTGTGTTTATGTATGTGCGTGCGTTTGTACACTTACTAAAAACGTACTATACACGTACTAAAAACAATCTGTCCCCCCCGGGGATCTGGTGCCACATTAACGTCCATTGGTAAGGAGTCATCCTCAGAGAAGGATTACAGTGATGGGCGTTGG
>CM051004.1:10417509-10420009 GCA_027704905.1 Muraenolepis orangiensis | reverse complement strand
CAGCAAAGTTGTCCTTCAGAATGAATATTTTATTTATGCTTTGGAGCCAAATCCTTCATTTTATCGTAAGACCTGTCAACAAATGATTCATTAATACATTCTTTGAGAAATAATAACAGCAACGTCTTAATTTAACATAAAAACGAACATAAATATTGGCAGCAAATTTAAATATCTAATTAATTCACATGAGCATTAATGACCTTCACACACATGCAATGAGCAACAGAGACACACACACACACACACACACACACACATACATACACACAAAGGGATTCAATTAAAATAAATTCACCTTTGATACATATATAATATATTATTAGGTGAGTGCTGCTAGGCAGTGCTCAACTTATGTTCTTCTCGGGGTTTTTTCTTTCTTGCTTTATTGTTCTCTACAGACTTTGGCACCTATCCTCCTCCCGCAACGTTTCACTTTACACCTCACTGAGATTAATAACCTCATATAATTCTAAATCTAAATCTGGATTGAATCCAGATAAAGAGGATTGAATCCTCTTTATTGCATTTACTCTGCATTTAACCCATCCTAGTGTTAGAAGCAGTGGGCGGCTATTGTATATAAAGCACCCGAGAGCAGTGTGTCTGGTCTCTTGCTTAAGGGCACCTCGGCAGTGCTTCAAGGTGTTTCGGGGGACTTGCACTGGCGAAACCTTCCGGTTCCCAAGCCAAGTCCCAACAGACTGAGCCGACTGCCATGTTCTTCATACATTGTGTTGGCATTCATACATTGGGCTATGCTAATGCTACTTAAAAACTAACTAAAAAATAATTTTCACACTATGCAAACTCTACAAATGACATGTAATATGAGTTACTACCGGTAATGTCATCTATACTCTGCTCCAATATAATATAATCTACAATTTTGATTCACCATCTAATGGGTTTTCATTTGTTTCACTTTTTCAAATAAAACAAATATGTGCTTGTGGACTATTACAGAGCTATGCAATATTTGCTTTTAGCAAAACATGTATTTCTAAATTTCTAATGAAATCTACAACAAAAAATACTCAAAACTGTGTTTGAAAGGAACTAATCAAAGTAATGAACCATTATATATTTTAAACAAACACCACCCAGTACAGAAGCAGTAGTGTGAGTGTGTGAGTGTGTGAGAGGTGGTGTGTGTTGTGTGTGTGTGTGTGTGTGTGTGTGTGTGTGTGTGTGGTGATGGTGTGGTGTGTGGGTGTGGTGTGTGTGTGTTGTGTGTGTGCAAGGTTGCCTGAGTGTGAATTTACAGCACCACCTTCCGCGCTAGTGAATATGCATCACAGCATATGGCTTCATCAGGTCGCTGGCTTCCATCAATTATCACTTTATAGAGGAGACATACACATACATGCACGGGAAGAAGCGCCTACACACACCCTCAGTAGAAAATACTATATTATATTACATGACATCACAGTCATTTAGCAGACACTTTTATCCAAAGCGACTTCCAATAGTGCGTTTAACAGGTAGGTAAGAGAACAACTCGTCACCAGAAGTCAAAAGTGCATTTCATAGTACATAGTGCACGTAAATACAAGCATGCACGCACACATACACACACACACACACACACACACACCCCTAAATACATTCATATACCTTATCACGCATGCATGCATTTACACACATACACAACACAAAGAGTGTGTTACATAGACGTCATCCCTAAATGACCACTTAATGAAGGGGGGGGAAGCCCTGTGACAAAGACTGAACAGAGCCAAGGTCAAGCCTGCTATTCACTATGACGTGACCCAGAGAGGGAGAGAGAGCGAGAGAGAGCGAGAGCGAGAGCGAGAGAGAGAGATGGAGAGACAGATAGAAACATATGGATAGAAACATAATAGAGAGAGAGAGAGAAGCATAGAGAGAGAGAAACAGAGGGATAGAAACAGAGAGAGGGAGAGCGAGAGAGGGAGAGGGAGAGCGAGAGAGGGAGAGCGAGAGAGGGAAAGCATATGAGGGAAAGAGTGAGGACCGTAAATAGTCAGAGAGGTGAGAGAGAAAGGGTGCCAAAGAGAGAGATACAAAAAAGAGAGAACCCTAAAGAGTCCATTAAAAAACATACCTCACAGAGTGAGGGGAACAATGAGAAAGTGAGTGAAAGAGGGGAGAGGAAAAGAAGAACAAAGAGAAGAGAAGAGAGAGAGAGAAGACGAGAGAGAGAGAGAGAGAGAGAGAGAGAGAGAGAGAGCGAGAGAGAGAGAGAGAGAGAGCGGAGAGAGGAGAGGAGAGAGCCCGCCTCAAACTTAACTCAACTCCGAGAGGGAAATCCATGGTAGTGTTTCATCATAAGCTAAAGCCGCACGCAGGCGTACGGATAAAGACGCGGTGCGGCTTGATTAACCATTTGACAATGAGGGGAAGGGCAGCGGTGGTGGGCGCCGTGTGCGTTTTATATTTTCCTCAAGGTTCCCGTCATGACGGAAAACCTACGCTTTCCATGTAAATGGGAGCTAAGCGATTAGCATATGAAAGC
>CM051004.1:10405009-10412509 GCA_027704905.1 Muraenolepis orangiensis | reverse complement strand
TGTGTGTGTGTGTGTGTATGGGGGTGGGGGGGGGAAAAGGGGGCTGGTAAAGTGGGGGCAGAAGAATGCCATGCCCTTGGACACATAAAGGCTGCACGTTTGGTAGCTGGGAAAACAGCTTTTCTTTCCCACCGCGTGGGGACATTGTGGCGCCCTTTGAATGTACAAGCTGTGCATTCACCTTTCGGCCCATAATGCAACTCTGTCACCTGGATGAGAACGGTGAGGACAGCATTCACAGAGCGCCGACACAAAAGATATAGTCAAGTCAAGTCAAGTCAAGTCAAGTTTATTGTCACTTCACAGTTTACACAAGTATAAAGCAGTGATGTGAAAATATTGTGTGCAATACCCGACGACAGACAGCAGTTATAAAATAAGATAAAAATAGAATGAAAATAGAATAAAGTTAAAAATTAAAATTAAAAATTAAAAATAAAAATGCAATTTATAAAATGCAAAATATCAGCACAGAAAAGAGCAATATGTATATATAAATCAATGTAATAAAATATACATTATACATTGTATACCGAGATTAATGAAGTGTGTCTGTGTGCGTGTGCCTGTGTGTTTGTGCGTGTGTGTGTGCGTGTGTGTGCATGTGTACGTGTGTCTGTGCATGTGTGTATATGTGTTTTAAGTGAGGGAAACCTCCGTCTAAAAGATGGCCCCGGCCTGGGCCTGAGCACCCCTGTATTTACCAGACACACGATGAATGAACATGAGGTTTTTTGAGATTGGATCTCGAAAAAATAACTGATGTTAATGCCAAGTTTGAACGGGGTTGGAGATTTCAATGCATCACCGTTGACAACATGATTTTGTAGGCGATGGAGGCCAGAGGCCGGGGTCCGTTCAGAGTGACAGGTCCACCACGCCGCATCTATCTCAGGCTACTGGCTACTGGCCACTCCCCCCCCCCACCCCCCGGATATCCTTCTGAACCTCACAGGAGGGTCTGTCCGGGGCCATCTCAGGACCGCCGGCAAAGCGTGGACCACATTCGAACCAACCTGATCTTTGAACTGCGAGGGCCATACAACTGGTTTGTAATAACTAACTTGCGAGAAATGTATGTGCATATTCTCTAGATTTGTTTTTAGCTTCACCATCCCCTAAATGGCTCTGTAGGTACAATTGGAAAGAGTTGTAAAACAGAGAGCAGAAAAGAGAACCTGATTTTGAAACTACACTGTGTGATTGACCAGTGTAGCAACATGGACTCCCCGGACAAATCATCATTGCATATTTTTCTCTCAATATGTGCCTCCCTCTTTCTAGCTCTTTTCCAAACACACATGCATGCATGCATGCACATGCATACATATGCATGCACACGCACACGCACACACACACACACACACACACTCAAAATACCTCTAGAAATTTTCAAGTTATCGTGGCAATTTAATTACCATGTTTTTGATCATTCCTCTTATTTGGTAATTAATCTTTGGTTGTGTAGAAAACAAAGTGAGGAGAAAGGGAATTGCACGTTTGGAAAAATGCTCCATTAGAACATAATTGAGTTAAAATAAGCATCAACACAAACAATAAAAAAATGGATTGCTTAAAATGTTAATTCATTAAAATCACCACTAAAAACAAACATGGACACGCAAGAAAAAAACCAGGGTGCATTATTTAAATGCATTGTGTGGTCTTCTAAACACACTTACTGTTTCTTTTGAACTCAGAGGGAAAGTGCTACAAATTTATGCAAACGGATCAGCGCACTTGCTTTCAAAGTATTGCCATACATCAAAGCAGGGGAGTGTAAATTGGCCGGCTAATTAGGGAACAATCGTATGTTTAAAAAAAGTTACGGCTAACCAACACAGGCAAAAAAAAACAACACATGGGCCCCAGAGAGACGCAATGTGATGCAAAGCAAAGACTAAAATACACAACTGGACTGACCAAACATCCAGGATGAGCTACCAAGCTACACGTGTTATGGGTGTCATAGTGTATGTACATTAGATTACATTCTAATTGATTGTCAGTGTACAGCACAAGTACAGTACAGCAAAAGGAATTTGGCATCTAATCAGATAGCAAATGTTGCAGTAAAGTGCATGGTAATATATAATTGACAGTTGTTGAATATATATATATTATGTAAAAACAGTCAACAAAAACTACTACTAAAAACAGGTATACAATAACTTATAGAGTAGGTATAAGATATGTGCAGAATTATAGGTATATATATATATATATATATATATATATATATATATATACAAGGTAAGTATATATACAAGTATAAACAGGTAGTGAGCAGGGGTATGCAGTTGTATCAAAAGATAAATATATATAAATATATATACATGCACTGAACCCGATGATCCAATAATCACGCCAAAGACCATTTCATGCAATGCCATGGGCTTTGCATGGTCTTGCATTCCAGTTCTTAGTTCACGGCGATACGAAACCACCAACGATTGTCAACTTTTCTTAGGGGAAAGGAAGAAGAAGAAAAATAAATGGATGTGCACAAAGGTGGCACTGTCCTTCGATCCAAACCAGTGTTGTCTGCCTGTATCCACTACCTCAGTGAACACACCAACAAGGCTTTAGTTGCAAACAAGGCTAAGCTTTCAGAACATTTCCTGCTGAAGTTTGGAATAGGTTAGCTATGGAGGACGGTCTTAATCAGTTGCTGGCTATGTGTTGCAGCACTCTTTTAAATCCATCGTCCAACACAGAAGCGCATGCTAAAGAGACACTATGTCAGATAGACTTTTTCAGACAAATAGATAAAATGTGCAGACAGACAGACAGACAGAGACGGACACAAACACACAAACAAACAAACAAACAAACACTTTGGCTGTCAGACAGACAACAACAGAGAGAAAAAAATTAAGAAAAGCAGAAAGAGAGACAGACAGAACACACGTAACAGACTTCGACAGAGAGACAGACAGACAGACAGACAGACAGATAGACAGACATTGTAGACAGACAGACAGACAAGAAGGATAGATAGATAGATAGATAGATAGATAGATAGACAGACAGACAGACAGACAGACAGACAGAGACAGACAGACAGATATTGTAGACAGACAGACAAGAAGATAGACAGACAGACAAGTAGATAGATAAATAGGTAGACAGATAGATAGATAGATAGATAGATAGATAGATAGATAGATAGATAGATAGATAGATAGATAGATAGATAGATAGATAGATAGATAGATAGATAGATAGATAGATAGATAGATAGATAGATAGACAGACAGACAGACAGACAGACAAGTAGACAGATAGGTGGTGTCAAGGCGGACAGATGAGTGACGGGACCGTGCGTCCGTCTGCAGCCAGCCAGGCGTCCGGCAGCTCCCCGCGCACCAGCAGACCCGCCTCGGGAGCGCAGATGAATTCTCCTCAAACGGTGATCCATACATCAACACCCCCCACACCTTCCCCCTTTCACTCCCCTACCTCCCCCAGTAAGGCCCGCCCATTCCAGCTCGCTCGCTCGCGCTCTCTCTCTCTCTCTCTCTCTCTCTCTCTCTCTCTCTCTCTCTCTCTCTCTCTCTCTCTCTCTCTCTCTCCTCTCTCTCTCTCTCTCTCTCTCTCTCTCTCTCTCTCTCTCTCTCTCTCTCTCCTCTCTCTCTCTCTCTCTCTCTCTCTCTCTCTCTCTCTCTCTCTCTCTTCTCTCTCTCTCTCTCTCTCTCTCTCTCTCTCCCCCCCCCCCCCCCCCCCCCCCCTGGATTGAGAGTAAGCGGTGTGCTGGTAGGTAAGCGGTAGGCGACTGTCCTAGCTCCTCATTACCTAGGTGACAGGAAACAAGAATTTCACTTTACTTTTCACATGCTTTACCTGTCCCACCACCCAGCCCCAGAACCACGAGACAAACACACACACACATCATGCACAGACAAGTCCCAGGAGTCCGACGGTTGCAGTGAAAACCACACACACACACGCACCCATCCAGTGTCGCTCCTGTGTATGTGTGTGTGTGTGTGTGTGTGTGGTGTGTGTGTGTGTGCACGTGCGTGTGAATATGTGTGTGTGTGTGTGTGTGTGTGTGCGAATATGTGTGTGTGTGTGTGTGTGTGTGTGTGTGTGTGAGACAAGTTAGCCAGTGAAGCCCCAGCAGGTAGGGCTCCCAACAAGGAGTCATATTGATGGCTTTGTCCTTGGGAAGTAAAATTTCAATGCGGTGGAATGAAAACTGATTAAAGTAGGGAAGGGTGAGGTGTGTGTCTGGGGATGGGGGACACAGAGTGAGAAAGGAAGAGAGAGAGACGAGAGAGAGAGAGAGAGAGAGAGAGAGAGAGAGAGAGGAGAGAGAGAGAGAGAGAGAGAGAGAGAGAGAGAGAGAGAGAGAGAGAGAGAGAGAGAGAGAGAGAGAAACAGTGTGATTCTGTTTGAATAGAAAGTGTAGTGTCTTAGAGCGCAGAGATTCAAATTACTACCTGGTTTGACCAAACCAAATATGGATTTATCTCATCTTTTTCAATATGTAAACGAATGACCAAGTATTGTATATATAAGTAAAGATTCTGCTACCGCGTCTTACAGGTCCGTCGACGGGACATCCCCGAGCAAGTAAGAAAATAGTACCATATGCTAGTTAGCGTACAGCTGGTTAAAATGCCAGAGGCGGAACAAGTGTATGATCAAAGTCTTATAAAATGACCTTGTCCCACACACACAAACACCTATTTGAAAGAAGCCCTATAGCGCCAACTTTAATTAATGGAATTAATCTCACAGTTAGTCCTAGAGTTGACATTTACCAACTGGAAAAATTAGTAAAGTTACCCCCACCTAGATAAGATAATTCACAAAATGTGTGTTGATATTTAACTTCTGTGAGTTCAGCTTATGAAACAAAACACCAAACATTTCATAACAAATATTGATCATCCAGCTGTGTCAATTATATGAAAAATATATGAAAGATCTCTTTGCTGTTATACTCTGGATCATTATCAAGAGGATTTAAAGAATCGCTCAATAGTGAAATGAATTCAGCCTAACCCTCGGCTAACCCCCCCCCCCCTTTTTGCCCCCCAACAAAATAAAAATAGACAAAATATTCCTTAAAATAATGATGTCCTTTTCCGTTTTTTCCTCACTTGAAAGCCGTCGAAAAAAGAAAAAAAAAGCAAATCTGAAGGCTTCACACACACACACACACACACACACACACACACACACACACACACACACACACACACACACACACACACACACCACACACACACACACACACACACACACACACACACACACACACACACACACACACACACACACACTCCTAAAGACATTTCCTGGCCCGGTCCTCACATCAGAAACGAGAGCTGCTTGAACGGGCCAAGCCCTGCATCAAATATCCACGCCAAATTCAAACACACACAGACACTTTTTACAAATAGAGCGATCTGCATCGCCACTTGGCAACACAAGCGTTGTGGGGAAAAAAAAAAAAAAGCTTCTGCCCTCGCAGCTGGCAGCCATTAGAGAAATGAGAGACAGCGGAGGTTAAAACGCCACGCTGTGTGTGTGTGTGTGTGTGTGTGTGTGTGTGTGTGTGTGTGTGTGTGTGTATCTATGTGTGTGTGTGTATCTATGTGTGTGTGTATCTATGTGTGTGTGTTATGAAATTCACACTTGGTCTCTGGGACCGGCTAATGTCTCTGACCCCTCCACACCAAAACAGTTTAATTAACTTGTATACATAACTTTCACTTTAAGCGCTCACAGCCTGTCAGAGCACAAGTGGGCGTAGGTGGGGGTGGGGGTGGGGGTTGGGGGTGGGGTTGGTTGGGTGGGGGCTTGACGCACCACAGGTCCGCCTGACCACTCCAGCTGGGGCACAGGAGAGTGGCAGGTAGACAGGGGATGGGAACACATGGGCCTACACATACAAACACAAATGCAGACACACACACACACACACACACACACACGGGCATGCACAACCATATTCACACACACAAACCCAGGCATGCACGTACACACACACACACACACACACACACACGGGCATGTACACACACACACACACACAGGGGCATGTACACACAGGCATGCACACACCCATATGTACATACATACACACACACACCCAAGCATGCATGTACACACACCACAAACAAACGCAGGCATGCACACGCACAGAAAGTACAAGCTAGAAACCTAGAAATACTTTACCTACCATATAGTTTCGCTATAGTAAATCACATACAGGCCCAAATGAGACATATGCACATGGGTTGGATATTGTATTATTATCAAAAAGATGCTAAGAAGATAAGATTTACATTCAATTAATTAATTACAATGCTAAATAATGTTCATCGTAACACGTTATTTGCAGATGGCGGCAAATTTTAAAATGACGGCACCTTTTGCCGCTGATATCCACACACACACACACACACACACACACACACACACACACACACACACACACACACACACACACACACACACACACACACACACACACACACACACACACACACACACACACACACACACACACACACACACACACACACACACACAGTTTGAGATGGGGACCCCCAGGCTTGTTGGTCGACAAACCACAGGGAAGGCCGATGCGTGTGCTCACACACACACACACACACACACACACACACACACACACACACACACACACACACACACACACACACACACACACACACACACACACACACACACACACACACACACACACACACACACACACACACACACCCTCACATACAGAGGTGCGCAGTGGCAGTGCGGAAGGTGACGGCTCAGAAGAGGATAGAGAATTATTAGCTTAGCCCTGAACCAGGTACTTAATATAGGGGCCGGTGCTGATAGCTAGCAGAGCCTAGCAGAGGTGACAGCTTTCGGCCCTGCTTGAGGAAATCCAATTGAAAAGCAGCCAAGAGGAACAACAAGCCCGAAACAGATGTTGCTCCCTACCAGTGGGGCAGGTAGGCAGGCAGGCTGGCGCTGCACACCGCCCAGCGGCAACAAACCACCGGCACCCGTCTGACACATACGCGCAAACACACAGGCGTGCAAAAACATGAGCATATACACACACACACACACACACACACACACACACACACACACACACACACACACACACACACACACACACACACACACACACACCACACACACACACACACACACACACACACACACACACACACACACACACGCACGCACGCAGCCACAGAAGCATACAAACACACACAAGCAGTCACAGCCACACACAAGCATACACACACCGCAGATAAGCAGACAAACATGCAAAGGATTGATGCACGCTCGACACAGAAAACGAATGCTAAGCTACCCAGAGCTCCTCCCACCTCCAGATAAGTACACCATACAGATTTGTCGGAAATGAAGATAGAAAAGTGAAAACTTAAATCACTATCATAAAAAAAACAACACCTTACACACACGCGTACACACACGGGTGTGCACAGGCACACAGACACACAA
>CM051004.1:10397509-10400009 GCA_027704905.1 Muraenolepis orangiensis | reverse complement strand
AACACACACACACACACACACTCACACACATACAGAAGCCATCATAAAGATGAGACAATAGATTTGTCCATGAATCAACTCTGCGGGGGGAACTGCATTGTTAGGTTGAAGAGGTTCATAATTAGAGCTACAAGATTGTTGTCTGGTTGGACCACAGCGTGTAAATCTGATTATATTGCTCCAAAACAAAAAAGGGACGGATCAAATCTGTCTTTGTTTAACGGTTGTGATGAATAGGAGTGTAGTGGCGATGTTAGTTGATTTGTTCTATAGCAACCCGCTGTGTGTCTGGAGTTATGTCCTTCAGGGTTTCACTTGTTTAATTATTGTTTATATTGTCTTATATATATAGCATACATTATCAGCATCAAATGTTTTACGATTTCCCATCTGTGGATAACATAATTCATAAACAAACAGCCCAGGTCTTGTAAACCGTGGTAACATTTGCATCACCTTAGCACCCTTACACACACACACGCGCACACACACACACACACACACACACACACACACACACACACACACTTGCCCTGCACTGGCCTAGTTCTCACTAATTACCATTCAAAGTGTACATCAAAGCAGCGTAAATCTCCCCAGCTCTACGGCAGAGCCTGGCAGCCAGTCAGTGTTAGGGAACCAGAGCCCTGTCCCTGTGACCTGGTCCACCCTATCACCACCACCCCCCCCCCACCACCACCACAGCCCTCACCACCAAACTGCCATCACACTCAACACAGCAGCCGAGTTCAACCCCGACTTTCCCCGGGAGAATATCTGTATTTGTGTGTGTCTCGTGTTTCTCTGTGTGTGTGTGTGTGCTGTGTGTGTGTGTGTGTGTGTGTGTGTGTGTGTGTGTGTGTGTGTGTGTGTGTGTGTTTCTATGTGCTGTGTGTGTGTGTTTCTCTGTGCTGTGTGTTTCTCTGTGCCGCGTGTGTGTGTGTGTGTGTGTGTGTGTGTGTGTGTGTGTGTGTGTGGTGTGTGTGTGTGTGTGTGTGTGTGTGTGTGGTGTGTGTGTGGTGGTGTGGTGAGAAGGTAGTTTGGTCACCAGAAGACAGCAGGGCGGTCGAGGATTAAGCAGAATGGTCATTGTTTGGACGAGGGTAATTTGGTTCCTGACACTGTTAGCGGTGTGAGTGACAGAGGGACGGAGGGAGGGAGAGATGGCGAGAGACAGAGAGAGAGAGAGAGAGAGAGGGATGGAGGGAGGGAGAATTCAGGGGGGGTCTTGTTACTATAACAGGGGGTCACACAGTCAGCTGATCAGACGACCTGACGCTCAAAGAGAAAATGTGCGCGACGAACGCGTGATGTGTGCAACATGCACACACACACACACACACACACACACAAAACTGTGAACACATGCTAACACTCTTGTGTAGACATACACACACCTCTCCCTCTCTCTCTCTCACACACACACACACACATACACACACGCCCGCTAAGACACATCAAGACGTACATATCACATGTAGGTATTCGGCCAGGCAGGGCCAGGCCAGGGGTTGGGGGCGCTGGTTTGCTTTCATATGACACAGGCTATTACTAAATTGAGCTGGCAGGTAATTCTAAAGCAAATAAATGCCAGTGGGCTTAACACAGGGAGAGGTCTTAGGGTTGGCCGCCTGAGCAATGGCAGGAATTCTCGCTCTCCCCTTTGACAGGAAGCCTATTATTCTCCTCTCTTTATTTTCTCAGTGCAGGGGAGTTTAGAAACGCGCCGCTCACCATGGTATTTCAACCTCCTCTCTCTCTCTCTCTCTCTCTCTCTCTCTCTCCTCTTCTCTCTCTCTCTCTCTCTCTCTCTCTCTCTCTCTCTCTCTCTCTCTCTCTCTCTCTCTCTCTCTCTCTCTCTCTCTCTCTCTCTCTCTCTCTCTCTCTCTCTCTCTCTCTCTCTCTCTCTCTCTCTCTCTCTCTCTCTCTCTCTCTCTCTCTCTCTCTCTCTCTCTCTCTGGAAGAAAAGAGAAAAGGGAAAAAAAAACACACAACACCACCTGATTGGTTGTGAACGGCTGCTGATCTGTTTTTGCAGCGGATCTGGGTTTTTTTTTGCTGTGCCCGAGTCTACAATTTACCGGAGAAATAAAAGGATTCTTTTTTTATTTTTTTATTTTTTTAATCTTTTCAACAATTGCTTTTCATCAGGTTCCAAGGGTACTTAGGTGACGATTTTCTACGAGCTCCTGAAACTCTTTCTTTCTCTTTCTTTCTTTCTTAAAGCACGTTTGTCTCAGATATGAAATGTGCAAAGGGGAAAACAATTATAATCAAACCAGCAACCATAATCAAACTTTGAAGAGCACAAATGAAGAAGATGAAACAAGTTGGCTTTTTTTTCCTTTTCTTTTTTTTAATTAATACAAATAAGTTGAGACAAAACACACTAAAAATACACTATTTATCAAGTAACAGCACAACCTAATTACGAGTGCCATCTGAGTGTCTGACCTTGGTAGCCCAGTTTAAATATTGTTTTAATGCCGCCGTTGGTAAT
>CM051004.1:10390009-10392509 GCA_027704905.1 Muraenolepis orangiensis | reverse complement strand
AAGACAACTTTCCTGAAGCTATTGTCTTCTGTTTGTTTTTGTGTGTGTGTGTGTGTGTGTGTGTGTGTGTGTGTGTGTGTGTGTGTGTGTGTGTGTGTGTGTGTGTGTGTGTGTGTGTGTGTGTGTGTGTGTGTGTGTGTGTGTGTGTGTGTGTGTGTGTGTGTGTGTGTGTGTGTGCGTGTGTTGTATTTTAATTATTACAATGTCACCTGAGCCTGTGCATTTGCTTTTCCATTGTGTTCTCCTCTCTACAACACAGTTACATATGGTTAAATTGTCTCTCTGCTGGAGAGCAGCAAGTTCTTCTGTTCTGCTGCAGCAACTTAGTGCACAAAGGAAGCTTCAGAGCTCGACATAGCGGTTAAGTGTAGTTAGCTGCCCTGCTAAGTTGCCCCTAAGAGAAGTTGCATGTTTGTTTACACCGCTGTGGTAAATATCAAAAGCAATTGGAGAAGAGAGAGAGAGAGAGAGAGAGAGAGAGAATGGCGGACTATCAAAGGGGACATATGCAAGCCTCCAGAACAGTGCAGGAAAACAGATGAGTCCATTTTTAGATTCAACACATGGGACTTCTATTCGCTCCATGTTCCAGTAAGGAAAAACATAACTCTGAATAATAACAATTCACAATAATGAAATGAAAAGGATCAGAGCCAAGATGTTTCCCCTGGTCTCCGGAGTGACCTCTCTCTCCTGATCTATTGTGACTCACAGGCCTGACACCTGCCCAATGCTTCCCTACAGGACCAGCAAACAAATGCAATACTTCCTGGTCTCAAACGCCTCTCCCTCACCAACACACACACAACATGCCCACACACACACGTTTCAATACACTACTTACTTACAAAAGCACATTTATAGCCTATAATTGCCTATTTAAAATAGGCATTAGCAATTGTTGTAAAGGTTACTTTTTAACTTTCTTTTATAATAGACACACACACACACACATTTTCAATACTCTACTTTACAAAAGCACATTAATAGCCTATAATTACCTATTTAAAATAGGCATTAGCAATTGTTGTAAATGTTAACATTTTAACTTTATTTTATAAAAGAGAGCATAATAAAAAAAAAATGTAAATGTTGGCAAGTATTTAAATAATAGCAATGTAAAACAAATCTATATACAGTAGATCAAAACAAATACAAATAAATAAAATGCATCTTAATCCTCTTTATACTTCTTGTGGCGGTGGTAAAAAAAATAACCCCGATTTTTATTTGCGATGTTTCAAATCCCGCCGCACTTCCGATTGAGGGGCTTGCCTCACCCATGAAGCCCCGATCACACCCTACATGTGAACCCTGCTCTCCCTTTAACCGGGGGCTCCCGCAGTAGATCACCCCAGCCACGGCGTCTGGCCGGGACCTCCAGCCTCTCCCCAGACCCCCCCCCCCCCCTGAAGCTGACAGAGACCCACGGTTCAACAGTGTGTGTCATGGGGTGTGTGTGTGTGTGTGTGTGTGTGTGTGTGTGTGTGTGTGTGTGTGTGTGTGTGTGTGTGTGTGTGTGTGTGTGTGTGTGTGTGTGTGTGTGCGTGTGCGTGTGCGTGGGGGCGGGGGTCCTGGTCCTCTGCCTATTATAAAGGAGCAGCTGCCTCCAGCCAGGGGGCCTCTCCCGAAGCCGCCATGCCACCTCCGTGGCCCCCTACGCTTCATTAATTTCTCTTCAGACCAGTGGGGCTGTTGACCAGACTGACCTCTGATTCAGACGCACACAGACAAACACACACACACACACACACACACACACACACACAAATTCACACACACACACACACACACACACACACACACACACACACACACACACACACACACACACACACACACACACACACACACACACACACACACACACACACACACACACACACACACACAAACACAAATTCACACCCACGTGGACGTGCTTATGCACAAACACACATGGACGCACATAACACACACGCACGCACACACACACACACAAAATCAGCAGATATGCGCACACGCACGTACGCGTGTGCAAAAAGGAATTTAAGTTGTTATGCACAAAAGTCAAATGAAGAAATACCAAAAAAATAAATACCAAACAAATAAGAAATATATTAAAAGAAAATTTAAATAACAGAATAGAGCCAAATCCTATTTCTATGTTACAAAAAGACATAAAATAGAGATTCTCAACAGACAAACAGTAGGTTGTATGTCAGGTGTGCCTGTTCTGTAAATACGCAGATATGGTGCAGTCATACGCGTTGAGAAATAAACTAAATAAATAAATAAATAAACAAACCGAGCGCAGCATTAATTACCATTGACATGGTTGGAAAAACTAGATGCAATTAGATCCGACGCGGAGTAGGGGCAAACTATTTATAGGGACCGGGGGGGGGGGGGGGGGGGGGCGGGGAGGGGGGGAGAGGGGCCTCTTAATGATCACACTGTGGCTTAAGGCCCTCCATTGATTTCCCTGTTAAATATACAGCTCAATTAAAGATACCACTGC
>CM051004.1:10320009-10385009 GCA_027704905.1 Muraenolepis orangiensis | reverse complement strand
GCTCCAGGATGCCTACAGGTAGACCCCGCGGACGCTGGGGTTCAAACCCATAACGGGGGGTCAAGCTGGTGGTCAAACAACACCCCACTCACCACTGGACTATCCTACCCTGCATCTGCATCTGCACTGTATGTAGTTTACACCACCCCGCCCCAACACGATGTGTTGAAATCCCACCATGCAGCTATGTGACCCTAGAGGTTAAGTGTTCCCTGGCGTGACCTGGAGGTGGGGACGAGGTGGCGTCGGGGTCAAGCCGTCTTCGGTCCTCCAGTGAGGGGGGCACTGGACCATGTGTCACGGCCCCTGATGGATTCCACATTACCGGACTCTGATGTCACATCCAGAGATGCCTCTCTCCATTAGTTGTAACTGGTGCCGCCCCCCCCCCCCCCCCCAACCCCCCCTGTTCCGTTAACGATTTCTGAATCCCATTAGAATGACTATTAGCCACTCGATGCTGCGGTGACATAACGTTTTGACAGCACGAGGAGAGAAAGTCACCGGCAACTGAGGTTTAATTGTCTAATAAGATGAGGTCAAGCCACAAGCCGGTCGGTTGGCATGAGGGAGCAAAATTTCACTGGTAAGCTTTGGTTTGTGGTTTATTTTTCGAAAATTGTACTTACACACTTACACTTTACACAATTTTCCATTTTCACGCAATGCAAATTGGAAGATATTTTGCACAATAACATATAAAATGTAAGAAAATATATATATATATACATAATTTGATCCGACATAGAATTGTACATACATTTGCCGTACATCAAATGTTATATACGTTTTTAAGAAGAATTGATTAATTATGTTGATGATAATTGATGAATTTTTGCAGAACTGTTTCTAATAGCTATGAGCATACATTCACATGCAATATATTATATTCTACATTCAATGGAGCATGTTGACTACACTCAATGTAATTTTCTTCAGAGAGGGAGCTGCTGTTTGTATGGGGGGGGGGGGGGGGGACCAGTACCTTGTGATGGGGGGGGGGGGGGGGGGACCAGTACCTTGTGATGGGGGGGGGGGGGGGGACCAGTACCTTGTGATGAATAGCTGAGCCGCTGCTGAGCAGGACCACCTGGGCACAGATCAGAGCCACGAACAGGTTCTTATGGATTGACGTTCGGTCCGACTTGGGGATGCTGTGCAGGAAAAAACATTTGATATTGTTAAATATAAAAAATAATAAAAATGCATTTTATTTGTATTTGCATTTTGGTAGCGTTTTTGCAAGTGCTTACAAAGTTAAAAACATTGCGAACAAACACCATTACAATTTATAACAATAGTGAACACTCATTTTACCGTAAAAAGGCCTTCCTAAATTAAAAAAAAGTTGATAGAGGTCTGTCTTTAAAGAGTCCAGGGTTTGTGGGGCCCTTAAATGATGAGGAAGGCCGTTCCACAGGCGTGGCGCAGCCAAGCAAAAAACCCTGGTCCCCCATGGGGGCGGAGCTTAGTGCTGGGGACCCTGAGGAGCAAGCTCTTCTGAGGGTGAGTCGAGGTTTGTGGAGTAATGAGTTTGGGTAGGGGGGGGGAGGGGCATAACCATTAATGGATTCTGAACCAGGATTTTGTAGTCGATCCTGAATGAGATCGGAAGCAATGAAAACAAAGTCGGTGTTATTTGCTCATGTTTACGAATTTTCAGCACAATCAGCACTATTTTGAATGTACTGCATCTTCTGGATGTAACAGATGTTCATACCATCTATCAGTCACTTTGCTGTCCTTTTTTTGTTTATTTTTATTTTTATTGTATATATTATTTGTATAGTATTATTTTTGTACTTTTTTACAAATGGCAAATAAATATCTTGTATCTTGTATATTGGATCTTTTTCCAGGTATCCCAATAAAAAGCGCACTGCAGTAGTCTAGCCTAGAAGCCTCTCTGCATCTGACAGGGTTCGAGTAGGGGACAGAGTTTGGAAAATGTTTGGAGATGATAGGGAGGTTTTACACAGATGTTTTTATATGGTCATTAAAAGTCAGGTGTGGGTCAAACCTGACAAATTAGTGACCCACGAGAAGGGGATGACCTGACCGTAAAAGGTGAGATTTGATATGGGGGATGAACCTGATGTGGGGTACCCACATTGGCTGGCGGTTTGAAGGAGGGCTTTAGTTGTGTAACCGTTACTGTAATAAAAAACTCTTCATCAGTTTAGTACAGGTTGTCTCTAAAAAAAAATCAATTGTATTGCCACACTATGCCACACTCTGGATTTACATTATACTTAGCGTTGACAATAGGAGTTCTACTTTGTGTTTATTCATCTTCACATAGTGTTAATGTGTATTTTGCGCTGCAGTTGCACTCACCACTCACCAAGCCAACTGAAGCAGCCCT
The DNA here is from genome assembly GCA_027704905.1 of Muraenolepis orangiensis. NCBI lineage: Eukaryota > Metazoa > Chordata > Actinopteri > Gadiformes > Muraenolepididae > Muraenolepis > Muraenolepis orangiensis. The sequence continues at coordinate 10,382,644 of CM051004.1, read as the reverse complement.
GCAACACCAGCTGACGCACCTAATCCATGACCCTAATTGACAGTGAGGGAGACGCCCAAACCGACCACACCTTGTGTCCACAATGGGGACTTCAGAGTAAACCACACACAAACACAATGTTTCCCTTTCACCCAGGTGCTAAGACACGCGTAGCTGCAATGGACCAGAGGGGCTGACAGAGGTGGGGGAGGGGGGTGGTTTATGTGTTGGAGGAGGAAGTGTGGGTGAGTTGGGTTGGGGGGGGGGGGGGTGACAAACTAAAGAGCCACTCATTATCTCCTTATAGATTAGGATTCACTTAAGACTCATTTCACATCTACATTACCCACCGTCCGCCACGGTAATTTCACGCTGGGATGGCTAGAGCCACAATCAGTACCGCATGCGCGCGCGCATGTGTGTGTGTGTGTGTGTGTGTGTGTGTGTGTGTGTGTGTGTGGTGTGTGTGTGTCTCTGATTTAGGTCAGTTATAAATCGTTGGGGTCTATTCAGCTGCTGATAGTTAATTAATCAGGTTAATTAACAGCGGTGGAAATGCTGCCATAAAGCTTGGGAGTGGATCCGGGTGCAGACACCACTAATGACTGGATTAGCGGCCGTCAATAGAAGCAGCTGGCTGACGGACAGCGGGCTGCAGGGCCTCCTCTGCGTGTTTATCTTGCTGACTATGTCGTATAAAGCTCTGACATACTGTACTACATGTATGTGTATTATAGTACATCTGCAAGAAGAGCGACTCATTTTCAGAGATATCAAAACCAACTCTCTGGTGCGAACAATCCTTGTTCATGGTCACTAAGATCACCTCATTCAGATGCTTATTCAACAGCTGGCTGATTAGATAGAGATATTATTTATGTATTAAATGGTAAAATGGGAAATGGTTAATGGACTGCCTTTTTTTTTTATAGTGCTTTTATCTAAAGCGCTTTACAAGTCATGCCTCACATTCAGTTAGGGTTAGGTTAGGGTGTCTTGCTCAAGGACACCACGACAGTTTTTGTTAGGAGGAACCGGGGGTTTGAACCAGCAACCTTCCTGTTGTGAGGTGACCGCTCTACCTCTTGAGCTACCCCAAATATCCCAAAAAAATGGAAGCTTGGGGAGCCTGCAGACTAACATACGCAGAGGACACCATAGGTTGCGCTGTGCAACCTCACGGCTGCTTCCAAATGTCTCTTTGCCGCACAATATATCTGTAAGCCAATCACATCGGATCTATAATTAATTCAGAGGCAGCCATGTTGGCTCAGATCCCCCCCCCGGCCCCAGTTTCCCCAGCACTGCGGTGTGTGTGTGTGTGTGTGTGTGTGTGTGTGTGTGTGATTTGGCCCCTCACTCTAACACGGTGAAGAGCATCAAGGTCACCACTAGTGCACACAGAGACGCTCCCGAGCCGATGAACGTCAGCTTGGTCAAAATGGCCTCCTCCTCTGCGCTCCACTGAGAGAGAGAGAGAGAGAGAGAGAGAGAGAGAGAGAGAGAGAGAGGAGAGAGAGAGAGAGAGAGAGAGAGAGAGAGAGAGAGAGAGAGAGAGAGAAAAAAGATGTGGATGGAGGGAAAGACAAAAAAAGAAAAAGAGTCAAAGAGGAAGAAAGGGGAATACAAATAAAAAGTACATGGCGTACTGCTAATGAGGTCTGTTTTCATGTTATGAAGGGGTCAGAATGTGACATCTACTGGTACATATGATATAGCCACACACACACACACACACACACACACACACACACACACACACACACACACACACACACACACACACACACACACACACACACACACACACACACACACACACACACACACACACACACACACACACACACACACACACACAGTCGTTTACTCAGTCAAAAATAATCAATTGATCAATAATTCATTAGATCAGTCAATGCTATACGTTACCTTGGGCTCGAGGTAATTCATGAGGATAGCAAAGTTTGTGGTGTGGCTACAGGAACAGGATGTGACATCAGAGCCCTCGTACGTCACTCTGCAGCCGCTACTGGACCATAGAGGGGCATGTTCCTGCCTACATGGTCAAACACACACACACACACACACACACATTCACAAAACACACATGTGATAAACACATTTTCTAAACATTCAAATCCTAATGTTCTGCGCATGGTTCGCTTCAAGTTCACGTTGCAGTTGCTTGAAAAAAAATGAACAGAAGAAACCATGGCCACCGGTAACGCTAGTGTAGCAGATGACGCTGCCACAAGCCCTTCAAATGGCTACTTGGGGCTCCTCCCGAGGACACAGGGTGATAAGGAAAAACGGTTTATTGTAAGAGTTTGGGGTTGTAGATGAACAGAGCAGATGGCACATGGTAGAGCGCTCCTCCTTGAGTGTGTGTGGTGGGGGCTGGTTTAACCTGTGGGCCTTGATTACCAAGAACCCACTGGTGTGCAGCCTCACCAGCCCAAGACTCTAATCAGTCTGACTGGTGCCAGGTGAGGCTGCTTCAACTAGACTCTAATCAGTCCGACTGGGGCCAGGTGAGGCTGCGCACACCAGACTCTAATCAGTTTGACTGGGGCCGGTGAGGCTGCTTCAACCAGACTCTAATCAGTCTCACCGGGGCCAGGTAAGGCTGCTTCAACCAGACTCTAATCAGTCTGACTTGGGCCAGATGAGGCTGCTTCAACCAGACTCTAATCAGTCCGACTGGGGCCAGGTGAGGCTGCTTCAACTAGACTCTAATCAGTCCGACTGGGGCCAGGTGAGGCTGCGCACACCAGACTCTAATCAGTTTGACTGGGGCCGGTGAGGCTGCTTCAACCAGACTCTAATCAGTCTCACCGGGGCCAGGTAAGGCTGCTTCAACCAGACTCTAATCAGTCTGACTTGGGCCAGATGAGGCTGCTTCAACCAGACTCTAATCAGTCTGACTTGGGCCAGATGAGGCTACTTCAACCTGACACCAACCACACACACTCCTCAGCTAGAAAGACTAGCGGACGAGGAGCAGTTTGGTCCAAGGAACTAATGACTGCCCCACTCATAATAGGGAACAAACACACCAAACGGCACCTGACTACAACGCCTCAGTCGCTCTCCGTCTTCAAACGTGGTCTGAACAAGTATACTTTGTTTTCCCCATCTCTGTGGGCTAATTTAACCAAATGACTTTTAGAGGTATAGCAGCAGCCACCTTGTTCCAAGTGAAAACCACCCATACTCCAAAGCAGTAAAGGTCTGAGGCCCAGAGGAACTAAAGTGTGAACAGAAAGAGAACCGAGTCCTATTTCAAATGAGCTGACAATGCGAACGACTAAGAATAACCACGTTTTTTTGGTCCACTTTTTAGAGGACTGAGTTTGGTCAAATAAAATAAAATAAAAAACACCCCAGTATTACATTGGCTTATAGCTGGGTAAATCTACATAAACAGACACATGCAGACAGAATGGAAGGCTGGCAGACTAGTATAAACATCATGCATCATTAACGGAGTAGTTCTGGATCCACACTGGAATAGCATGCTATAACATTCACTGTCCTTGACAGACTGACTCTGCTGCTGCTGCTGCTAATACTTACGGGAGGGTGTAGTTCCAAAAGACACAAACAGGCGTGACTCGCTGAGCATACTCCACCTAGGAACAGAAACACGTGTTATTCACCCTGGTGTATACTCTCTCTCTCTCTCTCTCTCTCTCTCTCTCTCTCTCTCTCTCTCTCTCTCTCCTCTCTCTCTCTCTCTCTCTCTCTCTCTCTCTCTCTCTCTCTCTCTCTCTCTCTCTCTCCTCTCTCTCTCTCTCTCTCTCTCTCTCTCTCTCTCTCTCTCTCTCTCTCTCTCCTCCCCCCCTCCCGGAGTAGGACGATCACATTTTAATGCGACACGGATCCAATCCAACGGTTTAGAACTCATTAGCAGCGGTCACATGTAAAAGAGTAGACTGGTTTTGTTTATTCAGAGTGGAAAACATGGAAGGGATGGATCGACATGTAAATGTAAAAAAAAAAAAGAGACCCTACAGTGCAACCATTTCACCATACCAGGACTAAAATCCCCTTGTACATTTAGAAGCATGTTTGACTAGGAATTAGCCAGTAATATGACACATTCCAATAGAAGCTGGTGGTTTAGTTCAGTTTAAGTTTCACCCCATTTACCGCATTCACGACCGAAGATGTGGTGTGTGTCGGCCCGTGTTAAACCCTGGAACTGGAGCACACTAACCACCGGAGTGACTTCAGTGTAAAAACCCGGAAACACGTCGCATTCTTTTGCTTTGAGGCAAAACCAGAATGTGCACCGACTCGCATTAAGAATTCAAGCGTGGTTGGAAAATGGATGGCTAGCAAATGAGCTCAGGATACCACGCTACTAAACCTCCTGGACTGCAGATATATGGTTTGCGGTTCTGTTTAAGAATGGTTTGAGAATGACGATTGGCACTGGTATGCCTACAGAGTTATGCTTTACTTTTTTTTTAACCTATTGTGCATTCATCACTGAAATGGAAATGGTAGCAGCCAAATATTACTGTTCTTTAGTCAATTTAATTGAGTTGTGCCCCTGTATTTTTGTGGACTGTACGCCTAAAAATGTTAACTTACTGCAAAGGCAGCGTCAAGCCGTGCATGGGACAATAACAATTATTCAAAGGTTAATTTAATAGAGAAAATTGAATTAGCCTGTAGAAACAGCACACATGCAGGTGGTTTCCATATAGGAAAAACTGAACAACATCAACTCATGACAATAAATCACAGTCACTTTAACCCAATCATTTGTTCCAGTGAGGAAAATGGGGTCCCAAGAAAAAGACCTTGTTAGACACAGGGGTCTGTATGGTTTGGATCCTACCCACACCCATGTGCAAAATGGAACAGCCGATAAGCTTGGACAGATGGGGCGGACCGTACCACGCGGGAGCTGGAGAGGGTGTACTGCACAGCCACAGGAATAGTTTGGGCCTTGACGGGGTCTCTAACGGTGGCCGAGATGACGCCAGAGGTCAGGTGACCTGGGAGAACACTGGGGAGAGGAGGAGCGTATTTAATTTTTTGTATTATCTACTATTGCTTTTGGCCTACAAAATCTAATATATAACGTTGGATACATTAACAAACGACATTTATTTTTACATCATGCAACACTTCACATTATGAATAAGACCAGACACAGTGCATTCTTACTTCCTACCTCTGGTCAACCTCTGGGTTGTCTAGAAGCGTCTCCTGCTGCTGGACCGCAGACATGATCTCATTCAGACGGCTGTAATACGTATGGATGAACATCACCTCCTCGTGTCCTGAACACACACACTCAAGCATGGGCTGGTGCAGTTTATTTTTCCTGTCGTTAAACGGTTTCACTGTGGGACTTATGCAGACGGTGTTGTTACTTTTAACAATGTTCTGCCTTCAGAGATGTCCACAGAGTCAAAAACAGTGTGTGTGTGTGTGTGTGTACAGTATCTGAATTATGATGTGTTGACATACATGCACACACACGCTTGCATGTCAATGTGCATGTGTGTCCTTGCAATGTGTGTGTGTGTGTGTGTGTGTGTGTGTGTGTGTGTGCGTGTGTGTGTGTGTGTGCTACCTAGCATGTGTAATCTGTGCAGCTCGGTGTCTGGGACCAGCAGCTCCTCCAGGCTGCTGCTGGGAGACGTGAGCACCGAGGGCTTGTAGACGTGCTTGCAGCTCCCCTGAGACAACCTGAGCCTCTCCACGTGCACATCTGGACCCACACACACACACACACACACACACACACACACACACACACATATTGCAAGGACACACACACAACGGGGAAAGAACAAGTTATGTTCAAGTCTTTGCTCGTGAAACTGTTATTCATAAAATACATATTTTGAGAATGCATTATACAGCCCTTACAAGAAAAGTCTAATTTTGCAGTAAAAAATAAGACTATTATAGTTCAAACCTGATAGAAAACAGGATCTACAAGGTAACATAACCATAACACATATAACATATGGTTATATATATCACAGAGGGATGTTTCCACTACACACCTGCTGAATATCTGTGAAAAAATGTATTAATATACATCTCAAAGTCAGCTGATAAACTCAGTCTTGGAAAGACAAAAGTAAATAATGGATTTCTGTTATCCATCACTCAAGTGTAAAACCATACAGATAAAGACCATAGTGTAAAGTAACGAGAGAATCTTAACACACTTATCAGTCGTTGGTTTTAACGGAACCAAAACAGTCTCAAATCTAACATGTCAACTGTATTTGTATAGTCCTGCATCACATGCACAACAGTCTAAGTAAGTCTAATAAGTCTTAAGTCTAAAGGGTAATAAGGGAAAACTCCCAGAGCCACAGTAACAGTGACTGGTGTGTTTCATCACCTATGTTGTTGGTGGACACGCCGAAGCTCCGCCCCTCCTCAAACAGGGAGTCGGCCAGGGCTCTGGTCAGTCTGTCAATGCTCTCCACCACGGTGAACGGACCCAAACTCACCTGGGCCACAGGGGTCATTCATTAGTAAATATATCAGTGAGTGTCATTGAGCAAGGTAGCAGGAGCAGTAGTTTTAAAGAAAAAAGGAGGATTTATTTTCATTATTTGAAACTTTTATAATCATGCATGTCAAATGCCAACATGTTCACCATGAATACTAAAAGACAACAAATTCATAGAATAAAACAGAAGGTTAATAACAAATAAACATCCCACTGGTTCTCCTCCTCACCCCGTCGTCCGTCTGTCCCATCCACCAGGAGGCCACCTGGGGTTCCAGCACCAAGCTGGCCAACTTCAAGTAGTTGGTCGCCATGGACACCATGGCCTCGGAACCCGAAGACTCGGAAGGGGAACCCCGGGGAACCGGGTCCAGTTCCACCATCCGGCAAAGGAACGTGACGTCCGAGGCGGTGAGGACGTCCGCACCCTCCGCCTCCACGGCTCGAAGCAGGGCCTCGGTCAGGACAGCTGCAGAGCCAAGCTCTCTGCTCCTGGAGCTGTTGACGCTCATCTCCTGCATCACCTGGGGCAGACGCCAACACAAGAAGATCACCAAGTTGAGCACATTCCAGAATCTGCAGCAGCATTCAGGCATCCTAAAAGGCGCTGTAGAGTTGGACCCCTTAGCCACTATGTGTGTGTGAGTGAAAGACGGCAATCTTTCTCTGTACGATCGCAGTCTGGCCTAGTCTTTCCATGATCTGGGTGGTGTCTGGGGGTCAAAGGCGTGGGGGGACTTTTCAACAGCCAATGAAAAGTGTGTATTTATGAATATGATGGCAATAAGTAAATATCAAAGACACATTAGCCAGTGTGGAATTTACAGTCCATGTATTCATTAAATGAGTTAAATTCATAGAAATGAATTTGTTGGACATGTTGTTTGTCACATGTAGTCACATTTTGTGTCGCCGTAATAGTGTTCCTTTTTGCCAGCTACTACCATACATTTCATATATATCATTTAATATATAACATATGCTTTTTCTTTAGGTTAAAATTACTGTATGTGCTAGTAGTTGATATGGACCAGCTTTATGTGTGACTCACCGACTTGGCCAGAGGATCCCGGATGAGTCTGCTGAAGATGGGGGTCTTGGGAAAAAGGCTGTTCAGAATGTCGGGGCCATCTGTGATCAGTTACAAACATGAATTTAACTTTTTCCCCTTCCATGCGTCAGATCAATACAATGCACTCTGTTATAGTGTAGTCAACTGCCATTCTAATGTGTAGCCCAGTGGTGTGGAGGTTCTGTAGTTCCAGCTGATGACGAGTACTGTAGATGACAGCTTACCTTTCTTGAACTGGCAAACGGCCCCTCTGAGGGCATCACACCTGTCCAGACCCCAATTGGCACTCCCAGGGTCAAAGGTCGCACACAAATCGGCCTGGGGAGCCTGGACTATTTTCACTGAGAGGTTGTGGTCGACCAGGAAACTGGGATCCAGATTCACTGCTGCACTGCTGTTATCTGGCCATGGGTAGAGAATATGGCAAAGTATCAGTTTCCATGTATTCATTTGATCAGTTCAACCATTATTTACAAAAGGATGGCCGACAGAGAATCAGATGCTTAAATAACCGCTGTACATTTTGGCCATACATTCTGACAAAGGTATGATGAACTGGATATTGCTTGTCAAATTAAAGCTGGAAACTTCCCACATTTCCAAGATGACACATCCACTGATCAACTGTACTGAATGACTAATAATATATATAATACTTAATAGCAGTTGTCACAGTAGTATGTAGCAGTGAAATAGTATGTGTGGGTCCTCGACAGCAACAGCCAGCTGGGTACTCCACACAGGAAAACCACAGTGGGGTTTGAACTTTGTTAAGTTGAGGGAACATCGCTAACCACTGGGCCACCCTATGTAAACATATATATACCCGCAGGAGAACTAAACTCGGGCCATGGCCCATTTTTTTATATTGTTGTGCAATATTGTTGTTGAGAGAGAGAGAATACAATTAATCAAGCAACCGCCAACAAAAGTCCTGCACGGCTGCAACTTTCCAAGAACAACCACAGAGGAGTGCAGAAGGAATGTGGGATGCTGTGGGGAATCCCAAGACAAGTTAATGAGTTAGCAGTTGACTAGACACCTAATACAAACACAACAACAAATCGTGAGGATTGAATCCTCTTTATTGGTCACATACATGAAGACATACAGTGAAACGTGTTCTCTGCATTTAACCCATCCTAGTATTAGGAGCAGTGGGCAGCTATTTCTACAGCGCCCGGGGAGCGGTTAGGGTTAGGGTCTTCCTCAAGGACACCTCGACAGTTTTTGCTAGGAGGAGCCGGGGATCGAACCAGCAACCTTCCGGTTGTGAGGCGACCGCTCTACCTCCTGAGCTAGACTGCCGCCCTACATAATACACCTACTGTGTAGCCCAGATAACAGCAACACTACATTTCTCTCTATGTTTCACTTTTTTTTAGGTCTACCAAGTTTGGTCGAAGCTTGTTTCACTCCTCACTCCCCCAGTGGAGCCAGTGACGTCACAGACTGGGGAGAAGTCGAGTGATTTTAGGGTGGGGTTCCACTATGATGCGTGTCCTGAAATATTTACAACAACCATGCTGACGGCCTGCCAATGTTGGCCAGATACTACTTGGCCACCGACTCCCCTATTCATGTGGCGGGGAGAGGGCGAGAGACATGGGAGGAGTCGGGGAGAGAGAGAGAGAGAGAGAGGGAGTCCTAATGGAAGCGTTGATGTTAATGTGAAGTCTGTCCAAGGAGAAAACATTGGCAGAAACTTGAATCACTCAAACAAAACCAAAACAGTTCCCCAAACCCTACCAGTTACCAGCTCCCCCCACTATCTGAAAACACCACTACTTCAGATTCAAAACAAAATGGAATCAAATCCAGTATTTCAATCTTTGATAGGATAACCCAACAGTATTTCCATCCCCCACACCGTGTTCTAGGCACTGTGTTCTGGTCTAGGTGGTACCTTGACATGGGTTCTCTCCCCACAGCATTACCAGGGTTGACTCGATCTCCAGCTTCACTTCATTCCACCTGAACATCAGCCCTTCGGGGACGGGCGAACACCGTGTCTCCATGGCGTGTATCTCGGCGGCGCTCAGCACTCGCTCCCAGACGTACAGCTGCGTGATACTTCCAGAGAAGGACTCGAAGCCCGCCGTGGTGTCCTGGTCCTGCCCGATAATAAAATCCCCATCGCCGCCGATCACGCCATCGCCGTGCAGGCCGACACCCACGCCCACCTGGAGGCCATCGGCAAACATGGCCCAGCGGCCGCCGTTCTGGCTCCAAGAAACGCAGAGTGAGTGCCAGGCGCCGTCATGGCTGAAGGCGTCGTGGAAGGGTTCGCGGGCGCCGTGGACCAGCAGGGCCAGCTTGACGGGCTGGCCCGGGTTCAGGCTCGCCTGGATCTGCAGCTCGTTGACGGACGTCTTGACGGAGTAAGAGAAGACGGTGGAAGAGTCCGAGCAGGCCAGGGGGAAGCGCAGGTAGACACACACCGTCACCGAGCCCATGGGCGGGAACTGATGCATGAGCCGCGCGTTCTTCTTGTTTGATTGCTCGCCGAACTCCAGGATCAGGATTTCTGAGGGATCTGAGGGAGGGAAGGAGGGAGGGAGGGAGGGAGGGAGGGAGGGAGGGAGGGGATTTTACATTGTTCATATATTGTAATTACCTTGCGAGGCAGCTGGATTCACAAGATAACACTAGCCGGAATCAGTCTGCAAAAAAGTTGTTCGGACCAATCGGCGTCCTGTGAGGAACTACCGGCAGCTACTGGTGTGACAAAGAGAAGTGACAAACTGACCACCCGAAAACAACAGTCAACAGGTTGGCTAGAGGTAGATGATGCAATTATCTCAAATGGAAAGTATCGCTTCATTGAAAATAGAACAAAGAAAGGTACTGAGGGCTTTTCTCGATGGAAAAGACGTTTTGGCTCTTCTATGTCATACTGACATCGTTGATCTGATTACTTGAAGTTAGCCTGTGAGAACAGTTTCAAAGGATGCCTTCACACATGGTTCTGTGTAACTACAAGTTAGGTCAATTTTGTTGTGGCTTTTGTTTGCAATCCTGTAATATGTCAACAATTTAGGCATTTACACAGCATGACTTTAATATAAAAATACCCTGAGAGAGAATCGTAAAATGTGATCCACAACATGCTCAGGTATGTTACTAATGAATACCCATTGCTCAAAAGACGAATATATAAGCCTCGAGTGTTTGACAGAAGAATTAGATGAAGAGTGGTCTTAGACACGGACTCAGACTTGGACACACTACCTATCTCCACAATGGGAGGAAGGAGGGGGGGATCCCCCCCTCTGCATTCCTTCTCAACGTTTCTTCTTAGGGGCAGCAGTAGCTCAGTATGTTGGGACTTGGCTTGGGAACCGGAGGGTCGCCAGTTCAAGGCCCCGAAACGGAGCCAGTACGGAGTGAGAACTGGTACTAGACTGGTAAAAAGTGCCAGTTTGCCTCCTGGGCACTGGCGAAGGGCCCATGAGCAAGGCACCAGACCCCTACACTGCTCCCCAGTCGCTAATGTTATGAATAATAGGACGGGTTAAATGCTGAAAACTAATTTCACTGCGTGTGTGTGTACATGTATGTGACGAAAAAAAAAGAGGATTTCGAGAGTTTTTGTTGTGGCCTGTGAAGCCCTTTGTCACAGTGATTAAGGGCTATATATAAATACAATTGACTGACTTGACTTGAACTCACCTTTGACCCGACGTGTGATGACCGTCCTGTCCACCCACACGTGCTGGGAGACGTTGAGGGAGGTGAGGTAGGCGGCGAGCTCTCCGCTCTCCAGGGCATCGCTGGCGGTGGCCAACGCCCCCAGCCGACGGTCACACAGACGCCCGGCGTCGCCCCAGGTGAGATTGTCCGCCACAAACTCAAAGGAGGACTCCTCCCTGACCACCACCGTGCTGGTGTGGAGCGTGAAGGCTGGTTCCAAAAAGGCAAAAAAAATGAACACCACACACACACACATAGGAGGACGATTGGCAAGGCGAGCTCCTGCTATGAAGGAACATCGACAGCTTCCACATCAGCCTCACTTTGTTGCCTGGTTACGAAACCACACACACACACAGGGTCTTATTAGAAAAGTGGTATGTAAGCTTGCTAGGCAAAAAAGCATTGCAATTTACTGAGGAGTGATAAGCATCTAAATTATAAACATAACGTTTGTATTGTTTCTTATTTTCAACTTGAATCTGAATCTGAACACAACAGCAATTGAAAAAATGAATTATTTAAAAACTAAACTAAACAAAATAAACAGGTTAAAACGAATTGCTGTATAAAATGATATATATATATATATATATATATATATTTACACATATTGCAGTAGCCCTATGTAGAATTAGTGCAAATATATAAATATATATACATACAAAGGTGTGGTGCCATGTTAAAATGTAAGTAGGTATTGTTGTATTGATGAAATAGAGTATTGTAGTTAAGGTTCAAGATTTGTTTTTACCCAATGCAACAAGTACAATGGAATGCTTACTCCCCATTCCCTCCAGCAGTATGAATTCCTACAATTTAACCCTATATATGCTATACTATGTACTACACTTATACTACACAACGCTATACAAAAAAATACTATACACAATACAAAGAACAATAAAGTGACTGGTGGATGATAAATGTATATATTGAATTGTGCAAAAAACATGGAACTCATTTGAATCTCTACAGCTATCAGAGACAAGCCTATGCTCTACGATGATAAACAATCCCAAAGCATAAACAAAGTTGTTTTTGGTTGCTATGCAAGTATTCTCTTAGTAATTTTAGGCTGCATGACATTTAGCTTGATATACATTCTAAGTGCATATCAAAAGGCTTTTAATAATATCATCTTGGCTGGCGGTCTCAACTTGACGTCATGCTGCTTAGTGAGGGATTAATGACCGGAGACCAACAGTGGAGAAGAGTAACTTGAACCATATGATGGAGAAGAACCCTCCATTAAAGTGGTGACGTCATGACTCCTGACGGTGAAACGAGCGAGCGCTCAGGAACATGAGCTGAAACTGAGCATACTTTGAGTCGGACACATTTGGTTGTGTGAACTGTATCACTTTGTTTATACACGTGTACATGTCAGGCCATACTTAAACATTATGAATTCATCTAAAATCGGATTCAATTATTTGGGGAAAGCATCTTAAGGGTGAAATATGGCCTATATATAGTAGATAGGCCATATTTTACCCTTGATACTAACACTAAGATACTTAGCAGGATACGTTCATGAGATGTGTCTATCTGCTGACAACACCTTTGTCAACTTATAACTCAAATGGAAGCAAAGGAAACATTTGAGATGACTTATGATGACTTACCAGACGTGTAACCATGAAACCATCCCTGCAAAAATACAAAGAACCACTTTGATATGCATGAAGAATGCATCTCATCAATAACACATTCAACACATCTTTAACTGCCCTGTGTCAGCTTGAGTTACTATTCATATTATACATTTAATTAAACGGCTGTGATTCGGAATTCGAATATATAATTATAGCATAAGACGGAGCGAATAAATCAATTGGAAATAAACACATGCCAGCCAGCCGTATCGATGGGCTGACTTGGGGATGTCATGCAAGGTTTCATACACACAAACAACACTTCAAATGTAGTTAAATGAAACATACATGTGATAAATGGAACTGCATTTGTCGTGTAGGCAATTGAAAAAAAACTACTGCATGACGTGCTCTATACTTACAAGTAAATTCGAGATCAATATCCAGTGCATCCTAAATTAAAATGATAACAAATCGTTGTTGTTGTTGTTGTTATTCAGGCACACTCAGACGGTACAACAGTACATCACTTGCAGTATTTATTTTGTATTTTATAAATATATGACTGACATACACGGCTTCTGGGTTGTTTTAAGAGGTTTATAACATATCCTACCTGAGAAGTCTTCTCGAAGCGTTCGAGTCTCCCACCACCGCGTCGAGGAATCACACTCGACCAACTCATGAAGACAACACTCAAACTAGTATCAACTAAATTAAATAAACTATTAATCTAAATAAAATCACATGTCGTTAACACACATACACACACAATTCGTGCGTTTCATCCACGGCGCTGCGTCCAAAAAAAAATAAAAGTGAGAAGGAAAAAAAATGGAAAAGTCCCCGAGTGGATGAGGAAGAGGAGGAAGAGGGGTGTGAGGAAGAGGAAGAAGACGGAGAGGCAAGAGGAGGAGGAGGAGGAGGTGGGCGTCACCTCTTCACAGGGCCAGGGGCCAAATGTAACTATAGTGGTATAGTGGTCTGGAATATGTTACACCGACCCGTTGCTGATTGCATTGCTTTAAAGTTACAATAATAATAATCATCATAATAATAATTAGTAGTAGTTGATTAATAATAATTAGTTCCAAGCTACTTAAAGTGGAAAATAACACAAGAATAAAACATTCAAGACTTCACTTTGACAATTTACTGTTCAAATGATTACATTCTTTTGAAAAACTTGCATGCTGGTCCCATATTATACATTAAACCGCTTCTTGATACATAACGTTTATATAAAAGGGTACATAGATGAAGAAAATATACATTTTGTGCAAGTTTGAGTTGAAGAAATACAAGAATCAGACCAGTCCCGTGTGTACATTGTGATATGCAGTGCCAGTTGTTGTGAAATGCGAATAAGATATTTACCTTAAAACCAATCTACCATAAACAAAATTCACGAATCTCTCTTTAAATATGACATTATGTGAAAGTGTATACCTACAGATGGAACAATTCAGCATTAAAGTATATATATTGTTATATTGTGTACTCCTGTTTCAATGGTACCTATACATCCTGTCAATTTAACATTTCATTCAGTGGAGACCATTGAAATCCTAAACAATAAGTCTGAAGGCCGAGGCATTTTCAACAAAATCAATAAAAAAAACTAAAGTGAAACACACGTATATAACCCTGAGAGGGGTGGAGTCGAGCCCTACAGCACACCTATCAAAATCACACCCAGTGAGGACTGCGATTGGACGAGACACCCGAGGCGAGGGAGTGCACCACGTCGGTGTTCGCTTTACTCCTGAAAGCTGGGGCTGCCATCTTTGGACACAGCCGAGTCGTCGTTGACAGTGGCATTGGAGCTGTCCGCCCCCTGCTGGTTGGAGATGGTGGTGGCGGCGGTGGTCAGGGGGCGTAGGGCGGCATGGAGGTCGGCCCGTGCGGCCATGAGCCTCTGCGGGCAGGGCAGGTGGGGCTCGACAGAGGCCACCGCCTCGGAGTGACCCCTGATGAGATGGTCCACGGCCCGGGCAGAGGAGCTGATGTCCACGCTGGTGGTGATCAGGTCCGACCCGCAGCCTTTCCCTAGGGGGGGGGGGGGTCAAGGAAGTGTGAGCAATCATTACCTCCGCCACCGAAGATGGGAGGAGTTTATGTTGTCGGAGTTTGTTTGTCTGCAAGATAATAACTCATAACTCAGTCACATAGAAAATTGGTGGTTGGATAACTTATAACAAGGAACAGTAGATTCCATTTTGACGCATATCCGGATATAAACTTGGTCTTAAAAAGCTTTTTTTATTTAATTCTTTTAAAGTAAAATTCAAAGTTTAAATGGCCAAAGCCAATTAAGCACTGAAGTGGTTCATCTGGTGGCTGTTTGTCTCCTGGATGAACATTAAAAATAAGTCTCCTGGATCCGGATTCAGATCCAGGACCTGTTTGGTGTGGCGGAGGTATGTGCTTAATTGATTGCCCTCTAGTTTACTATTTTGACGTTTATCCAAAGCGACCGACGGTGGTCAACAAGGAGAAAGAAAAGGTTTGTCATCTTGCCCGAGGATGCCTAAAAGGTTAGGTTGTGACACTGGGGATCGAACCCAGTACCTTTCAGTGGGGAGTGGAACACCCCGGGCACCGCACTATCTACCTATCTACTACCCGTTTTAAAACGAACACTTTCTCCTGTTCTTTTCTGCGACCAAAAATGTCCCTCATAGCGACAATAAAGCACATGTACACTTCCCATAATACTATATCATCTCCTAAAAAAAAGATATATATATATACACACTTCTGCCTCTATACTCCTGTGTATGCGCAGACGTTTGTTACCTCGCAGGGCGTCGGCCAGGCGGACGTGGAGCTCTCCGACGGCCTTGTTGAGCTGGAACAGCTCGGCAGCGACGGCCCTCCGCTTCTGGAGACGGGACACCTGGGCCTCCTCTTCGTCAATCCCGTCGTCAGGGCCGGACTCTCTCTCCTGCACACACACACACCCACACACACATATAGATACTTATAGATTTACCACACACACACACACAGTATATATTTACCTATCTGAAAAACATCTGCACTCTTATTCACAGTTATATTGCTGCATCCATTCTGCACTCTTATTCAGTTCTATTAATACCGCTATTCTGCACTCTTATTCACAGTTCTATTGCTACCTCCATTCGGCACTCCTCTTCAGAGTTATATTGCTACCTCCATTCGGCACTCCTCTTCAGAGTTATATTGCTACAGCCATTCTCAGACTATGCCGTGAGGTTTTAGGCGTACGTCGATCCATACGTGTCGCGCTGTGACTGGAGTCAGTTGCTAAAAAAAAACAACCGAACGACTGTTGAGGGAGCAATAGCTTTTCTTACGATGGACCGAATAGCTTTCAGCCGCAGGACGCAGAGCAGCGGAGCTACTACACTGGCCAATGAATCCTGATATGGATGTGAAATCATGGCTTTCACTAAGCTTGCGGTCAGAACATTATTCTGCCAACCCTGACAGTTGTGCACAGATAATCTATAGTCTTCAATAAGACTGAGGAATCCCGGCATTTAATTCATTTTACAAGAAAAAAAAGAAAAAAAGAAAAAAAGAGCTGACACAACCCAACAATCATGAAGTTATTTTTTTCCCCCACACAACTCACATTCATAGTTTATAAATTCACATGGAAAAAAGAAGAAAATATTCCTTCTCTTCTGTTGGCTACCGAGGGGCTTCCCTTGGACCCCTTGTGCTGCTCGACAGTTTGTTATAGACGCCAATAATTCACTTTATACACTGCCTTCGTCGAACAATGTAAGGCATTGTGGACAGAGCAGAAACCCACCATTCTTTCCTCCTCCAGTACAGAACAAACTGGAAAAAAGAAAAGAAAAAAAAAAAACGGCTAATTTGTGTGGCTAAGATAAGGGGCTAACAGCGGTGAGTGATGCGATTCCATTCAACTCTGTCCGTTTCCATAACGATCGCCCCGGGGACGGACGGCCAGACGGAGGGCAGATAAGCTCCCATGGTGCTTTGGGGTTTTTATAGAAGCAATAAAAAAAAAGGGGCAGTTGAGCGACATCTTTAGCGGGCGGCAGGCCTTTAATCTGTGACATGTGAAAAGGACCCCCTTTCTCACCTTTTTTTCATTTCTATTCGTTTATTCGACTGGAGCAGGGTGTTCAGGTCACTGCCGGGGGGAAACCCTGCTCCCATGGAGATGCCAAGAGCAAACTCTGAGCTCTTTATATTAAAAAAAATCGGCAGCCAGGGCTTGGGCTCCGTTACAGCACAATTGGGCGGGAGTACGTTCCTCGGCGGGCGCCGTCTCTTCCCCCCCCCCCCCCCCCCCCTAACGTACAAATTGGCTCGCCGCTGTAAACATTTCAGCCCCCCCCACTACCCCAAAGCCTCAATGCAGGACGACCATCGGTTTCAGACCTTGGTTGCCTTGTCTGAAACCCGTCTCTATGTCTTATAATCATTTAGTTGTTTTTTTCAACCACAAATATACCAGAGAGTGCACGTATCAAAAGAGGACAGAGTGCTGTGGGTTTTTACAGCCGGTGGGGAGTATTAGGTGTCGTGCGTTTGCGTTGTCAAAGTTCTGGTGAAGCATGCATAGGGGTATTCAATGTATTTCCCCCGAGCAACACAATGTGCAAGGCAGACTTCGGGGGGGAGGAACAGCGTAGCAGTTAGGGTGTTCTGGGTTCAAACCCCAATGTCTGCAGTCTGCCTGTGAATAGACGAACCCTAACCTTTGAGCAACTCGCTCTGCCATTAATGACATGCAGCTAGACACGAATATAAACAAACAAA
Source organism: Muraenolepis orangiensis (assembly GCA_027704905.1). Lineage (NCBI taxonomy): Eukaryota > Metazoa > Chordata > Actinopteri > Gadiformes > Muraenolepididae > Muraenolepis > Muraenolepis orangiensis. Next base: position 10,365,024 of record CM051004.1, on the reverse strand, counting down.
GAAAATGACTGTTGATATTATTTTCATATAACCAAACTCCAATATTTATCATAACACCAAAACTGACTTACTTTCCACCTCAAAAGGCACACACACACACACACACACACACCACACGACAGGTATGTCTGACATGGGTTTTCATCTTAAGGTTAGCGAGAGGCGAACCACTTGTTGTAGACCAGCCAGTTGTAGCTCACCGTCATGTGGCAGTGGAGGTAGCGCTGTAGAGAGCAGGCCAGGTCTACTGCCTTGGATTTTAGACTCTGCAGGGCCTGGGAGCAAAATAAAAACAGTTGTAGCAGGCAGGAAGATTTAGAAGCTAGTTCCATTATGCAAAAACACCACCTTTTTTTTTTTAATGCCACAATAAAACCGAAAGACAAGGAAGCGTCACATGTATGTTCTGGGGTAAGTTTTTTTTGTTGGGGTAAGGTTTTTTTTAAGACTTAATTGAACAGCTTTGACATAATACTATAATACTCATACTACTATGATACTCCAAATGATCATAAACAAGTTTAACATAGCCTCTAACATTATTGTGAAGCCTCATAACAAAGTGAACCAATCTGTGGCCCATAAGTAATCTAGTCACCAAGTTTTTGTCCAATTAAATACTTTTTGATTTATCTTGATAAAAGACAGACAGATAGACGGATAGGGGTGAAAACATGTTGGAGGTTAGGAGTGAATGAATGTCTCAAATGAACTGCATGTTGATTGGTCTTCTTACTGGGGTCCTTGGAAAGGCAAGCTGTGCGTCCCTCAGCATCTCCTTGGTAATGTGAAGCCCCGCCTCCAGCAGGGACCATACCCCCTTATTGGTTCCCTTCAACAGACACGCGGATGTGGAAGACTGTAATGTAATGCAGAAGTAATTTAGGGATTAATAAACCACATTTCCATTGGCAGCGTGCTGAACCATTGGAACAGTTAGGGAAAATACAAAATGAAATGTTATTTTAATCATCCCTTTCAGGGAAATGATGTTGCAACTCAGTCCTAGCTTAAGACCTACGGCATACGCCTCCCCTCAGCAACAAGCTTATACATTTGGGCCTTTACAAGTTAAACGTAGGAATATTTGTAAATGTACACATTTTGTGTATGTGAAAACCTACAAAAAGGAAAACATAGTCGTTAACTGCTAGCAGATTAAACTGCAGGCAGCTTTAACGATAGACAAGCTTGTTTTGTGCAATGTGCGCAAAAGGCCACACACACACACACACACACACACACACACACACACACACACACACACACACACACACACACACACACACACACACACACACACACACACACACACACACACACACACACACACACACACACACACACACACACACACACACACACACACACACACACACGTTTGCCTTACAGTCAGAGAGAGAAAAACGTAAGCGTCACCACCACGGGATTCACACGTGTGTGATTCATATCACATGAAGGGAGGATTAATGGTTGTTGGTCCCGGCAAATTATCGAGCCGACTCTCATTTCTAAGATCCACATAGATAACACCCCTCCCTCCAACCACCACCACCACCACCAACCTACCTACCTACCCACCCACCACCACCACCAACCCCCAGCACTGTAGAATCAGAGGGCATGATTAGCAGCTCCAGCACCCCCTGGAGCACCACAAACACTGTACGTACTAGTGTGTGTGTGTGTGTGTCTGTCGGGGTGGGATGAGGAGGGTGTGTGTGTGTCGGGGTGGGAGTAGAGTAGGTGTGTGTGTGTGTGTGTGTGTGTGTGTGTGTGTGTGTGTGTGTGTGTGTGTGTGTGTGTGTGTGTGTGTGTGTGTGTGTGTGTGTGTGTGTGTGTGTGTGTGTGTGTGTGTGTGTGTTACCTTGCCGATGGCCCGGGCGCCGGGCTCTGCGGCGTTGAGCGGTACGCCCGTCAGTGCTGCCAGGTGGCCCACGCTGCTCACCGCCGCGTCCAGACACTGAGAGCTCTTCCTCTGGGCCTCCGTCACCATCGACGAGATCTCCGACTCGCAGCCCTGGGGGGGCGGGGGGGGAGAAGACGCAAATAAATAATTAATAATAATGGAAACACAGAATTCACTTTTTAATTTTTTTACATTGTGGCGCACACAAACGCGGGGAAAAAAACTGCTGGAAATTAAAGCGGATTAAATTTAAAAAAAGGATCAATACGGGCAAACAACAAAGTGGTTGCCATCGATTGTAGCGGGAGAGGCAGAGAGAGAGGCAGAGAGAGAGAGAGAGAGAGAGAGAGAGAGAGAGAGAGAGAGAGAGAGAGAGAGAGAGAGAGAGAGAGAGAGAGAGGCAGAGAGAGAGAGAGAGGCAGAGAGAAAGAGAAAGAGAAAGAGAAAGAGAGAGAGAGAGAGAGAGAGAGAGAGAGAGAGAGAGAGGCGGACAGGCACAGAGGTGGTGTTCAGGCTGTGGGGTTCCAGTGAGGTGTGTGTGGTTCGTGCTTCCATAGATATTCATGTTGTGTTCACGACTCCAAGGTTGAGAATTCCCCTGCTTTTTCCATTTCCATACACACGGCTCAAACAGCTCACAGCAAACACCCATCAATCAATGCCCTGCATTTTGATTAGCCATCCACGCGTCGACCACAAACAAAATTGATAATAACTTCAAATATAATATATATATATATATATATATATATATATATATATATATATATATATATATATATATATATATATATATACACACACACACACATAAATGCACCACGCAGCAATTATTTTGTAAGGAGAGTAAGACAAATAGCCCGTCTGCATCCTAAACTTCCAATACTGTGACTGATAATTAGTTTGTCTTCATGACATGAAGTTAAAAAATACTTTTCATCAGAATAATATATGTATATTTTGCATATCAAGCGTTGCATGTAACTCTAAAGCTCACAAGACATCATCATATATGGCATCTACACACACACAAACACACCTTTACCTATTCTACCTGGGGAACATATTGATTTGTTATTCTGCCAACTGTATCGCCTTAAACCAAGCTTGAAACACGCTCCCACCCGAGTAAAGTTGAACAAAACACCTGACAATTTAAATGATTGTAGCCTTGTTTCGTAACCAGGTCCGACTAACACTGTCGTTACGTTTAATATGTCACATGCAAACAATTGGCTTATTTATCCTTTGTTGAGGAGCCAATGTAGGACATGTATGATCCCTCGGAAATTATTTTGTAATTAAAAAGAGACCAAAGTTTGGATTGTACATGCATAAATCGCGGAAAATTGCCAATATACGAACAGGCTGCAACTGCCCTGGAGTGTTGTCAGAGCTCCATTAGGCTGCAGTTCACTTAGAGGCCAACAGGGGTCAGTTAAGAGAAGGAATTTCGGAGTACATATGAGGAGATTAATCCATCCCATCTATCTGGCTTAAGCAAAATATTATATATAAATGACTTATGAGGAACGTAAGCTATAAGCCTATACATTTCCTCCTTTTCAAAAGTAATTGGTGCCGCTACAAAAATAAAAAGCAAACTTGCAGTAGAAAGCCTCTACCTCATTAAAATAAAAATAAAAATAAGAACCTTGACTGAAGAGACGGGGATAAATACTATTTTTTGAAAAGGGCCTTTTTTTTGGGCCCGCTTGGGTCTGGGGCGTCTACCTGGATGAGCAGCTGGAGGAAGCCACCCATCCTCTTGACCTGACACCGGAGCTCCTCGGCGGCGGAGTACAAGACCCGGGCGGCGTGCCGCGTGCTGTTCAGCCAGTGGCGGGTGATGAAGACCGCCCGCTCCACCGCCGACGTGGCGCTCACCAGCTGACCCTGGGCCTCTGGGCGAGAGACAAACACTGCAGGAGGAGAGAGGACAGAGACAGAGAGAGGACATGAGACGATTACAAGCAATAGAGGAGAGAGAGAGACGGCCACACGATGGACTGAGGAGAGATGGAGGGAGAGAGAGAGAGACAGACAAACTATGGACTGAGGAGAGATGGAGGGAGAGAGTGAGAGAGACGGACACACGATGGACTGAGGAGAGATGGAGGGAGAGAGAGAGAGACAGACAAACTATGGACAGGGGAGAGATGGAGGGAGGGAGAGAGAGAGAGACGGACACACGATGGACTGAGGAGAGATGGAGGGAGAGAGAGAGAGACAGACAAACTATGGACAGGGGAGAGATGGAGGGAGAGAGAGAGAGAGAGAGAGAGAGAGAGAGAGAGAGAGAGAGAGAGAGAGAGAGAGAGAGACGGACACACGATGGACTGAGGAGAGATGGAGGGAGAGAGAGAGAGAGACAGACAAACTATGGACAGGGGAGAGATAGAGGGAGAGAGACGGACACACGATGGACTGAGGAGAGATGGAGGGAGAGAGAGAGAGACAGACAAACTATGGACAGGGGAGAGATAGAGGGAGAGACGGACACACGATGGACTGAGGAGAGATGGAGGGAGAGAGAGAGAGACAGACAAACTATGGACAGGGGAGAGATAGAGGGAGAGACGGACACACGATGGACTGAGGAGAGGTGGAGGGAGGAAGGGAGGGTGAGAGGGAGGGAGGGAGGGAGGGAGAAATGCTAAAGGAGAGAGAGAGAGAGAGAAAATACTGATACAAACTAGGAAGAGAGACAAACTCGACAGAGACGGCGGCATCTCATGTACGGGGGATTAATCGTTGAATTCATCATGAATCATGTCAAACTTGCTGTAACTTATGAAAAAAATATACATTTTCAATCCACATATTGCACCATGCAGCAATAATTTAGTGAGGAGAGTAAGGCGAAAACCCCGTCTGCATCTATAACTTCCAATACCGTGACTGATAATTAGTTGGTCTTCATGACATGAAATGTAAAAAATAGAGTTGAATAGTTTATCAGAATTATTAACGTACATTTTGCATATCAAGCGTTGAATGTCGTACCTTCTGTCATAACATACATTCTGAACTTCCATTTAAAGACCAGACCTCGTTGTTTTAATACATATTCAGAATCCTAAATTTGTGTTTGTAAAACCCGCCCACCGTTCTCCTGGCTGTCGTCGTCCAGGCCGTCGTACAGGTCGGAGACGGTGCGGACCACCGTGTAGACCAGCTGCAGGTCCTGGATCAGCCGGTCAGCATTGCTCTCCTCCGGCCCCCCGCAGCCCCGCAGCGTGGCCAAGGCCTGGCCAATCAGCTCCTTGCAGATGCCGGGGAGGGCGGAGCTTGACGAGCTCGGGTGGGTTGACGGGGGTTTGACCACACCTATCAGCCCTTGATAGGACGGAGGGCAAGCAGAGAACATTGGAGGGCAAGCAGAGAACGTTGGACGGATGCCCTGCGGTGGGACTCGAACCCCTACACCTGGCAGTGGTAATGCCATACTTTTCCTTCCTTTCACTCGAGAGAAGGATATGAAGGAGAACATTGATCTCCTCTTTAAATAGTTGCTCAGCACCAGTCTCAACACAAGTTAAACAACTTCCCCCCAGAATAAATAAAGTCATCTGAATCAACCTCTTACAATGCATCCATTGGCCTCTGCTGTTTTGTTTTTTCTCGATGATGGTATTATGATATTATGAGTCTCGTTCTAAATGTTCAGCTTCCAACAAGGCCGCCGCAGCTGCGATGTATTCACAACTAAATGTTGCTCTTGGCTTCACGGTTTACAGATATTTGATATATAAGAATCGTCCACCAAAAACGGTGTATATTTATATGGATGGGATACTGAAGGACTGGTCAGAGGGATTACCGCTGGACTGAGAGGATCCGCTGAAGAGGCTCTGGATGGGGTGAACACGGATCTCGTACAGACGGCCCGAGATCCTCCTGCTCTTCAACAGACTCCGGCTCCTGGGATACAGAGGACAGAACTTGGGTAACTGTGGGTGAATGTGGATTGTGTGTTGTTGGTGGCTGGTTTAAGCAGCTTCATCTTCAGCCACAGTCAAGACTGATTAGAGTCTGGTTGAAGCAGCCTCATCTGGCCCCAGTCAGACTGATTAGAGTCTGGTTGAAGCAGCCTCATCTGGCCCCAGTCAGACTGATTAGAGTCTGGTTATAGCAGCCTTACCTGGCCACAGTCAAGACTGATTAGAGTCTGGTTGAAGCAGCCTCACCTGGCCCCAGTCAGACTGATTAGAGTCTGGTTATAGCAGCCTTACCTGGCCACAGTAAAGACTGATTAGAGTCTGGTTGAAGCAGCCTCACCTGGCCCCAGTCAGACTGATTATAGTCTGGTTATAGCAGCCTGACCTGGTCCCAGTCAGACTGATTATAGTCTGGTTATAGCAGCCTGACCTGGTCCCAGTCAGACTGATTATAGTCTGGTTAAAGCAGCCACACCTGGCCCCAGTCAAGACTGATTTAGAGACTGGTTGACGCAGCTTTATCTGGCCCCAGGCAAGACTGATCTGAGTCAAGACCAGCCTGTGGCTGGGTTAGGCTGCACACCTTTGGGTCCTTGTAATCAAGCACCACAGGTTAAACCAGCCACCACCACACACACTTGATGAAGAGCACTAGCATGTACTAACTGCTCTGTTCAGTCACCATCATCTACTAACTCTACAATAAACCAGATTCCTCATTCACCCCGTGTCCTCGGGAGGATCCCTCAAGCGGCTAACTTTGATGGCTTGTGGCAGCATCGACAACTACAGTGTAAAGAAAGGTCTTCCACATGACTTCACAAATGGGCAAAGCAAATAATAATATGAATAACATTATTAAAAATTATTAGAATAAAATGTAAAATAATAAAGTACAAACCACTTGCTGTGATCCCTATAGCTACTCTACACACTGTCCAAATGTTGTTTTTTTGGACAAATTAATGCAGATCTTTTCAGGTCTTTTTTGTATTCCACTGTATGGAATACATGGATGGTCCTCGGCCTCACCTTTAAATTGCTTTGGAAAACGTCAAATTATGAAATGAAAATGGTGAGGATAGAATATGTGTGGCAGGAACACAATTGATAGCTCCACACTTTTGATGTAGGAACTATGGCCCAGCGCAGCCAAGATTTTGTCCACGGGGGAGGTCTAATTAGTAAGCAAATAGACCGTAGCAAGTTAACTTGACAGAGGTGGGTAAACATGGCCTAGTGTGGAGCACTAGGCCAGCTGGGCTGCTTATTGGAAGCAGAGAGGAGAAAAGAAGAAGAAGAAGAAGAAGAAGAAGAAGGAGGTCCAGGGTGTTCGTGCCATGTTGCACTTGGCGGGTCCTCCCGCTGGCACCATTAGGGGCTCATAAACATGCCTGACAAGAAAAATAACAATGTGAGGGGGAAAACATCGCCGTGCCGCTTGATGTTTGGACCACGATTGCCGAGGGAATTTTACAGTCAGAAATGTACTGGAACCCCCTTCTCTTTCAGTTGGTCTGACGTTTAAAACCATAAGAAAAGGTATAAACAACCCAGAGAAGAAATGATCTGCAAATAGCCACTTCTTCTCAGCTTGTCAAGGGGGGAGAGGAGGGGGGGGGGAAGAAGAGAGGAAAAAGAAAAACCAGGATGTGTTAAACATCTGCACATCTGCCAGGAAGAAAATCACACCGGCAGTGTGGAAACATAAACGGGGGCCGCTTTGAGAAAATAAAAGTTGCCCGCAAGAAAACCCTTCACACACAAAAGGCTGCCTTCCACGTTCCATTCAAGAAGCGCCTGGAACTGACTTTCCATATTACCATCGCGTGGCTTGACAGATCGTTTCACATCGGAGCGCGGACCATGCCACGGGCCTGGCTAACACAGAACATGGCCCGAACCCGAGCAACCGGGGTTTCAGGTCATAAACCAAAGAGGGCTTTCATGACGTCTGACGACCGGTCAGTCCAAGCAGTTACCATCATCATTAAAAAGCCGGAGGCAAAAAATAGCTTTTTTGGTTGTTTTAGACTGGGTGAAAATCAAGTTACCGGTAGTCACGAGTAATCAATTAAAAAGTTAAATTAATTGACACACACACACACACACACACACACACACACACACACACACACACACACACACACACACACACACACACACACACACACACACACACACACACACACACACACACACACACACACACACACACACACACACACACACACACACACACACACACACACACACACACACACACACACACACACACACCTCCTGAAAGTCACTGTGGGGATAAGAACAAGAGTTGAATATATATATATAAAAAAATAAAAAAGCTAATCTAAATGTAGATGCTAAGGGGAAGGGGTCGGAAGGACGGGCGGCGAGCGGGCGGAGGTGAGGGGATAATTACCTGCGCCGCGAGAAGGAGGTCACCGAGGAGGAGGAGGAGGCGTTGGAGGAGGAGGCCGACAGATCTTGCTCCCACTCATCATCGGGATCGTAAAAAACTTCATCATCCTTGGAGGCGGCTTCCCCCTGCGGAGGGTAAAATACAGCTGACGGCGGGCCGCCACACGCACTCTCCTCTCCACTTAATGAGAAATACGCCGCCGCCGCCGCGGAGCGGAGAAGGCATTGCCCTGGTCCCGCCGTCAGCCACATAAACAAGCCGTTTGGGGGGGGGCCCGTTTACGAGGGCACAGGCTTGTTCTACGGCACCGGGGATTAGATTATATGTCGGTTTCTTTACATAGCGGAACGGAGGGGGGGGGGGGGGGGGAAACAAGACAGGTTGGAAGAATGTGGGAGCGTTGGGTTGGGGGAATGACATACTCTTATTTTCCCAATAATCTTTGTATTGTTCATTTGCGAGTAATTTCCCAAATCTGGAGGATTGAATCCTCTTCTATTGGGTCACATGTACACTGCACACAGTGAAATTTGTTTCCTCTGCATTTAACCCATCCTAATAGTAGGAGCACTGGGCAGCTATTGTATATACACAGCGCCCGGGGAGCAGTGTCGTGGGTCTGGTGCCTTGCTCAAGGGCTCCTCGACAGTGCCCGGGTGTTTTGGGGACTTGAACCAGCGACCTGCCGGTTCCCAAGCAAAGTCTCAACAGACCGTCGCTCCTTTCAAAATTCACCAAATAACAATAACTTGGTCTATGGTAAATGCTACCTATAGAATAGTTGCATAGAACATACATACATTTAGAATAACAAACAAAGTTAGATCATATTGCTGCAGTCTACCTGGTCCAGCTCCCTCATGGCGGCCATGTTGTTCTGAAACTTGTCCAGACTCCAGAAGGTGGAGATGCCCAACTTGATGTTCTGGACTCGCACTTGCATGCTGTCCGCCTCCTTCGCGGTTTCCTTCTCTGAGCTTTCATGCCTGAGAAAACAAATTAAAAAAGTTAAAGCTGAAGCATACTGAATGTCATACTATTCTTTGAGTCTACTCCTGACTACAGATAGTCCAATGCGCTGGTTCTCAAATGGGGGTACGCGTACCCCTAGTTTAGTAATCTGAGCACTAAACATACACAGTCTGGAAATCTTTCCAATAAATTACAAAAATCATAAGCAAAGCCAATGTATTGACACTAAAACCCAAGTATTTGCAACACCCATTTAATGTGTTCACAAAATAATGTGCACATACATCATTTATATTCATTTTTCCCCGCCAAACAATGTTTGTGCTGGCAAACGGTATACTTGGCTTCAAAAAATATCCTGGGAGGGGGTACATTTGTAAAAGATAGTTTGAGAACCACTGGTCTAAGGGTTAGGGTGTTCATTTACGCGTGTGTACGAGCCACCCTACCTGCTGAAGAGCGTGTTTTTCTTCAGCTTGACACTGATTTTGTTGGCTTCCTCGATCATCAGGGACATCTTCATGGAGTTCCACTGTGGCGCCACTACAATAGAGACACAGACGGAAGATCCACACCGCCAGTGAATAAAGCCAGCATGTCACCAGGAGGGTCCATAAACCCAAAGAGGATGTGATGGTGAATCATTTCTGCTGCCAACCAAGATTGCCCATTTCCCTCAGACAGACAAAAGACACAGACGGATAGACGGAGAGAAATACAGCGGGACAGAAGGAAAGAGACAGACAGACAGACAGTACCATGCGTAGCGGTCTTGGGGGTGCGGTTCTCCCTCAGAGCTTTCCTCTTCTGCATCTCCTCCAGGTCTTTGCTCAGCTTCTCCTTCTCCGCCTCCAGGGCATCTACGATCTTGGCCTGCCGCACGCGGTGCTCTTCCATCGCCTGGGGTGTGAATGCACAACATCGGAGATCTAATCATTATCATCATCATCATCATGCATGTGAAATGAGTTGGAGCTGGAGGCGCTAAAATCTTCCATAGGGTCCTTTGGATCAACCTTGAGGGGTTTTGATTCCCACCGTGTTTCATAGGTCAGGTACCCCCCAGTCACTGGACCTTTTACACCTGGGTTTGGTCATCAACATACTTTTGAAAATTTAATGGGAAGTCCTTTTTAAAAGGCCATTGGAGTAATTAAGTGTTCTCAGTAAAAGGATGTATTTAGCTTCATAAAGCAATGCAATAGCTGTATTTGGCTTTATAACTCTACGCCTATACATGTGGTGGGCTGCTTTGAGTGTCAAATGACTGAATGATATTTTTGGTTTGAATGATATTTTTGGTATTTTCCAAACCTTAGAGATGTCATCCACACAAGGGGCATGACAAAGTTGTATTTTTATCCAACATCACAAATGATTCTCCTGCCACTCAATTGTGACAAGAAATGATGTGCATAGAGCATATTGTAGTCAAGTGAACTTTATGTAAATGCCAACATGATCTCAGTCAATCGTGGCTAAAATGACAAGGCAAGTTAAATTGTAGGAAAAATTATTAAATAAATCGTAGGAAATTCCTACTGCGGGAGGGCATGGTATTTTTATGTGTACAGTATTTTTATAGTACTGTGTTTTATAAATTCATACTGTACTTGTACTTGTCCATTGTGAATCTTGAACGCTGTGCACAAACCTGGGCCTCGATGTGGAGGCGGAGCCTCTTCTTCTGCGTGTCCACCTCCAGCTCCAGATGCTGCTTGGCCTGCCGCAGCTCTGCCATCTGATTGGCCACTCGCCTGTGGTCCTGTTCTTGGTTCTGCTTCCGCTGACACTCGTCCTCCTAAAAGAGAGGGGAGGGGGAGGTGGAACCATCATGGAATATGGAACTCGGTTATAAAATGGCCACCATAGGTAATGGGCAATATAAGATAGATTTTATATATTTATTTTTAAATCCTTGGGAGTATTTTTTAAATGCTTATCTAGTGATTATTATTATTATTATTATTATTATTATTATTATATATCAATGCAAATTAATTATAAGAGGTAAACCTCCAATAAAACTATTCCGATTTTGAAGTCATTACAGATAACAAAAAAAAAATTATAATTTAGATTGAACATGAATACATCATGGAAAATTAAGAAATTATAAATGTTGTAAAGTAGGCTATATGGTGTGACATCAAACCATTTTTAAATGAGAGCCCTCAGTAGAGTTCATACCTCCGCCAAACCAAAGAGTCCCCTGGATCCAGATCAAAATCAAATCAACTGTTCCTTGGCCCATAAGTAATCTAACCACCAATTTGTGTCCAATTCCGTACATAACTTTTATCTTGCCAACAGATAAACAATCAGAGGCAAAAACATCATCTCGGTCCCAACAAAACTGTAACGGTCAGGTTAAAAATCGGGCCATTATATCCTTTTGAAGTGATGACAAGGAGTTGGTACCAGTTCTCTCTGCAGGCTGTGGATGCGGTCCTCGTAGAGGTCTCTCTGGTCGGACAGCTCCTTCTGGGCCACCTCCTTGGCCATCTGAATGCCCTGCATCATCTCCTCCTTGGCCTTCAGCTGGGCTTCCTCGATCTCCGCCTCTAGCCTGGAGGACACACATGGTTACAGGCTTTCTTTGTCGGAGTACTGAGATTTGCATATCAAATAAATTGTAAGAATAATAAAATGTATAGCACATATTAAAAAGAGGAAAATCAAGGAGTACATGGCCAAATCCATACATACAGAAAATAAACATTTAAATAAAATTTAAAAATAGCATCACTGAAAATGTCCAAATGTGGGTGTGTATTCCTGGGGACTCACTGTGCTCTCTGGGCAGACAGCAGCTCGTTCTTGGCAAACTCAAAGTCCTTCTGCCCGTCGCCGGAGCCCGTCCAGCACGACACCCGTTTCCCAGACTGCACCTCTTCAGGGTGGTTGAAGCGGAAGTAGTGGTCCCCGCCCAGAATCACCCGGTCGCCCTGGCAATGAAAGGAGATGTCAAATACAAAGTCACACAAAATAGGGAAATTCTAGGGTATTCCTTTCAGAAATAACCTAAAACAAATCCAACTTCAATTACTTAGTGGGACTCACTACCACAAACTCATTGAACCTGATAATACAACATTGGAATAGCGGTGTTTTCTAGCGCTGTGGGCTCTGTACATACGTGGTGGAGGACCGTACACGTGGTTGAGATAAGGTTCCCGTTAATAAACGTCTTGGCACCGTCCATCGACGTGATGCTCACGGTTCCTTCCACGTTGGAGATCACACTGAAACAGTGAGTGTGAAGCAAATTAGACTTTTTATATTGCATTTTGAAAACAACAGTTAGAGTGTTTAATAGATTTTATATATATATAAATTATATATATTATATATAATATACAATATATGTGCTGTAGTGAAAAAATATGTAGTGTTCTAGGTTCCACTATCCTGGTCTGTATGATGTTAATGCAAGAGGCTAGGTTATAAATGATTTAGAAATGTAAAATTGCAACGCCAGAAAATAAATAAATATTCATAAAACCCTGCTTCCCATCTCCAAGACTTAAACAAAAGATTAAGACATTTTCATACCAACTAAGGCCTTAATTAATAATTAAGGATTAATGAAATTGAAGGATCGGCAGGAACCCCAGTATAGAAATGCCAATTTGTGACGGTCGGTTGAAAAGATGAAAAAACTAACGACAAACAACAAAAGTAGAAAACCATCTTCTCCAGCCGACCGCTGCACTCCGGGAGGTTCCGACTCACCAGTGCTGGTCGGCGATGAGCGCCCCCGCCAGCTGGATGTCGTGGGCGGACTCGGGCCTGAGTGCACCCACCCGGGTGCAGCCCTCTCGGATCATGTAGAGCAGCATCTCGGACAGCTGGGGGTCCTCGTTCAGGTTCACAAGGTTGGGCAGGCGGTTGTCCACCTTGAACGTCAGGCCGGCCCTCTGACAGAGGCGGGAAGAAGAAAAGAAAAATAATAAGGTGAGGGAACACCATTTTTCACCCCATTTGTTTTTCCCACAGCTAAATGTGTTGCTTGTATTCATTGATATGATGATGTCACTCACTATGACATATGGCAGACCGTTTTAGCCAAAGGGACTAACCGTTCATATAGGTACGTTAGGTATGTTATTAAAAAGGAGGAGGTAGGAATTAAGACTTCTCGCCAAGAGTCTGAGAGCTGTGGACATTGGGTACCTTTCACCCCAACCACTACGCTACGCTGTACCCTGCTACCGACTGAAAACGTGCTGATGTTATCGTTGCATTGGTGAAAACTGGGGTCTTTCTTTTGGATATACTACGGACATTGGTGCTCAAACCCACAACCCTTTGGGCGGGAGTCAAACGCCCTAACCACTAGACCATCCTGCCCTCACGGTGTTAAGGCGAGTTTGAGGACAGACAGACAGACAGCAACAACAGACTGTGTGAGAGAGGTCGCTCTCAGGGTCCCGGGGTCATGAGACCGACGGAGTTGCAGAAAGACTCACCTGCAGCTCTTTGGTCTCCTCTCGCTTCCGGATCTCTGCTTGCTCCAGCTTCTCTCTCCAGGCCCTGCAGGCCCAGGACAGGTTCAGAACCAGACCACTAGTCTCTCATATTGACTATTCTATTATCCAGCAGACGCTTTGATCCAAAGTGCATTACAGTGAATTCATATAATGGTCAAGTCAATATTGGTCAAGTCAATAAGAGAGGGAGGGTAAAGTCAGGTCAGCTCAGCTCATATTGGAATGTCGTTGGAATAATTCTTAAGGCGTTCCTCTATATGTCGATTTTAGCGGTGTAAGCTCACGAAAGACAACCGTTTAATAAACCTGCCCACACTCTTAGTCCGAGACAACGGTGAACAGAGCAGTGGTTTTAGACTAGTCTGTATAAACACTTGTAGTAACTAGTATTTGTGTAGAAACAGACTCCCTTGTGGTACAGATGCCTAAACTTAGCAGTATGCGATGGTTTTAAGAATGAATAATGGTAGAGTAAACAGCTGACCGCTGGGCCTCCAGCATCTCCCTCTCCTGCTGGGTGAGTTTGCTCCTCAGGCCGGCGATCTCCTGCTGGAACAGCCTCACCCGTTCTGGCTCCACGCCCAGGGCGCTGGCCTGGGCCGAACGCAGCTTCTCCACCTCTGCCTTCAGCTCTGTGGACGAACACATGCAGACACACACACACACACACACCACAAGGGTTGGTGGTGGCACTTAATTGAATTAGAGTTGGATGGGTTCTTTTTAGCTTCAGACATAGAAATGCTACATCAAGAGCTCCCCCTAGTGTTCAACGGGGAACACGACGGTATAATCTGACAAAAAAATAATACTTGCATGACAGTTAGGTGCCATATGCAGCCGACAGTGCATAAATATGGGCCGGAGGCAAGGTTAGGGCCAGGATTTAATTGAAGTGGGAGGTGAATAAGCCAATGATGGATAGATAGTCAGACAGCAGGATAAGAGAGAGAGAGAGGGAGGGAGAGAGAGGGAGCGAGAGAGAGAGACTGACAGGGATATATACAAGCAGACAAAGACAAAGAGTGGAGAGGGGACATGCAATAAACAGGACAGAGATGGACAGACATGCAATAAAGTCAATATCACCCACAGGCAGGGCAGTAATTGGACTTTTTAATGTGTGTGACCCAGCGATGAGGTGAGTTTCAGTTGAAGTGCTGAATACAAAACGACAGAGAGCCGCTATAGGGTGAATATATAGGGCTAGGAAGTATAGATTCAAGAACGTGTACACGGCGTAACCAAAAAGGGTTCAGGGTTCGTAGCTACGTCCTGAAAAAATAAATGTACAATTGTACCATTTTAGAGGTTACAATGGTTATATTTAGAGTTTTATCCTGCTTTTTCCGGGGGTTAGGCACCTGGATGAATACAGACATGTAGTACGCAGAAATGGAACGCAGTACCTGCCACTCTTATAAAGAGACCCTATTTAAAAATCTCTCTCCGCTGGTGACAATTGCAAGCGGGAATATCCGCCCAGATGTATCACGGATAGATCAATTCTCTCTGTGTGTCACTTCTCTGGTGGACCGTATCCAACTGGCATCAGAATCAGAATGCCTTTATGGTCATTGTACAATGAAATTGTGTAGCAATCCTGACGGTCAAACACAATTGAAACATTAATTATTTAAATTCTAAAGAAAACTAACATACACACATATATATCTCCAACAGGCATCTGGGTGGGCACCCTGTGATGTCACCACCAAGAGACACTACCAAGTTGACATTGAAAACACACAGATAGGGGCTCTTTCAATTAAGAAAAAACACATTTTAGCCTTATTATTATTAATATTATTATTATAATTATCATGCCGTGACCTCTGACCTCGGATGAGCTTGGCGTTGGTGTCCTCGTTGACCTTGGCCAGGTTGATGATGGTGCGTGCCTGCTGGGCGTAGCGCAGCGTGCTCAGGCTCTCGTCCACGTTGCTGTCCACCGGGCTGACCGTGGCGATCATGGTCGTCTTTGAGTTGCCCCCCAGGCTCTCCTTCAATAGCCTGCGGGTCAAAGGTCACGGTGAGAACGTGGCCGAGAAACGGGAAGACTTGAGCCTTAATTCACACTTGCAAACCAGAAAAAAAATCTAATTCAATGGAGAACATTTATTCAATAAGAACAATTGATTCAGGTTTTGAAAATGTGTATAGAATTGATTATTATTGAAATCATTTTAAATTTTGATGTGATTGTTGCCATGGGGGATTGAAATTGTTGATGAAGAACCAAACATGACACACCTCCCCATTACAAAACACGGCAAATGACTTTAACATCAAATGACTGCTAAAACATCGCCACCATTGTTTAAGACAGAGAGACAGTGAACTGAAGCTTCTCTCACCAGGTGAGCACAGACTCTCTGTAGGGGATGAAGACCCTCTTCCGGTTGACGGCCTGGTCAGCCAGAGCAGAGATGACCTTGCCCAGGGTCAGCAGGGACTGGTTGATGCTCACGCCCTCCTGGGGAAACACAGAAGGACGCATTAGCTCCATTGTCTGATACGGTTCTTCCACATAGTTACAATTAAAAGGGACGGCATAAAATCGACGACTTTAAATTGTTTTACATATTAACTAGTATATTTTCTGGGAATGGCAGACCAAGCTCAAAAATTCAATTAATTGAATTAACTGAGGTCTTTTTTAATATTATCTTACTATAAACTAGAGCTCACTCAGTAGAGCGCATACCTCCGCCACACCAAAAAGTCCCCTGGATCTGGATTCTGATCCGGATCTGCACCAAAATTGAATCATCTGTTCTTTGACCCATAATTAATCGAACCCCCATGATTTTTCCAATTCTGTAAATAACTTTTTGAGTTATCTTGCTAACAGACAAACAGACAGACAGACAGACAAACAAAAACACAACCTGCTCCCATCTTCGACGGCGGAGGTAAATACCAATTTAACGTTTTGGATGCTACCAATGGCTCCGTAATCTGAACTCTATCCATGCTATCCCCCCGCGGCCCCCCGGGGAGAATAACATGGCGAGATGAAGGGTGGAGGGAGGCGCACCCTGAGACGGTCTCCGCTGGTCTGGGCCGAGTTACACCTCTCGCTCCCCGCCAGGTCCACCAGGTTGATCCGGCTGGTGACGCGGTGCTCGTGCTCCTCTTCCTCCACGAACTCCGTCTGCAGCACACACAAACGGACCGTAAGACGGTCATTAAGACAAAACGAAAGATACATCGCTGTAAGTCGTAGCTATTTACTTAGTGTGAGTGTTCCCTACAGATTATAGTTATATAGATAGAGAGAGAGAGAGATACTTCTATTACTCCCGTGGGGAAATTACTGTGTTGCCCCACAAGACAGACAGACAGACAAAGCAGAGTGTGTGACAAATAAATAGTGACAAAATAACTATTTGTTATTATTTGGAATGTGTACAGTAGTAAACATCCCCCCCCCCCCCCCCTATAACAGTAACCATAACCTCACATAATAACTCATACGGCTTCCTCTTCGCAAGCACACGTGAGGGGGGGGGGGGGGGGGGTGTCACCTTGGTCTGGGTCATGACCAGCGTGAAGACTGAGTGGGACCTGGAGCTCTTGTCGTTCATGCCGGTGGCAGCCGTGGCTCTCTGCTTGTTCCCCAGCTCCAGCCACGCCTAGAACGAACAAACACACACACACACATACATACATTATGGATGGATAGAGAAAGAAAGAAAGAAAGAAAGAAAGAAAGAAAGAAAGAAAGAAAGAAAGAAAGAAAGAAAGAAAGAAAGAAAGAAAGAAAGAAAGAAAACCAACAAACAACAGAAACTGGCAGTTGAAAGAGAAAGTCAAACTTACCTGAATGTCCCTGAACGAGGTCACCACATTCCTGAAGGAGGAGAGAAAGGACGGTGATTCAGAGGTGGGTCACATATTAAAAAAGGGGGAGTTACTTCTACCATCGAAGATGTTTTTCACCCCTGTCTGTCTGTCTGTCTGTCTGTCTCTATGTCTGTATGTCTGTCTGTCAGCATGATAATGCAAAAAGTTATGTACGGAATTAGACAAGACTTAGTGGTTAGATTACTTATGGGCCAAGGAACAGATGACTAGAATTTGCTGCGGATCGAAATCCGGATCCAGGGTACGTTTTGATCAGTCATAGTTTACTATTGTTTTATATTGATTTGAATAAATAAAATACAATTAAAAAAAAAGGTGTGATTGTCCTTACATGGAGAGCTCAGCAACGTAGGGTCCGTGGACGGGGTGTTCTCTTACTCTCAGCTGTAAAACATTTGACACAACAGTCAATTTATTTAAAAAAAAAATGCATTCTTGTATCATTTGTTGTCAGAAATATTATTTTATTAGAGTGGTGCACTGAATTTCTAGTAGGACTCACAGGCATTCTCTTCTGGTTTTGGTCATCTCTGACCACCAGCAGGTCATGGATCTTCTCGTTGTACACCTCAAAGTAACTCATCTCAAGGTGACATGACACCTGGAAGCACACGCAAAATACACACTCTTTAAGAGCCTTGGACGAAAACATCTAGGCCGAGAAGATTAACTCAATCACATACGTAGTGATGTATTAAATAACACAAAATGTTGTTTTATTTCACAGTCAACTTGTCTGTTCGAAAGGAGTAGTCCAAACTACTGTCCAAAACTAACTACGTGTCCAAAACAAACTAATCTCATCCAACGTGGACCACTTTTGTGAAGCTAGGAATAAAACAGTGTAGCAACTGAAAAACACAAGAGAGCTCTACAAAAGGCTTTGAGATTGCTGAGATGTTACCCTTTTAGTTTTTTTTCAAGGATACTTTTTGGGGCATTTTTGCCTTGCACAGGAGTGTGGAGATTGACAGGAAAGTAGCAAAGGACCACAGCCTGGAATCGAACCAGGGTCGCTACAAGGCGTCCTGCCTATGTGGGTGAGGTGCTTACAGTGTGAGCAACCAAGCCACCCCGGCTGAGATGTAACCCGCAACCTAAGGTTCATATTTGGATCATCGATGAACCTGGGCCTTGGTTCAGACAGGTTCTGTAGGGAGCCACATCTGTAGCTTGAGAGAGAGAGAGAGAGAGAGAGAGAGAGAGAGAGAGAGAGAGAGAGAGAGAGAGAGAGAGGAGAGAGAGAGAGAGAGAGAGAGAGAGAGAGAGAGAGAGAGAGAGAGAGAGAGAGGAGAGAGAGAGGAGAGAGAGAGAGAGAGAGAGAGAGAGAGAGAGAGCTAGCTCACCTCGTCATTTTTAACGGAGGACAGTCTGGAGAAGAGCTCCTGGCAGAAGCGTGGTATCACCCCTGCTTCTTCCCCAAATCCCATCATGCTACGGGGAGATTTGAAATGGAAAAACTGTGAGAATACATGCTGGATGCTAACAGTTGCACTGCGTGAATGTCAACATCACACACACACACGCACGTCAACAGTAGACGTTTCTAGGTAGTGTTTTTGAGAACATTTCCTGGTGAGATATATAACCAACAAACATATTGCACCTCTCTTAAAGCACGTTGTGCATGACCATACTTAGATGACAAGCAATTTGGGGGATTTCAGTACTTCAACCTTTAGACGAGCTGGACCAGTGAGCTAAGAATCCATATATTTAGGCTTGTTTGCCTCACACTTTTCCCAACCAAAGCACTCACGTGTAGGACTTTCCAGAGCCCGTTTGGCCATACGCGAACAGACAGGTGTTGAACCCCTCGAAGGCCCTCTCCAGGAGGGGTCGGGCCAGGGTCTGGTACACCGTCTGCTGGCTGGCAAAGCTGGGGTCCTCCTGGTCCACGGAGCAGAAGGAGAAGTCGTAGGTGAACGAGTAGGTCTGCTTGGAGACCGGATGCTGGACGACCATCTCCTGGTCCTTTACGAAGATCACCTGCAATGCCTTCTCCTTTTTCTCTCTAAAAACACACAGCATTTTGGTTTCACCATTCCGTTGTGAGATTTGACAGTGGTGTTTATAAGCTCAATAAAAGTGAAATATTTAAATGAAACACAGACAATGTTTGTTTGCATATAAGTGACATATTTCAAAAGTGTGTAAATGTAATGGATTTACACACCTCGCACTGAAAGGTCGCAGGCGTACTGCCACTGTCACTGCACTGTTCTCCATCTTCAAGAAGTCCTGCTGCTTCAGCACCTCGCTGGGGCGCACCAGGGGTTCTGCAGACACACGCATGGGTGGAGGAAGAACCTCGGAGGGCGTGGAGGTCTCCTGGGTTGAAGAAGAAGCAGTGGTGGAGGTCTTCCTCACCTGTGCTGGGGGCATGCTGCCGTTTGACTTTACCACACCCGAGGAGGTCTTGTGCGCTCTGGGTGCCGGGACAGGCTTCGCATCCTCCGCTTGCTGCTGTCTTCTCATGTTGGGCCTCTCCATACTAGCACTTTTAAAAGACACCGCTCTGGAGAGCGGGTCTTTAACGGAGAGCTTCTCGAACGCATCCTTCTTCGGCGCGATCCTCTCAAATGGGGTTTTCTTAGTCGGCGTGGAGAAGACCTTCGCGTGGTCCTCAGTTTTCCCCAGCAGGTCCCCAAGGTGCCTTACTGTCCTACTGGGCGGCGGTCTGCCGGGCGCCTCGGCGGTCTTACCCGTTGGCTCTTTGGCTTTAATATACTTGGAGACCGTGTCCCTCAGACTTGCCGAGCGGATCACACAGATAGTATCGCCGGGCGGGTTGGACTCAGGGAGCCCTTTTGCGGGTCGTGGTCTGGCGGACGCATCGTGGCGCGGCGGCACGTCCGCGGTCTTACCCGCTGGTGCACTGAACTCTTTGGCTTTATTATACTTGGAGACCGTGTCCCTCAGACTTGCAGAGCGGAGCACATCGACGGTACCGCCGGGCGCCCCGCTGACTTTGGGGACCACCGGTCGTGGTGCGGTGGTGGTGGTCGCGTCGGGGTGCGTCGGCGGCGGCCCGTCTGCGGCCTTGCCCGGGTCGGATTTGTCGGTGGTTACGGTTCTGGTCCTGCGTTGAAGGGTCAACCTTTTCTCAGGCTTCTCCTGTGTCTGGGTCCTCTCCTTCTCGCTCATGGTTGTGAGCTCGGAGTTTTCGGCGTTTCTCCTTCTTTGCAGGGTGAGTCTGCCTCCTCCTCGACTGGGTGGTGGTGTGCCAGTGCCGGGTGGAGGATGCCCCCTGGTCTGCTTTGACAGCGAGGAGGAGACCAGCACATCATAGGTCCTGTTGTTGATCTCCGTGCTTTTGTACGAAGAGTTGCTCTCATATGATGAATTGACAGTTCCGGTAGTATGGAGGTGTGTGGCCCGGTAGTTCTGCTCCTTTAGCAGACCTCTGGACGGTGTTTTCGAAGACGTGGTTGTTGACATGAGGTGGTCATAGTACGTGGTGTGCTTTCTCGCCGGTACTGAAAATAAAGACATATCTGTCGACTGCTAAAATATGTCAACTATATATAAAAAATGTTTAAAAATGCTGAATGTGACTTAACTCTGCGATTCCATTGATCTCAAGTGTATAATTAGTCCTTTAGAGTGGGTCCTCTTATTTTCCATGATTGTTAGTCAATATTAATACTGTCCAAGTAATAATTGAATTAATCATCCGACAGTAACGAATATCCCTTAGATTAGGTTAAGTAAACCAACGGTCCATCGGTGTTGATTATCCAATATAAATATCTTTAAAAAAGCTTATACATTTTTTTTTAATAAAAGACAGACAACCAAAACAAGAGTGAACGACTGCACTGTTGTTTACCTTCCTGTCTACACCACTTCCGCATTAGCCCGCTCTTCAATTTCAAACTTCGGTTCCCGAGCGCAGGCCGCAGCTCATTGGCTGAATCCCCGGATTTTGAATAGTGACGTAGTATATACATCCGGCTCTAGACATGCAGTGCACACATGTGACCAGTAGATGGCGATATCTTCAAGGTTACAGAATCAGAATGAAATTGTACAAGTACAACGAGATAGTTGTTGTTTTTATGATCCATGAGAGATGTTCAGAGAGACTTTCATTTGCACCGGATGGAGTATAGCCTACACCACGGTATTCAAATAGGTTTACACTTTTAAAGAGTGACAGTGGGTCTACATTTTAGATGGGAATTACATTAGAGCATACCTCCGCCACACCAAAAAGTCCCCTTTGCCCTATTTCAGATTTGTATCCCGATTTTTCGGGATACAAGTGTTGTTAAATCGTTAATCGTGTTCCTTGGCCCATAAGTAATCACACCACCAAGATTTGTCCAATCCATACACAACTTTTTGAGTTATCTTGCTAACAGACAAACGGCGGAGGTAAAAATGGTGGAGGTAAAAATACATTAAACATCTAATATTTATCATATGAACTAATGACTGCAGTTGATATGTACATGAAAAGATAAAACAAGATATTCTTTCCAGATATATGTTTTATTAACAAAACAAACACAATTCATACTCACAAAAACAATGCACAAGTGCTCTACACACAGCGACTATCTCCTGCGGCGGTCGTGTTTCCTGATTATGTCCAGGAGGTTGTCCTTGGTGACCAGGGGCTCCTCGTGCCCCGGCCGGGCCCTCTGCTTCTGCCTCTTCTGCTGCTCATGCAGGTGGGGGGAGTTGAGGAGCTGCGGGGGCAGCGTTGACCCTGTGGGCTTCACTCGGTTCACCACCTCCAGGAACACACGCTTGTTGTTGTTGTTCAGCAGAGAGATGGCCGTCCCGCGGTGACCCAGCCGACCCGCCCGGCCCACCTGGACGGATGGTGAGACGGTGGACGGATGGATGGATGGACAGAGAGAGAGAGACATAATAACATTAGACTAGTTTTCCTGCGAAGGGAACTGAGAGAAGTGACAGCAGAGACACCGATTTTTCCTCTCTCTCACTCTGACTCATTCTCTCACTGAGAGTGAATGCATGAAAAGGCCGTGTTGCATGGTTTGTATGGTTTGTTGATAACAAGTATCTCACTAGAGTGGAACAATGAATGGAAACATTATCGCAATACGGCACTGGAGATGCCCTGGCCAAACAATTTTTTTTCTCCAGATGTAAGAAAACATGTTTTGGTACAGACCCCAGCCAATGTCACCTCATAATGTTATTAGGGTTTTCATTGACATTTAAAAAGCTGATGCTAAATAGTTCCTTCCCAAAATTATTGCAATATCATTTTTTGGGTTTTTTAACCATATCATTCAGCCCGATTATCTCACAATTTCGTAACTGATATTATACTGAAAATAAATGTGATACAATTGCGCGCGTTGCCTTTACCTGATGAACGTACTCATCCATGTTGGAAGGCATGTCGAAGTTCACCACCAGCCTGACGTTGACCAGGTCCAGTCCTCTGCCCAGCACCCCGGTGCTGATCA
The DNA here is from genome assembly GCA_027704905.1 of Muraenolepis orangiensis. NCBI lineage: Eukaryota > Metazoa > Chordata > Actinopteri > Gadiformes > Muraenolepididae > Muraenolepis > Muraenolepis orangiensis. The sequence goes on along the minus strand of CM051004.1, from coordinate 10,341,967 downwards.
CCACCTCAAAGTCTCCCTCCAGGAGACCCTGGAAATCATATGGATCAGATTCAACCACACAAACATATGGCAGCAAAGTCCTTTGCCCTTTCAATCCTAGTCTAAAACTTCATTCATTCGTTCGTTCATAGGTTTGCAAGTGTTTATGTTTATATATATATATATATATATATATTTCAGTCATTTTGATTGGTCCTTTGGAATGACCTTCTGGTCTCACCTTAAGGATACGGTTGCGCTCCCACTGGGTCTTGTCAGAGTGGATGGCCACCGTTTTCAGCTCCATCACCTTGGTCACCGCTTCACACAGCAAGTCTGCCCCCAACTTGCAATCCACAAAGACCACCACTGGCGGCTGGTACAGCTTTGTGTCCTGGAAAAGCATCCGGAAACAAGGTGCGTTAATGTCCTTTGGTTTTGCAATGCAGGGCTTTGGAGGCTGCAAACAAATTTGGTTTACTTTGTACATCCAAGAGAGACTGGAACAATGGAGCATGATGTCCATATCATACCTGCAGTGTGAATGTGAACCCAGCCTGATGCCTAAATCCTACCTGCTCCTTAATGACATGTAGCATAGTATCTGAATTCAGTCTAATTCAAATAGTACATTTCAGAGCAGAATGTTTGAATTTCTTATTTCACCTTTATTTATTCAGGTTTGTTTCATTAAGGTTGAGCAGCCCTAATGCAACAAAATACCTGATAAAATGCAGATACACATGTTTTAAATCTTTCCAGATTCAAAACACGTGTATCTGAAAATACATAAAATAAACTAAATTAAATTAGCGTGAGATTGATCCCGTTTAACATTTTGCCGGACTTCTGTTCTTCATGAAAAAAAAATGGAAAACATTCCAGCATTCCTGGCTAAGGTAATTTGATACTCTAATTACTATTTTTGCGCGGCATATTTATTTAAGTGCACATTCCTAGAGAACCAGCACTTTCTCTGCCCATCAAGTGAAAAACAACCACTCCTATTTATTTAACACAATCCATCTACTGAGTCAATGAAAACTCCCCTCCTTTTGCCCTGCCCTGTATAAATGGTACGAGCCAATGCCTTGATTTCTGGAGTGTAGCCATGGCTCTGGGCCCACCCATTTCCCCTGGATAGGGGGGGGGGTGGGGGAGGCTGTCTAAGCGACAGCTGTCCAAATATAGTCCAGTCCAGTGTATAGCCCAGCAGAGACTTGTCATTACCGTGCTAGAAACTCCCCACATTTCACAACACAAAGCTGGGAGTCATGGTTACCAGGGCTTTTCCAAACAACTACATTCAAGACCTCTGAATAGATGGGTTTCCACCCCCTTTAACAAGCCAGGACTCAGGTCCCCAGGGAGGAGTTAAGAACTTGTCAGTCCACCAGCAGAAGGCCTTGTTAGTCTTCCAGATGGAGTGAAAAAGCCCAGATATTTTGAGGTCCCAGAGAAAGGTCTGTTATATACAAAGAGTTAAAAAAAATCCAAGGACTTAATGTCCTTCTGAAACACATACGCTTGAACCCTGGCACGCCCACTGTTTCACTCATTAGCCCAAACAAGCTGACTCAACTGAAATTCTAGGAAAAAGAGAAAAAACCTCCCCCAAATAAATGAAGGAGAAAGAAAACCAGACCTTAATGGCTGCGGGTGGGCAGGGATTGTTCAACCAAACAGTCCACACCTGGAAGTACTTTTAGTTCATTACTAGCAATAGTGTATAATGAATTGGAGGTTAAACTAAATCTATTTTTTGACAGTAAGCCTTGGTGTGACCAAGACTTACTGTCAGAAATCTGATCAACTCCTGGAGAAATCTGATCAGACTTTTTGAGGCTGCCGCTTCTTCTCATGAAAAAACAGACCACATATTTTAAAGATTAAACGTGCATACAAATCACATGGGCAGACACAGATAACAGTTGGATGAGCAACGGTTCAATGACATTTCTCTTCTCAACCCTAAGGTCTGTCGGCCTGCAGACAGAGCTTGTAGTAAAAAGAAAACTACCGCGGGAGACTATCCTATCATGTGGACTGAGGAATCGCCACAGGAGTACATACATTGAGGATCTCAAAGAGCTTCTTCTTCTTGGAGGGCTCCTCCACCCAGAGCAGGATCTGCCGCACATTGGAGCAGGGCTGGTTCTTCTCCCCGATGGTGACACGGACGGGGTCCTGGGTCAGCCGCTCGGCCAGCTGCTCCGTGCCCTCGGGGATGGTGGCCGAGGTCAGCAGGGTCTGCCGCTCCTCGGGGATATGCTCCAGCACCTCCAAGACCTGCTGCTGGAAGCCCATCTTCAGCATGGTGTCCGCCTGTAGACCAGAACAAGGTAAACAAGAGGGTTTTGGGTGCCAAAATTCAGAGAGGAATTGTCCTTGTAACTAGGCTGCTTACTGCTGAAATGATAGGCGTGTGTATAAAAATACAGTAAATGTCATTCAATGAAAATGGGACATCGTAAGGCAGAGACCCGCAGTCAATTGTTACATCATATGATACATGGATTTGCAATATGTTCTTATCCAAACACTAGGCCAAAGCCAAGCTATAATGAATGTACTCATTGGTAGTACCCATACCTCATCCACCACCACAACCTTGACCTTGTCCAGCTGCACTGCCTTTTGCTTCAGGATCTCCAGGAGCCGGCCAGGAGTTGCTATGGCGATCTGAAGAGAAGGAGATCCATCGTAGATGTAGGAAGGATTCAACAAAATATCAGGTCAAGTCAATAAAAGACAGTGGGATAATCATCCCATTGCCTTTCATATCAATGGTTATGATTATTTAAAAAATACATTGAATCGAAGGCAGAACTGAACTTCCCAGAACAGAACTTCCCTCTACACCTCAGACTTCCAGTACAACTCAGAGTCCTGCCATCTGCAGAAGTTCTCGGACGACTCTGCAGTTGTTGGTTGTGTCAGCGAGGGAAACGATGAGGAGTGCAGGGGCGTCGTGGACTCCTTCGTTGAGTGGTGTGAGCTGAACCACATGCAGCTCAACACAGACAAGACGAAGGAGATGGTGGTGGACTTCCGCAGGAGGAAATCTACCCCCACACCCATTTCCATCAAGGGTGTGTCCGCTGAAGTTGTTCAGGAATATAAATACCTGGGAGTTCACCCGGACAACAAACTGGTCTGGGCCAAGAACTCTGAGGCTGTGTACAAGAAGGGCCAGAGCCGTCTCTACTTCCTGCGGAGGCTCCGGTCCTTCAATGTTTGTAACACGATGCTGAAGATGTTCTGCCAGTCGGTGGTAGCCAGTGCCATCTTCTCCGGTGTCGTGTGCTGGGGAAGCAGGTTGAGGTCAGCAGACGCCAACAAGATCAGCAGGATTGTCAGGAAGGCTGGCGCTGTCCTGGGGGTCCAGCTGGACTCCTTGTTGGTGGTGTCTGAGAGGAGGATGCTGTGCAAGCTGCGTAGTATCCTTGACAACAACTCTCACCCCCTCCATCAGGTGCTGACCTCATACAGAAGCACCTTCAGCAACAGACTCATTCCACCCAGGTGCACCACAGAACGCCACAGGAAGTCCTTTCTTCCTGTGGCCATCAGTCTCTATAATTCATCTACCTCGGGTCGTGAGAGGGACAGTGGAGACTCAGTGACCTGAGGCCAATGCACTGTTATTATTATTTTTTTGGTCAACACACTGTAAATCCTTTCACTGTATTTTTGCACTGTAAATTCAATTTCACATGTCACTTTTTCAGTATTCATCCGAGTTATTTATTAATATTTTATTACTGCCAATTTGCACTATACGTATTGTTGTGTATTGTATATACCTACGTATTACTGTAATAATACTGTAAATTATGCAATTCATCTATCAATACATTTAGATTTCATTTAGAGTTAATTTATTTATATTTTGTTTATACTAGTTTTGTTTAGTTAGTTTTTGTTATTTAGTTTTTAGTTTTTAGGTATTAGTATATTTTTGTGTGCATTTATTCCCCCTGTTTCAACTGTTGCACCTTAATTTCCCTCGGGATAAATAAAGTTATCTTGAATCTTGAATCTTGAACATAGATGAGATGTCTATGGATCCTCTATGGAGGTGGAGCTCCTACCTTGATGGTGCTCTTGAGGCGGTGGAGCTGTGGAGGCAGGGGCATGCCTCCCACCAGCAGTGCTGTCCTCATGTTGGCCAGGCCCATCACCAGCTCCTTGGCCTGCCTCTCGATCTGGATGGCCAGCTCCCTGGTGGGGGTCAGGATCAGAGCCGAGGGTCTCCCCGGTCCTGCGCCTGATTTCTGAAGAAGAGAGGCGGTTACAAATCCACCTGTAATAATCTATTGGAAACAGGAAACTAAAGACACAAAATCACATTATCCATATTTTCAATATGGATTTCAATATGGATAATGGACAATATCTGTTGATGTGAATGACAATTTCATACCTCCAGTGCCCGGATGACTACAGGTAGTAGAAAGGCTACAGTTTTTCCAGAGCCAGTGTCGGCGCTGGCAATCACATCCCTCCCAGCCAAGCCCACCGGCACCATCTGCATCTGGACAGGCGTGGGCGCCTCGTAGCCCGCCTTCTTCAGGTTCCCACCCAGCGTGGCGGGGAACCCACAGTGCTGGAACTCCACGATCGGTCTGCACACGTCCGTCCCCTGGGCAACGATGCCAAGCTCCCGCTTAATGCGGCCCACTTGGTCTTCCGTCAGACCCGATATGAACGGGTCTTCCTTGTATACGTACACCGCCTCGCTTTGGACACCTGTGGTTTCTGACGTCTGCTGAGGAAGAGGAGGAGGAGTACTTGGGTTTTCTGTTGCTCCCTGTTCACGGTTACAGGAGTCCACTCTGAGGCCCGTGCCCATCTGGGCCAGGTGTTTCCCCTTGCATTCTAGACTGCAGACGTCGTTGTCGGTGCTGTCACAGATGTACTCGCCGTAGCGGCCGCACATCACGCAGGCCGGTTCGCCCGGTTTGGGCCACCTTTGGCTCTTTCGGAACGACTTGACTGGTTCCTCCTCATCATCATCATCATCACTTTCTCCAGAGGAAGAACCGTTAACGTGGCCTGGGGTCTTTTCCAAAGATGTGGCCTCTGCATGTGTCAAGATTTGTGTTGTTGTTGTTGTAGTTGTTGTTGGTGGTGGTGGTTTTGGGGTTTGTTGATCTTCCTCTAGGCTCCTCTGGGGTTTTGGGATCAGCCTCTCTTGGGGTACTAGTGCTGTGGACGCAGGTTCGAGACCCTCCTGGACCGTTGGAATTCCGTTGGTTTGTTCCTTGGTGTCAGCCTTGCTCTTCTTGGTAGGAACTTGGTGGGTTTGTGGATCTTCTGGTACTGGTGCTGTGGACGCGGGTGCGAGACCCTCTTGGACCGCTGGACTCCCGTTGGTTTGCTCCTGTGCGTCTCCTCTTGTCTTGCTCTTCTTGGTAGGAAGAACTTGTCGTGGACCCTCGGCGGGTCTCTTCACTTTCAAAGCTCTTGGCATGAACATGTTTGAGATGTTGGTTTACTCTCTAGACGTAAGGAATACGATTACCAGTTATTGCAGCATGCTTTTTATTTATGCGTTTTAAGTTGAACTTTGTCGCATTCTCACCAACACTTTTCTGGACTCACAATATGTGGGACACGCTGGTGTTGAGTTGGACATATAGTTGTGAAGTAATCCAACGTCATTACGTTTACTTTACACACAAATACATGTTCCAGTGGACAATGTTTCTTCCAGAGATTCTTCACCACGAATAAATGACAACAAACACGGCGGCGCCCGCTGATGACGACCAACGCCCACAATGTATTCTGGGAATTGTAGTTTTACAATTGCTCTGCTTGACACAATACAATACCGTTATTAAACCCTGTCTATATATATATATATATATATATATATATATATATATATATATATATATATTGGAGGATGTGTATCGTTCGGATAATTTATTCTATAATGTATTATTTATATATATATATTTATAAATATTACATATCAAATATTATATAATATACAATATATAATTTATATATATATGTATATATTTATATTTATATTTATATATAATATTTCATATAATTATATACATATAAATAAGTATTACATATATTCAAAGTATTATTATTATTAGTAGTAGTAGTAGTAGTATGACTATTATTACTATTATTGCTATATTATTATATTATTCATTATATCATTTTTTTCTGATTAATTATAATTGTTTAAATCATCAGGCAATCATCCAATTACCATTCTTTCTTTGACCTGTTAACCTAAATATACAGGTCTCTTCTGCCTCTAATAGCAGCACGCTGCCCTCTATTATGGAATAACCTGGTAACATCAATTGGCTGTGTGGTCCGCGCAGGCGCAGACGGAGCGGTCCTGGAGAGACAGTGCGGCAGGAGAAGAAACCCGCAACAAGGCACACACACTAACTGTGGTTGAATACAATCGAGACGTCAAAACAAAACACGGGGCTGTTCTAAAAGGAATATACATGTGAACATGCACATACGCTTATATTGAAGAGGAGGAGGAGGAGGAGAAGGAGGAGAAGAAGAGGACGCTGGTTCCCATCTGAATGGCAAGGGGGAAAGAAGCTGGACATCTATTCTCAACCAGCCCATTTTAATTGGTTGCACGGCGGAGATTGACTGGAAAATACAAAGAGGAAAATATCTGTATAGACAACCGTTGACAAACATTGTTTTTCCCTCTGGTTTGTGCACAGTTCTGCAGAACGCACACTGCATCTCAACAAGTTAATTATTATATATCCGCATGAAATTCCAATAGTGGTGGTGGGGGCGGGCTGGGGGGTGGGAGGGAATGCATTGATTCTCCGTAGCCTAATAGGGAGCTTAAATCCAAGAAGTGAAATAGAAACATGGGTGAAGTTCAAGACGCCACCAAGGATGCTAAAAGGACCTTCATTGCCCCGGCAATAAAGTCGTTCGACCACTACGACTTCGCAAGAGCCAAGATCGGCTGCAGCCTGAAGTGGTTGGTGACCGAGGCGTACGGGACAGGTAGGACTGCTCGGATGATGCTCTTATTAGTCCAATGATGCGTCTGCGTTTGGTTTCACTAATCAATCGGACATCTGCTCAAAGTGACCCGTCTCAAAATAAACCAATAACGTTTACTGACAGGCCGGTGTATCAGTCAAAAAGGGTATTTCGTGGCAGGTCCATTTCGCACGGCTACACCGTAAACACGGGGGGGCAGTAGGGTGGGGTGGGGTTATGCAAGGGGATGGGGACTGCACTACACGTCAGACCATCACAGAATAACTTAATTAACAATGAACTTAGTTATTACTGTGTGTGTGTGTGTGTGTGTTGATGGTGAATCCCCTACATCTCAGAATATATTATTGTTGTTATTTTCAATGGACATTGACACAAACAATTCCCTGACCTGAAATGTTCATGTGGCTTTAGCTGTTACTATAGCGTTGTTATTATCAGCGATATTTCTAACAGGCTAGCAGGAAGAAATATGTCCCGCTAAGCTGCAAATGCCCGATTGAAAGACCACTCCACTGGCTCTTCAGATATACAGTAGGCTACATGGTTTGAGAGGAGATTTGATGTCTGGAGCCAAACGCAGTGGCATCTTATTCTGCTTCAAATACACAAGAAGACCGTGAACAAGAGAGTGAACATGCTTATTCTTCTATTGAACACATTGTAGGACAACATTGCACCCACAACAAATGAAAACAAAAAGCATAGCCCATATTCTCCATCAACATGTAGGCACATTCTAAATCAACTCAAGTTCCGATGTTGAACCCTGGATACAGACTACACGTCATTAACTCTATTTGAGAGGATAGATTAGCTGTCTATTCTATTCCTGGTAGCATTACACTATCCTTCTCATTGAGTCTCCATGTGGTTTTAAACACACACACACACACACACACACACACACACACACACACACACACACACACACACACACACACACACACACCACACACACACACACACACACACACACACATCACGTCCCAGTCATAAATATAAGACTATGAAAGGCAGACAGCCTCTGCATGAGACAAATCAATGTTTGTCTGTGCTGCCAGATGGAAGATTATCCCTGCTCTCCTCTCCCTCTCCCTCTCTCTCTCTCACACACACACACACACACACACACACACACACCACACACACACACACACACACACACACACACACCACACACACACCACACACACACACCACACACACACAATACTTTCCCCACAACAGATAACCAGGCAGGAAAAGGAGAGAAATAAGGGATGGTTCTGTGGAAGTACAGTGTTTGCATATCATCATAGTCTTCTTGTCCTGGGTCTAGCTCCAGCCATGGAGCCATGATTTAAAGACCCAACAGGTGGATAGTAACTCACCTGTCTTCCAATCAGATCCCGAGAGCCAGGGCCCCTCCTATCTCTTCCCACAGGCGGCTGTGGGGGACCACCACCCACACAACCACCATCCACACTTGTATATACTTGTTATTTAACCCTGGTTGTGTCAGTGATGACATGTGGATTCAATTGTTTTATTCCAAAAAAGTAAAAGCAGGATAACTGCTGATATGTTCCTTGTGATTTAGCAGTGAGTGTTGCTCTTAAAATGGAAGAAGCCAAACTAAGGTTATATAATGACATTTGTGAAGTTAGAGAGTAGATAGTAGTGTGTGTGTGTGTCTGTGTGTCTGTGAGGAGAGAAGAAGAGTTAGTGCACACACACACACACACACACACACACACACACACACACACAGCACGTCCTCTTGTGATGTGGAGGAAGACTGAGAGAGGGATGCTCCCAGTGAGATGAATCAATCGGGACTGTCTTTCTTGACTGGATGCAGTTGCTATAGCGACATCAGGGCCTATCTCCAGATCTCCAGGAGATATCATCTCAGCACACGGATGAAACATGGCCCAGGGCAGACTTTCCGGAGGAGGAACGTACTCTGAATCCATGCTTGGCTAGAAAGGCTGACCTGCAAAGGTTAACATAGAAGCACAAATTGAATTGTGTGGCCGACAATCGTCAGCTCTATTGTGTGAATGCATTCGTATGTTGTGTTGTCAGATATCCAACCCTCTCATTTTGCTGTTTTCCTCACTTCTTACAAAGAAGCTCCTCGTCTATATTTACAAGAATACGAGAGACACACATATTTGTTTGGTTACTATTATAATACGACTGATATTTTCCAATGTGATTTGTTCCTTAAGCATGCACACACAGACGCAACACACACACACACACACACACACACACACACACCACACACACACACCACACACACACACACACACACACACACACACACACACACACACACACACACACACACACACACAGGAATAGCCAGGAATAGAGTGGATCTGAACTAAGGAACTAGTTCACTCTGTCTCCACATGAAAGCGTCAGTTGGATTGATTTTTGCCTCCTTGTTTGATTCATTCCAGTATCCCCCCAAGAGGAGAGCATGTTGTAGCTCAGGCCCTCTGGTGGAGGCCTGCAGGGGTGAGAAGGTACTGAGTTACCATGGTGCAGGGGGAGCCTTGAGATGGTTGCTCCAGGGTACAGATCTCGCCTGGTTGGTGGTGGTGGGGGTTTGAGAACCAAGATGATTCGAGAGGTCTTTTTATTGCCATTTGCAACAAGTAAAAGGAACTGCTCATGCCCATTCCCTGATCTAGACCTTCATGAGGAGTACGATGTAAATAACTGCTAGCTAGGCCTGCAGCCACTAACCAAAACACACTACATTCTAGCCAAGTGTAGCAGAAGACGCTGCCACAAGTCGTTAAAAGGCTACTTTGGGCTCCGCCCGAGGACACAGGGTGATGAGGAAACCGGTTTATTGTAGAGTTTTGTAGTAGGAATGGTGAACCGAGCAGATGGTACATTCTAGTGCTCTCCGAGTGTGTGGCGTGCTGGTTTAACCTGTGGGCCTTGAAAGGACCCACAGGTGTGTAGCCTCCCCAGCCTCAGACTCTTATCAGTTTGGGGACTTATCAGTTTGGGGCCTCAGACTGGGGCCAGGTGAGGCTGCTTCAACCAGACTGTAATCAGTCTGAATGGGACCAGGTGTAGCTGCTTAAAACAGACTCTAATCAGTCTGACTAGGGCCAGGTAACGCTGCTTCAACCAGACTCTAATCAGTCTGACTGATTACCGGGCCAGGTGAGGTGGCTTCATAACCTGCTTCAAACCCGTCACTCTATTAACACTATGTCCCTACTAATGAGTTTTTCAATTATTCTGATTCAAAGCACCTGTTCAAAGGTTGTGGAACCAACAATGTCCCTCTCTGTGTGTGATTTCAACAGACGGTGTCCCGGCAGACCTGCGGGACCCCTTCTACACGGACCAGTATGACCAGGAGCACCTGAAGCCCCCTGTGGTTAGCCTGCTGCTGTCCGCTGACCTCTACGGCCGGGCCGGCAGCCTCATCCTGCAGAGCGACCCGGCCGCCGAGCCTCTCGTGGGGCACGATGCTGTAATCCAGGCCCTGGCTCAGAGAGGCCTCCACGTCGCCGACCAGGGGCGCCTCGTCACAGAGAGAGACCTTCAAAGGAGACCTCTGCAGATGGTAAGGGCAACAGAGGTTTATGGGGACATTGTAGAGGTTTTGTGGGAAATAGAAGGTTTAGAACAGTGTGTGTGTTGGTGTCTCTGAGGGATACTGGTACCCCACACATCCTCCAGAGTAGCTCCATCTCCCTGAGTGCTCAGGCCCTGACCGACAGGAATAAACACGCAAAGAGAAAATATGGATGATGGATGCTGTTTGCTATTAATAGATAGCATGCTTAGTGGGTGTTTATATTAAAAGTCCTCTTTGTGTGTCAGCAACATTAAAAACACAGTAGGTTATGGGTTAAAGGTATGATGAAGATGGTGAATAATAATCATTTATAATCATTGTTGAAATGAAACAATATTCTCTCCTCTCGGAGGAGATGTTTCAGCCTCTTGGCAGTTCTTTATTGCACTTGAAATCCAGTATTTATTGAGAGAGAAAAGATTGCGATGCAGGGGATTTAATTGTTTTGCCGCTCTTTATGCGGCTCCGTAGCGTTTATTGGTTTTTGTCTTTTGTTCTGGTTAATTCTGCTGTAGGACATGGGTCTGCCCGTTCTCTCTTCTCCTCTATAACACCGCCTTAACGTTAGTCTGGGGTTTAGTCTCACGCGTTTCTAACTGAAATACTGACTGATACTACTGTTAATTTGTACAGTCCGTGTACTGTTTAAGTATTCATGAAGCTTATTTTACCTCTGACTTAATTGAAAAAGGAAACCTTGCTGGTCTTTCCCTGCCAGAAAAACCAATAAAACCGAGAGTGGTTATTTACAGAAATGGCCAATCAGCAACCCAGCAGCCCTCTTATAGCAATACTCTTCTCTGTCCTCTCTAATCTGCCCCAGCAGAGCAGTACAACCTCACAGGTGCTTTCTTCACGTCCTTACAGGAGGATTTGGTGATTGTCTGCTGCTAAACCTTCGGATTATAATCATTCTGAGCCTCTCCTCTCCTTCCATGCTTTCCACCGTGCACCCCGGGCCTTGCAGCTTGTCTCCTGGTATATTGCCGCGTGTGAAGGAGAGTCGCTCAGCGGTGACGTTGCACGTAGCCCATCAAACGGCAGCCAGAGAGTGTCATTATTTTGTCTTAAGTCTTGCAGTCTCGAGAGGAGCCTTTTTTTTTAATGGCTTGAGTTAATTGCCGTTGATTAGCAGTGCCTTTGTACGCACGCCTGCAGCACCCATGTGAAGGCGCACTGGGTTTTACTGCTGGTACAAGCAAATAGTTATTAAACGTGTCGCGTTTGCTGCAGCTCTTCGGATACAGCTCTTGGCTAAAGCTCTTTGGATGACGGATCGCCGATCCATCCTCAAATGGTAATATTAATGATTGTGTGTTTAGGGCTTAGGCTACATTTTATAATATACTTCACAATAACAAAAATCTCCGGTACAGCAGCTCCTACCCTGCACAGGCTGGGAGGAAGTCATGTGAATCAGTACACATGCTGATCACCTCTAGCATGCGCCAATGTCAACTGTATCCCTAGTTGGCATTCAGCGCATGCGCTTGTGTGTGTGTGTGTGTGTGTGTGTGTGTGTGTGTGTGTGTGTGGTGTGTCTAAAGCAACAGATGTTAGGGCGATCATGCATTTATTAGTATGTGGTGCGCATGTGTGTAATGTCTGTCAGTGAGTCTTTACGGGACTCACTCCTGCCCCACACTACATTAAAACATTTTCATTTAGATGTTTTGCGTGTACCTGCGGGTACCCCCCACTGCTCTGTTCACAGTCCTCTGTCTCTTCAGTCTGCCCTGACACCCCCTCTCCATCCTGCTGTATACGTGGGTCATTAACATACAGGTTGTTTAATAATGTCATCTATTTAGACATCTAGACAAGTATATTGGTTATATGGCTCTACAGTTACCACGATTAATGTCCGCAAAAGTGAAGAGTGAGCAAAATAAGATTTAGAACCAAGGTTACAAACCAGCCGATCAGAATAATGATACAACACGTGCTTCCAATAGCAGCAGCAGCAGCAGCTAAATCATGACATCATTATCCCGTTTTAGAGCAGTGGGCCTTGAGGTCACAGAACGCTAATCAAATGGAACACAAACGCCTTGAAGGCCATTGATTATTCACAAGTATTCCCAATCGTAAGTGCCTATACCAGCTACGCTCTTATAGTATAATATTTGTAAATCCACTTTCTGATCCACTTTCATTACCTCTGCCATCGAAGATGGACCGGAGGTTGTGTTTTCGCCCTTGTTTGTTTGTCTGTTGGTTGGTCTGTTTGTCTGTTAGCACGATAACTCGTTAAGTTATGTACGGAATTGGACAAAACTAGATTACTTATGGGCCAAGGAACAGCTGATTGGATTTTGGCGCAGATCCGGATCCGAATCCAGATGTGTGGTGGTGGTATGTGCTCTGCTGAGGGCCCTCTAGTTTAAAATGTGGTAAATATGGTGAATATGTGGTAAATATGGTATATAGTAGTGTATATATATATATATATATATATAGATAGTATATATACATATACACACTGGTATATACAGTATATGTTTGCAGTACTATTTAATCAGTTCCTCTGATTAAATTGTTTTAATCCGGGGGTTTTAGACAAAGGTCTAAAAGTCCCTCCACAGTTTGCAGGGCTTGAAGAACATAATTACAAGGATGAAGATATGTGTCTGTGATTGTTTTGGAGCAGAAGGAACAGGCTTCAGATGCTGATGGCGATGGCTTGGCGGGTTGCGCTGTCACGCGAACTGCGCAAAAGAAATGTCCGTACAGTGCAGCACACATTATTCCCACTCAAATAAGCAACCTCTCTCTCTCTCTCTCTCTCTCTCTCTCTCTCTCTCTCTCTCTCTCTCTCTCTCTCTCTCTCTCTCTCTCTCTCTCTCTCTCTCTCTCTCTCTCTCTCTCTCTCTCTCTCTCTCTCTCTCTCCTCTCTCTCTCTCTCTCTCTCTCTCTCTCTCTCTCTCTCTCTCTCTCTCTCTCTCTCTCTCTCTCTCTCTCTCTCTCTCTCTCTCTCTCTCTCTCTCTCTCTCTCTCTCACCCTTTCCTCTCGTGAACATTTTTGGACGCAGGCTTCAAATTGCAGCTGTCGCCTACAGTCGCCCACAAAGTCTCTCATACACACACAGACACACACATAGAGAGAGAGAGAGAGAGAGTGTTTGGGGGGTGCTAAATGTACCCTAGCTTGTTAGAACCCTGTATATCAATGGTGTACATACAGAATATATATACTATAGTACTGTACTTGACTAACTATCTTTTTTGCTTGTATATTTTCCTATGTATAGTGTGTTATTACTTATTATTGTATATATTATTGCATACATGAGATACGTTCAAATCCTTGATATTGAAACAGGAAGCCGTGTTCACCAACAGTATGGACCTTCCCCAGAGACCATTCTGTAGCTGTGAAATCACCTCTCTATGGTTGCCTAATGCAGAATAGATCACTGTCATCTGTGTGTGTTTATTGGAAAAACAAAAACACATACCAACAAGGGAAATCTTGAATCAAGATTAGGTGTGTGTGTGTGTGTGTGTGTGTGTGTGTGTGTGTGTGTGTGTGTGTGTGTGTGTGTGTGTGTGTGTGTGTGTGTGTGTGTGTGTGTGTGTGTGTGTGTGTGTGTGTGTGTGTGTGTGTGTGTGTGTGTGTGTGTGTGTGTGTGTGTGTGTGTGTGTGTGTGTGTGTGTGTGTGTGTGTGTGTGTGTGTGTGTGTGTGTGTGTGTGTGTGTGTGTGTGTGTGTGTGTGTGTGTGTGTGTGTGTGTGTGTGTGTGTGTTCCATAGCCATATTAGAAGTTCAGAAAGGTAATATATCTGTAGATCAGGAAATGTTGACCCTTTACCAGTAATAACATGGCATTCAAAAGTATATACTTTAAGGAGAACAGGATCCCATGTACAGGATGCAATGCTTTTGTGTGTAGGCCTACATTACATCACACATCACACATGTGTGTGGCAGTGAGCTCAGCTAGTTCCCATAATTGTCACTACAATTCAAAAATATCAACACAATATGGGCTGAAATTTCAGAATTAAGAAAGCAGTGGAAATATTACTGGTATTTTTGCAACGCAGTCGCCTGATCATAACCGTTTAATAAAACAACGTAAATGACTAATGGTAATGGTGCGGATGCTTTTGCAGCATTTGTATCATCCATCAGTCCCTTTATTGTTCTTTTCATTGTGTATAGTATTGTTATAGCATAGCATATAAAGTATAGTATATAGTGTTGTTTATAGTTTATAGTATAGTATGTAGTATCAGGTGTTGTAAGGTGTAGTATAGTATTGTTTGGATAGTATAGTATAGCATAGTATTGTTGTTGAATTCATACTGCGGGGGGGAATGGGGAGTAAGCATTCCATTGTACTTAATACTTAAAATAAAAACATCTTGAATTTTGTACACCTTTGAAAACCATGCCTGGCTGTGTAGCTTGATATAGGCATGTATAAAAATATCACAAATATACCCAGCGTTAATACATGCAGAAAGTGAGGAGAGCACAGACACTACACCTTCAATGGGCAACTAAGTACCTAACTCATGGGGCCCCCTTCCCGGGGAAGGGGTGCTTTCAGACCCCCAGCGGGTCCAATATGTTTGGCCAAAGCCTCCTTCTTTGGCCTCATCATGCAAAAACATGTATGGTTCATGTAATTTCCGTCACGTTCGTAGCTTAGCTTTAATAATGCATAAGGTTGTCGAAAATAGGTCACGTTTCGGTTGGCCTGGTCTCTTAACATACAGGAGTCATACGCTGTATCTCAGCGCCAGCGGGGCTTTCACTAATGCATGCTGGGATAGATGTGGATGGCGCTGGTGGGCGTAATGTGCTTCTTCAGCTGTTTAGTGTGTGTGTGTGTGTGTGTGTGTGTGTGTGTGTGTTTGTGTTTCTATGTATGCATGTGTGTGTGTGTGTGTGTGTGTGTGTGTGTGTGTGTGTGTGTGTGTGTGTGTGTGTGTGTGTGTGTGTGTGTGTGTGTGTGTGTGTGTGTGTGTGTGTGTGTGTGTGTGTGTGTGTGTGTGTGTGTGTGTGTGTGTGTGTGTGTGTGTGTGTGTGTGTGTGTGTGTGTGTGTGTGTGTGTGTGTGTGTGTGTGTGTGTGTGTGTGTGTGTGTGTGTGTGTGTGTGTGTGTGTGTGTGTGTGTGTGTGTGTGTGTGTGTGTTTCTATGTATGCATGTGTGTGTGTGTGTGTGTGTGTATATTTGTTTTTGTTTTTGTGAGTGAGTGTGTGTGTGTGTGTGTGTTTAACTGCTGCCAGTGTCCATCCCGCCTGCAACCCCTAGGACATGGTTTCTAAAGCCAGCTTCCGACAGGCTCAACAACTACTCTGAACAAGTGGGAGACCCTTCGGCACGTCTGCCGTTTGCAAAAAAAATTAAAAACGAAAGTAGGCAGCTGTTGTGCCCAACTGTTGTTTTCCCGGTGGTAAATGGGCTGTGTGGCATCCATTTTGGACTGATTTGCCATTCAGACGGAGATTCAGCAGGAGCAGTGCAAATCAAATCAGCCAATCAAAGAGCCTCTCACTGTGGGAGAGCATGATGGGTAATTATATGCTCATCAGTCGGCGCTTCTGTACCTTCTTCTGCTCCAGGTGCACCCTGGGTAGAGCAGTCTTTGAAGCGATGAGAACCTTTTTGGGTCTATAATTACCAAGTGCAATAAGTCTGCTTATTTCTTTCTCACAGACATATTTGATTATCTAATTTGATAAGTAGATATTTGTAAAGTAGTGCAAAGAAGGCCCTTTGGTTAAAATATCCAGCTAATAGGACAGTTTACTATTAAGCATCTGTGGTGGCTGGAGTCTCCTGAGATGTAAGTATTTGGTCAAACTGGGCGTGAATATTGTCTAACAAATGGCACACGGAAGCAGAAATTGAACAGAGGAACCACAGCCCCAATCTCATGACGGAGTCAAACATAATGTAGAGAATAAAACCGAAATGTTGCTTGAGCGTGTATGGATCTTTATCGGGGTAGTACCTACCCCCTCCACGGAACGGTCAGAGGTCAATGACCCCCACCCTGAGGCATACTGGGAGTCGGTGTCTTTCAGAAGGACTCTTGGTGACGAGTGATGCTTTTTATTGGGGTGATTCCTCTCACGGGCAGAGGCTCACTGAGAGGGAGAGTGACTGTTATGCATTGTCGTATATCCAATTGTATTATGTTACAAGACGATCTCTTGCGACGCACTTACACATTCAACTCACTGAAATATTAAATGTACTGACAGTTAAAAACCATCATGTTCTCTTGCGTTACTGAAGCAGAACAGATGACTCAAGATCAGTCTAAATAAGGCAGGATTCTCCTGATTTACCTGACATGAATCACTCTCAGAGAGCAGCGTTTTGAAACAGGCAGCAGCCTAGCAACATTACCATTGGTTTCCTATGGCCTGAGCTGAGCTGCTGGCTTTTGATTGTGTTTTTCTGGGGTTCACAGCACATAAATGTGAATACATGTCATATATGTAAAAGTGAATATGTTATATGTCAGTATTATGAAAAAAAGGGAATGTTTGTTACATATATGTAAAAGTGAATATATTTGATATATGTACAAGTGAATATATGTTATATATGTTAAGTGATATAGTCATATGTTGAAGGATGTATGTTATATATGTAAACGTACAATGCCGTGTTACTATTGTTATGTAACGTTATCATGGTTTGATAATGCTATTAAACAGCTCAGTAATGTTACTTAACACTTTTCTTCGAAGTCGGTGTTAATCACAAGGCTGTAAATAAAATAATGTAAAAATACAAATCAATTTATTGTCATTGTACAGTACAACAGTACAATGTACAACACAATTGTATATAGCAATCCTTACGGGCACTTTTTTCAAGCAGCAATTGAAAAAATATAACCAATTTTTTTTTAAAGGAAGCTTAACAAAAATTAACAGGTTAAAAATATTGCCATATAAAAATGTTACACATATATTCGATGGCCCTTTGTACCAGTACTACAAAAGTATTAGCCATATAGTACAGTAGTATAATAATATGTAACATGTAAACTATGTGTAAACTATGTGAGTGAATAGTATAGTATAGTAGTATAATATAAAAAGTGTATGCGTGGTGGGAAGGATGGTTCGTATGAAGAGACGTATGTGAGTGTGTGTGTGTGTACCTCATGGGAGAGATGGTTCATATGGAGAGATTTGTGTGTGGGTGTGTGTGTGTACCTTATGGGAGAGATGGTTCATATGAAAAGACGTGTGTGTGTGTGTGTGTCTCCATCCCAACCCCTGTTGAGCAGCCCCTGCGTTGCTATGGTTACGCACTAGCAGGCGCTGGCAAGGCGTGTGTGTGAGTGGGAGTGCTTCGGCTCGGCTATAAGAACACAGAGCATCGCATGTTTTAATTGTGTGTGTGTGTGTGTGTGTGTGTGTGTGTGTGTGTGTGTGTGTGTGTGTGTGTGTGTGTGTGTGTGTGTGTGTGTGTGTGTGTGTGTGTGTGTGTGTGTGTGTGTGTGTGTGTGTGTGTGGTGTGTGTGTGTGTGTGTGTGTGTGTGTGTGTGTGTGTGTGTGTGTGTGTGTGTGTGTGTGTGTGTGTGTGTGTGTGTGTGTGTGTGTGTGTGTGTGTGTGTGTGTGTGTGTGTGTGTGTGTGTGTGTGTGCGCAAGCATGAATTCACACTACCTGAAATGGATCTTATCTCGTCACCTATGCCACTTGCGCGCACACACACACACACACACACACACACACACACACACACACACACACACACACACACACACACACACACACACACACACACACCACACACACACACACACACACACACACACACACACACACACACACACACACACACTAACCTGTATCTAGTCAGGACCATCAGTCGATTGATTTGATCCTACGACCAACAGTCTCAGGCTTCAGAGGTTCGGCTCCAGGCCTCTCTCTCTGCCTGTGGCCAGGCACAGCCAGTCCGCTCTGGATGGATGAGCAGGGAGTGTTGAACCTGATGCTCCGAGCCCGGGGTGCTGGGGGGCAGGGGGGCTTTGGAAGGGGAAGACCGGCTCACTGGGCTGCTTATGCTTCGTCTGTGAATTTGATGCGTGAGTTTTAACCTCTTCAGTAAAACACACACACACACACACACACACACACACACACACACACACACACACACACACACACACACACACACACACACACACACACACACACACACACACACACACACACACACACACACACACACCCACATCACTCACACTCTCACACTCCTCTCTCTCTCATCTCTCTCTCTCTCTCTCTCTCTCTCTCTCTCTCTCTCTCTCTCTCTCTCTCTCTCTCTCTCTCTCTCTCTCTCTCTCTCTCTCTCTCTCTCTCTCTCTCTCTCTCTCTCTCTCTCTCTCTCTCTCTCTCTCTCTCTCTCTCTCTCTTAGAATCAGAATGGCTTTATTGTCATTGCACAATTTGGGGGGCAGCAGTATGGCTCGGCGGCAGAATAGCTCAGGTGGTAGAGCGGTTGCCTGCTGGTTCGATCCCCGGCTCCTCCTAGCAAAAACTGTCGAGGTTTCCTTAAGCAAGACACCCTAACCCTTACTGCTCCTGACGTGCTGGCAGTCTCCTTGCATGGCTGACTCCGCTGTCGGTGGTTGAATGTGTGTGTGAATGTGAGGCATGACTTGTAAAGCGCTTTGGATAAAAAGGATCCATTCCATTTCCATATAAAAACATCCATTACAATTTTCTCTCTCCCGGTTTCGGTCTGTTTGCTCTATCATTCATACACAAGACACACAATCTCTCTCTTTCTCCTTATAATTACACTGTATACACAAAGAGTGAAAGAGATATACAGAGAGAGAGAGAGAGAGCGACAGAGATAGTTAAAGTTTGAACCTATACCTCACAGCCTTACTCTCTCACTCATATTTTGTATTTTTAAAGATGTTATTGTCAAGTCTTTAAATGTAACCAGAGAACAGCTCTCAGCCAAACATAAGGAGCTCAATGAGTAGAAGTTCTCATTTCAACCTGAGACTAAACACTTGTACCACTAGGGTAGAGCTATATTCCCCTTGGGGTTACAGTGGCCCAAGCCCAGCCCTGCTGTCTGGTGGCCCCGAGCCAGGGGCCACTAACCTATCCAAGGTTAGCTTTTAGGATTCAGCGTAATTGCCGGGTTTTTGAGATCAAAATATAGTCTGCTCTAAACTGCATTCCCACAACCGATGCCAGACCTCAGCCTGTGTGTGTGTGTGTGTGTGTGTGTGTGTGTGTGTGTGTGTGTGTGTGTGTGTGTGTGTGTGTGTGTGTGTGTGTGTGTGTGTGTGTGTGTGTGTGTGTGTGTGTGTGTGTGTGTGTGTGTGTGTGTGTGTGTGTGTGTGTGTGTGTGTGTGTGTGTGTGTGTGTGTGTGTGTGTGTGTGTGTGTGTGTGTGTGTGTGTGTGTGTGTGTGTGTGTGTGTGTGTGTGTGTGTGCATATGCGTGTGTGTGTGCGCATGTGTGTGTGTGTGGTGTGTCTGCTAAAATTCTTCTCCATTAAAGGAAAGATAGACAGAGAAATCACATTTATTCCTAAACATTATTTTGTGTTAACTTGCATTGCCATCACAAGACAATGGTACAAGGCACTTTTTGGTTTTAAAATAAGTATCTTTATATTAAATATAAACATTATGAAAGAAAGATTAAATAACAATTTATACATTTGATATAGTAATGTAAATGTAAAATAGGCCCTTTGAAATAGTGAGTAAAGCAAAAAAAGTGTCACATTCTCCCCTTAAAATGCTCTTCAATTGACCTCAAAACACTCCCACTGCAGAGAGAGAGAAGGAGGTAGTGTTTTTCCAGGTCCTCTACTGGGTGTTCAGCGGGTCACCTGAAGACCTGGGTCTGTTTATAGACATCTAGAGAAGGGCCGACACAGTAGACCTCACTCTGCAGGACAGACTGTCCTGTGAACACTTTCAGTATTACATAACCTGTTGAAGCAGACGCTGAATCACTTCCGCTTCTCTCTTTGATTTACTAAGAGGTCCCTCGGTGCTGCAGTGGAGTGGACAGGTATATTCAGCAGCTGCAGTGTGTGGCCTCCCCCATGCCTGTCTGTCTGCACTGTGTGCAAATCTCTTTCCCAACTTTTGTCGTTGTTGAGGTTGTTTTTGCTAAATTGTGAAAACATGTGGAGTCACCGTAAGCAAAGACCCATAGAATGGGAATGGTAGAATGGGCTCTTTGATTGTCATGAGTTATACACAATACATCGATCTGTATGTCTGTCTTATTGTCTGTCTGTCTGTCTCCATCTCTCTCTCTCCCACCTTCCCTAACTCTCTCTCTCTGCCTATCTGTCTGTCTGCATGTCTGTCTACCTGCATGTCTCCGCTATTACCATAATCTCCAGACTTGTACTCGACACACCAACCAACATAATCCCATGCGTTCTCTGTGTTCAGATTAAAGGATATGTGCTATTGAATTCCTCTATCATCCCGCATAATCCCCTCCTATATCATATTCGGGTCTTAATCTTTAACATATTTTCCGTCTTGCTCCCCGGCGATAAGGGGGCGAAACCATGAAGGGTCCTTGGTTAAGCCAAGGAGTCTCACGGCTGTCTTGCCATTCATGCTTGGGTGTCACCAGTCTTCAGTGTTGTGTTCATAGTGTTGTGTTCAGTAGGAGGAGGAGATGAACACAACCTATTGACCGCATCCTGTTTTCCCCCCAGAGGAATCAATACGAGATGGATTGGCACAATCAGCTCAGATGAGCAAGCTAAACAGTTAGTGTTTGTGTGTTTCCCCCTCTCTCTCTCTCTCTCTCTCTTTCTCTCTCTCTCTCTCTCTCTCTCTCTCTCTCTCTCTCTCTCTCTCTCTCTCTCTCTCTCTCTCTCTCTCTCTCTCTCTCTCTCTCTCTCTCTCTCTCTCTCTCTCTCTCTCATCTCCTCCTCTGTGTAGCTGTGACATTACCATGTGGTCATGTGACGTGTCATGAAGTATCATCATGGTGGGTTTGCAGAGTTCAGTGCAGCTTCATCAGCTGTCCTTTAATGAACCATCAACTCTGAAGTGAAATTTACTTTGGGAGATTGTGATTGTTTTTTTATTCGTCCCTAAAGAGCAAAGCGTTCGAATGCAATTTGTTGTGATGAAGCTTTTAAACATCTACTGCATCAAGCCTTTTTCTTTGTCTAGTCTATCATTTTCATTGTAGGTTTGGTTTCTATGCTTCCCAGCCAAGCGTAGCGAACGAGCTAGCTTACTTTTGCTAATTAACATACGAGGCTCCCACAGGGGCGATGGTAACTATTGTTTCA
The DNA here is from genome assembly GCA_027704905.1 of Muraenolepis orangiensis. Taxonomy (NCBI): domain Eukaryota; kingdom Metazoa; phylum Chordata; class Actinopteri; order Gadiformes; family Muraenolepididae; genus Muraenolepis; species Muraenolepis orangiensis. Next base: position 10,320,085 of record CM051004.1, on the reverse strand, counting down.
TTCAACCATTAGTGTCCACTGGTATCTCTTTTCCTCCAAGATAAACATGTGAAATTGTAAGTCAACGTTTAATTGT
>CM051004.1:10090009-10315009 GCA_027704905.1 Muraenolepis orangiensis | reverse complement strand
TGCCTGTAGAAAGAGAGAGCTTCTGAATGTGGCAGTCAGATCAATTAAGCGCCAGTGGCCACTGGATCAAGTGCCGGTGGCACTACGGACATAAGGAGAAAATGTCCAAGTAATGTAAAGTAATGCGACTGTGGGTGTCAGGGCTGGGTGTAGTTGGGACCCAAAAGCAGAGTGACAGAAGCCAGGTAGAACAGGTGTTTAATGATCGGCGCACACGCCGATTAACGTGCGCAAAAGGTAAAGGTACAGACAGGGCAAAATCCAAAAATGTGGGCAAGGCAAGCAGAGGTCGGTATAGTAACAGGTTGTCAAGGGTTGAGGCAAAGGTACAAAATCGCCAAAACAAGGTTGTTATCCAGGCAATGGTCAAACACGGTGAATCAAAAACCAGGATACGATACGTGACTTGATACAGGCGTGAGGCTTCCGAGAATCAGAGTGATAATCCAGCAATGAGTAACAAACAAGACATGGCTTAATACAGCTTGGTAAATGAGGTGTGATTGAGAACAGGTGAGTCAAGTAGGACATGGCCGACAGGGAAAACGCGTAGTGGCATTCGGAGCGGAGTCCGGTGACATCGCGGATCCAGGAAGCCAGCGGAAATCCAGGACTAGGAGCGGGAAGAGCTGGGTTGGACTGTGACAGTGGGAAGCGGTAGTATAGCTCAGGAGGTAGAGCGGTCGCCTCACAACCAGAAGGTTGCTGGTTCGATCCCCGGCTCCTCCTAGCAAAAACTGTCGAGGTGTCCTTGAGGAAGACCCTAACCCTAACTGCTCCCCGGGCGCTGTATGAATAGCTGCCCACTGCTCCTAATACTAGGATGGGTTAAATGCAGAGAACACGTTTCACTGTATGTCTTCATGTATGTGACCAATAAAGAGGATTCAATCCTCACGATTTGTTGTTTGTTGTTGTTAAGCAAAAGCCGAATATCTGACATTTTTGCCGATTTTAAAATCTCAGCCAGATGCATTATTTAGGTCCTAAAAAGAGGACATGTCAAATACCCAACCTAAAATGATTGATTAATTCATCAGGTAGGGTATTCTTTTGATATGAAAAAGTAAAGTAAAAAATCTGCATTATGTCAGGACCTGCAGCGCTTAGCAAGTAGCATTTAATGTAGCACGTAGCATTTAACTTGATGAGCCAGGCGGGGCTTGTTCGTGTCTCCAAAGTCAAGCCAAGTCAGAATCTTTTTTTAAACCACTGTTTAAAAAAAAACAACATACAAATCAACATTGTCAAGCAACAGTATAAAGTATAAAGACAGATGACAACATGGAAACAAGTTTGTCCATCCTCCAGCTGTTGCAGAGACATACCCCCCCACACCTCCCCCTCCCAAGCAGATGTGGAGCGCTAAACTCATCACAACACTGCTCTGCTGACTGAGGCAGTGTGTGTGTGTGTGTGTGTGTGTGTGTGTGTGTGTGTGTGTGTGTGTGTGTGTGTGTGTGTGTGTGTGTGTGTGTGTGTGTGTGTGTGTGTGTGTGTGTGTGTGTGTGTGTGTGTGTGTGTGTGTGTGTGTGTGTGTGTGTGTGTGTGTGTGTGTGTGTGTGTGTGTGTGTGTGTGTGTGTGTGTGTGTGTGTGTGTGTGTGTGTGTGTGTGTGTGTGTGGGGTGGGGGGACTAATCCTGTTAGATTGAAGAGCTGAGCTGCAGCAGTTCTTCAAGACATGTCTTGTCTGGCCTGAGTGAGAGGGAGCTTTCTGACGTGTGTGTGTGTGTGTGTGTGTGTGTGTGTGTGTGTGTGTGTGTGTGTGTGTGTGTGTGTGTGTGTGTGTGTGTGTGTGTGTGTGTGTGTGTGTGTGTGTGTGTGTGTGTGTGTGTGTGTGTGTGTGTGTGTGTGTGTGTGTGTGTGTGTGTGTGTGTGTGTGTGTGTGTGTGTGTGTGTGTGTGTGTGTGTGTGTGTGTGTGTGTGTGTGTGTGTGTGTGTGTGTGTGTGTGTGTGTGCGCACGCTCGTAAATGCATGCATGGAGTAATCCATTTGACAACAAATCAGATATGCCCTTGATTTAAACCCGTTTATTCCAGATTTTTCGGTGACATTTACCTCACTTATGTATAAGCCAATTTAGTTAATTTTAAGAAATATTGATTAATTTCCCAAAAGGGTAAAAGAGATAATTCTGGTAGCTTTTGCATATGGTGTCTTCCATCTTTGTTTGAATGCCACTCGCTTGTCTTTGGAAGATGGCTGGTAGTGTGTGAGAGTGTGGGAGGGTGGGTTAGAGTAATAATAAGTGTGTGAAGAACCCAGCCTATTCTCGAATTAGCTCGTTTCCACTGTAAAAGCAGGGAGGCTGACGACTTTGTCAAACGTTCCATTGAGTTGAGTTTAGTAGCCGACATTTTGAATGCCTGATTGACTTACATTTAAGGAAAATGGGTTGAGAAATCCTCAGGGACTTTCAGGGAAAAAGGCAGCCCTTGATTTCCATACTGTCTGACTGTCACGAATCGAACATTTACAATTAGATCCTGGGTTATTATGAATGGTGTGATGTGTGGTTCTGTGTCTGGTTGATGCACAGCTCATACCGGGCTGCATGATCACACCCATTGTATTGAATGCAGTTAGACTACTTACAACAATGTTTTCCATTGTAAAAGCAAACTCTTTTTTAGCTTTTTGCACTATATAACACATGTACATATTGTGTTCTAGAATTTCATACTGCGGGAGGGAATGGGGAGTAAGCATTCCATTGCACTTGTTGCAAATGGCCAATACAACTCTTGAATCTTGAATCTTGACCCAGCTATGAGATTCTGATCATGTATGTGTATTCCAACAAAATATTGAATTAAATATATTTAATATATATATATATATATATTGCTGGCATTTAGGATAGTGTCGACGCTCTCAGCTGGAGAGAGAACCCACTGCTAGCATACGGCCGATGGTTTGGACCAGACTGCAGCTTCCTCTGCATACTAACCTTTATCCCTATTGTCTGTTCTGATTGTCTGCACTGTGTCTTCTCTCTGTTCCCCTGTGCTGCTAACTGCGCTGCTGCAGTCTCCAACCAAGTGGTACATGAAGCTTGTGCCTGTAAGTCTGCTCACATGTTTTCTATGTGTGTGTGTGTGTGTGTGTGTGTGTGTGTGTGTGTGTGTGTGTGTGTGTGTGTGTGTGTGTGTGTATCCATAGTCAGATGTTTTCTTTCTGGTCTATTGTTTTTTGCGGGAATTTCTCTTGTTCTTCTCTGTTCTTCTTCAACGTTGCTCCTCTCCTGCTTTGCCTGTTGCTTTAACCTCTGTCTTTCTGCTACAAGGGGGTTTACGTTTTGTTTTTTGGCGGACTCTTTTATCCAAAGCCTCTTTAGATATTCTCAGCGCGCACAGGGTCCCCGTGTGGGAATGGAACCCCCAACCAACCCTGACACTCTTAACACTTCTGTCAATATCAAAGCAAGCGCTTTTCCCAGTCAAGCTACCCGGCACCTCTCCGATGCTGCAATATGTACTAACACAAAGTAGCAAGGGGGGGTAGGATACAGTAGGGTGTTTGACTCCCAGCCCAAAGGTACTGTGTTCGATCCCTTAAATGTTCCCAACCTAACCCATAGGCATTCCTTGAGCACATTAAGCATCTTATTTACAGTGCTTTACAATAGTAAAAATACATACAATGAGCATCAGAAGACAGAGAAAGAGCAATGCAAAATTAGCATTAGAAGACAGGGTAAAATTGTAGAATACAATACAATACAAAAAAGATTTTTTAAATTAAAAATTAAATAATAAAAATAATAAATAGATGGATAGATTTTCACAGTTTAAAACCCTTGGGGTCTTCCCTGACAGTTATTAAAGACAAACAAACCTCAAGTTTATTTTACTCTACGGCTCCAAGCCCTCCTCGTATTTATACAGGTTTTTAATAGTACATACAATTACTGTTGCATGCATCAACCTGACTCATGCTAACCGACGTTGTATGCTACGGCAGACACGCTACAGGAAGGACCAGAACCCAACGCAGCAGCGGCTCTGGATCCCCCCTGTGGACAACCTGCTGAAGGACACTGCGGATGGCTCCGCCCTGGCGGCCCTGCTCCACTTCTACTGTCCCTCCCTGCTGGCCCTGGATGGTAGGGACCTGAGGACCTGGGAGTGAGCCCTCTGACCGGGGTGGGAGGGTCCGAGGATGGATGGGGTGTCCAAGACCAGGTTCAATGCCCCGCCATTAGCTGGCTTACCTTGGGCCTAAGAGGCTCCCAGCTTCCCCCCAATGGCCTGTATCTCAAGTCCATGTTTGAGACACATAGCAACAGTGTGTCAGTAACAGACATGTTAAAGGGACCCTATTATACCACCATGGGGTGTCCAAGTCCAGGTTCAATGCCCAGCCATTAGCTGGCCTACCTTGGGCCTAAGAGGCTCTCAGCTTCCCCACAATGACCTGTTTCTTAAAGTCCATGTTTGAGACACACAGCAAGTAACAGACATGTTAAAGGGCCCCTATTATACCACCAGATGTATGATCACTAGACCAGTCTACCAACCTACCTATTGGACTGTACCACCTGGTAGGCTTATCGATCCCTCATACATCTGGGTGGACCCTCCCACTGTGTGACATCACGATGTCGCATGACAATCTTAGTCACATGTCAATTTTGAAACGGCTTGTAATGGCTAAACCACACTCACACCTGGTGGTATAATAGGGCCCCTTTAATTGTCCATGGGACAAACAGTGTGTTTGTTATGTGCAGTGTTGCTCTACCAGGGGAGGATTTCAAATCTTCCAATCAAGAAAAATCTTGCTCCATAATTATAAAGCTATGTTGTTATATAAGTACTCTCTGGTACATTAGCATACCACTATGTGATTCGCTCATCAGAATGGATGGCACTTAATCATGTCAAGTTGTTGATGAGGGCTTTTAATGCAACACACACACACACACACACACACACACACACACACACACACACACACACACACACACACACACACACACACACACACACACACACACACACACACACACACACACACACACACACACACACACACACACTTCATTAAAGCCTTGTGTTTAATCAAACGCAACGTCAACAAAGCCGAGTGAGCCACGACTGATACAGAACGTCAAGTGACATTCCTATCGATTGATGGAATTATATCTTCCCTCCTTCGCTCTGATAGGTCAAACACCATCCGATCACGGCAATGATTGGCTCACACATAAACGGGTTATAGCATGAAGTAGCTCTGTTGTGACAAGGTTGCGTTTACATTGCATGGCAGCATTTTTCCCTCCCCGTGCCTGGAGAACGTACCTTTGAGCACGAACTGGAAGTTCAATTAGACTCGTGTTCGTAACATCATGGCCTCCCTAGCTACCACTACCGCATGCCAACAACAACACTACCACCACCACCACCGCCATCAGCAGCTAGCTTTTCTTTCCAACACTGATTCACGTGAGCCCCTGACCCCCATGAACCCCTCGCCCGTCCCCCCAGACGTGTGCCTGAAGGAGAACATGACGCTGGCCGACAGCCTGAACAACCTGCAGCTCATCCTGGACTTCTGCAGGGAGAAGCTGAGCGTCTGCTGCCACTTCAGCCTGGAGGACATGCTGTACGCCTCCTCCACCATCAAGGTAAGTGTTGCAGGGGATGTAGAGGTGCAGATGCCACTAAGGGGACTGGTCCATCCAGGGTCAATGTTTCATGAGATGTAGAGGTGCCGCAGGACCTTCACATAGAAGAATAGGTCTTTCACAAGGTCAGATCGGTCGCGCGTTGCTGCCTCCAAATGACCTGAAAAACATCTCATCATCTGAAGTTTTAGAATGCTCGCTTTGGGCATATAATTCAATATATAATTGAATGTCCCACAATTCAAAGTTAGTCATTTTGTTTTTCAGAAAAAACGTAACATTTGCTCAAGTGTTATCCGTTTTGTGGGCTTTCAACTATTTTTTATGAATTCTATAATTTGATTTAAAATGTTTAACTCTAACTTCAGTATGTGGATCGTGATGCTACGGAGTGAGAAAAATGTTGTCATCAAACGGTTTGGTCGTCTGAATTGGAATCGTTTTTTTTATTGGCTTATTTTAGTGTTAAAATGAAATGAACCAACAATGGACATGAGATTGAGAGCGTGTAATTATGATGGCAGTCAGAATGTCTGTATGGAACAGATGGTTTTTGAAACAGTGTAGCTGTGTGTGAGCCAGGATGTGGAGTCATGTTGGAGAGTACAGTTGGTGAACTAGACCTTCTCTTTGAGTGTTGTGAACTTGACCAATCACAGACCAGCTGGGCTCTGTCTACTCTCCTATCTGAATAGTGCTGTGTGTATTGTGTTTGTTTGTTTCTTACTTTCTTTCCTTCTTTCTTTCTCTGTATGTCTATATATCTCTGTTACCCATTGGTCAACATATTTTTGCATTTTAGAAAATGTACATGTCTACAGTGAAGCTATTCCATTGGAAGCTATTTAAACTGAGTTGGTTTCACCTGTGTCAGCAATTACTGACTTCTGATTGGATAAAAGATTTTAAAAAATCCAATCAGGACGATGTGATATGAGCAGAGTGGATCCCTAGCCAGAACCACAGAGCACTGCAACCTTGACCCAGATTCAGAGAGGCAGACTGAAGCACTCTGTCTCTCTCTCTATCGCTCTATCTCTGTTTGTCTACTGGCCACCCAGCAGATAGACAGACAGACAGGCAGCCTGATAGATGAAACCAATAGGAAGGCAGGGATGTGTCTTTACAATGCGACTTAAATCAAGGCAGACACTTAGATTGATATCGGATGATGGAAGAGAGATTCAGCTTTTTGCAGTCTAATCCTCAGCTGTTTTAAGGCATCTCTAGCACTCAACAATGCAAATGATGGCAAACTTGGTGTTTTGTCAAGTGCCATTTTCCAAGACCACGTTATCTACCCAACAACACGAAGCCCATTGAAAATATACATCTTGTACCTCATTAGCACTGGCGTACGTGTTATCCCCCTGCAGCCACCGCTAGCTAGCCTGCAGGAGCGATTGTTTCCTAATGAAAACTGAAACCAGTAAATCACGTCAACACACAACCATTTGCGTGCTCTTCATTCAATTATGTCGCCCGAGATCTTAATTAACATCTGTGAATCCGGCGGACGCGGAGAGAAACCCAGAGCTCGCTAGCATCCGGGCTGCTGCTGGTTTGGTTCTTACTTATTCCTTAGCCAGAAGGATTCCAATGATCGTGCTGTTGTGTTCTCAGCGGAAGGCAATTAGTGCTGTTTGTTTACGAGCTAGCTCCAGCGGGTTCTCTCAGTGAGGGGCTTTGCCACTGAAGACTGGAGCGTTTAGCGTTTAGTGCTACGGGAACCACTAGCTTTAAATACAATGCAAGTGATGGGGAAGGGACTTGGTGTGTATACACACACACACACATTTTGCTGACATTTAACAGATTATTTGATCCAAGGTGACTGACTTCAAAGTGAGGCTGAGGACAATGAAAAGCATACACTGGGAATCAGAAATTTAAGCAGCTACAAATAAAAAGGCAGGCAGTGCATAATATCTGTATCTGCAGCATGGCAGTATTGCAAGCAATAGTATTGTTTTGACTGAGAGCTTTCACCAGCATCTCTTTGACACGTGGCAGTATGGCACCCAGTGTGGAAAGCCGGGGTCAGGACAGTGTGGTCAAATGTTAAACGGCTTCCCTCTTAAGCCCTGTTTAACCCGCCGGCGGATCGAGCATTCTGATTGGATGAGGCGGTGTTTAGTAGAGTAGAGAGCTCCATATCCCTTCACCAACCCACTGGCCGAGTGATTACATCACAGGTCTTTAGCGTGCACGCGTACGTGTGTGTGTGTGCATGCGTACGTGTGTGTGTGTGTGTTTGCGTGCATGTGTGCGTGTGTGTGTGTGTGCATGTGCGTGTTTGCATGCGTGTGTGTGTGTTCCCATCCCTAGATATACCAAGAAGGAGGGGTGGGGCTGTCCCTCTAGCTCCGCCCCACTTCCCCAGCCTCACATGTTGTTAGAATTACCACCAATCCCCTCCCAGTGAGAGGCCTTAGAACCCCACTGTCTGACACGCCCCCTACACACAAGCTCACCACGCTCTGGCAACACTGCAGCAGATCTGGCAACCCAGGGACAAGCATGCCAGGCAACACACTACCACCACACGGGTGGCAAAGGGGTAGGTAGAGAGTGTCTGTCTGTGCGTGTGTGTGTGTTTGTATGTGTGTGTGTGATAGTTAGTTGGTCATCCTTTGCTTGTTTTCTTTGACTAGTAAGCCTGTGTCCATTGTTTTGCAGTGTGTGTGTGTGTGTGTGTGTGTGTGTGTGTGTGTGTGTGTGTGTGTGTGTGTGTGTGTGTGTGTGTGTGTGTGTGTGTGTGTGTGTGTGTGTGTGTGTGTGTGTGTGTGTGTGTGTGTGTGTGTGGTCGCTGACTGGCTGCATTAAAGGTAACGGTCACACCTGGTGGGTGCCAGTAAGGCAGCTGAAGGGCCAGATGGGTGCGGGGGTGGGGGGCTGGTCTCATGCTCCTCTAAGCCATCTGGTATGGCCACACTATCCGAGATATTTATCTTTCTTTCTTTCTTTCTTTCTTTCGATTTTTTTCACACACTGAAGCAAGACAACAGGTCTTATCTTACATCGTCTTGATCTGAATATCTCCTCAGATTGAATCATTGTTGAGTTCATTGTTGAATTGTGATAACATGCTTGCTGTCACAGGGTGAGCGATATAATGAATGAATGTGGTTGAGGGGTAACATGGAAGTAATGTGTAGCAATGTGTCGTTGTGAATTAAGGCTTGGTTATCATCATGGTCTCATCATCATGGTCGCATGCTTCTTCATGGTCCGCGTTAAACCATGCTGGGGCAGGTGAGTGACGGGTAAGCGCTGCAACGTAACAAACCTGATCTTATAAATAAATAAAGTAACTCCTGTGTCGACATCTAAAAAATACTGCAGCAGCACCCTTGGGGGGGGGGGGGAGGTGGTGATTGGTTCCTGAGGCTCCGCCCCTCCGGTGATGTGGGGTGGTGGGGGAGAGGGAGAGAGAGAGAGAGTATTCGCTGAGAAGGTAAATCGTTGGCTCCATTTTTGTGATGAGCTAGAAGTCGTATGTAGAGACTTTGTCTAGACACAGCGCTCAAGGTCACTTCTATTGCATTTCACATGCTGCACATGTATTACATTCATGTTTGTGTGTGTGTGGGGGGGGGGGGCTGAGTGAGAGAGAGAGAGAGAGAGAGAGAGAGAGAGACAACAACAACAACTCGTGAGGATTGAATCCTCTTTATTGGTCACATACATGAAGACATACAGTGAAACGTGTTCTCTGCATTTAACCCATCCTAGTATTAGGAGCAGTGGGCAGCTATTCATACAGCGCCCGGGGAGCAGTTAGGGTTAGGGTCTTCCTCAAGGACACCTCGACAGTTTTTGCTAGGAGGAGCCGGGGATCGAACCAGCAACCTTCCGGTTGTGAGGCGACCGCTCTACTCCTGAGCTAGACTGCCGCGAGAGAGAGAGAGAGAGAGAGAGAGAGAGAGAGAGAGAGAGAGAGAGAGAGAGAGAGAGAGAGAGAGAGAGAGAGAGAGAGAGAGAGAGAGAGAGAGAGAGAGAGAGAGAGAGAGAGAGAGAGAGAGAGAGAGAGAGAGAGAGAGAGAGAGAGAGAGAGAGAGAGAGAGAGAGAGAGAGAGAGAGAGAGAGAGAGAGAGCACATGTTTTTTTTTGTGCGAATACATCCACGGTGAGCAAGTAACAATAAAAAAAACATCCATGCTTTGGATTTGTTTTGTTCCAGTTGCATATCAATTGAGTGCATATTTCATAAACATGTTCCACTTAAAAAACAGGGACAAAAAAAGCCACACATTAAGTTAGCTTTTTTTGTTATAGACCAATCGACTCAATTTTAGAAGATAAAGAAGAAAACCAAACAATCCAATATTATTGAAAGGCTACAACGTGACAGTGAATAATGATGGGTCAATAGGGTCAATGGAGTTTGACCTCCTGCTGTAAGCTGACCCCGTTACAGAGCGGCCCGTGGATTGTCCCATTCCTCACTTGAGTAATCCATGGCAGGCAGTTGGGTGGTGGCAGACCCTTTAATGCACAGACGTCCTCCGCAGTGGAAGGACGAGCTGAGAGCCTTCCCACTGGCACATACAGTGCATTATTATGCTAAGTTAGTGGCGCATCAGTGCAATAGGGATGGTCCTGCTGGCTCTTTTTAAAAGGACACGTCTTCTTGTCATTGACACGGTGATGATTGTCTTTATAATTCTGGATGTTCTTCGAAGGTGAAACGGTAGGTGTAGCAGAGACCCCTAGAGGTTGAACGGGAGAACTGCAGTCATATGTTTTGGTATTGAGACACTTGGTGGTGGGGACGGTCAACAAAGTAGGCGTATTGATTTTATTGTTGTTACCAATCACACTCCTTCCTTGCCATTGTGTTCCTCTCCCTAGAACAACTACCTGGTTTTCATGGCCGAGTTGTTCACATTGTTTGAGAAGGACAAGCCTTCTTTCGTCAAGCCAAGAATTCTGGACAGCGAAGGCACCGGTATGTCTTCTAGTAATGCAATTATAATCCCACCTCACAGATAAGTACAATTAGTCATTAGTGATTAGTCTTCACACACTGCATGCATATGCAATCCTGTGTTGACCTATGGACTGTCGCTTGATTGCAGTGACCCCGTCCTCCCTGTTGAAGAACATGCCAGCTGTCCATATCTCCAAAGCAACCAAGAGAAGCTTCATGGAAAGATCTCCGAGTCCTGAGAGGCCAAGGTATTGAATTTGTTCACCGTTACATCCTAATATTGGATGTGTCGCGCTATGGTTAACCTTTGGACATGTTGTAAATAAACAACACATTTTGAAATTGGTTATGGTTAAATGAATACATCGATTTCGGAGCGTGAGGAGAAAATGTTCAACCTTTGTGTCTCCTGTCTCTCTTTCTCCTTGTCTTTAGCTTACCCCTCCGACCAAAACCTCGCAACACAGGTACATTTCATTAAATCAAAGCTAATATAATATGAGGTATATATATATTTTTACCTTTCTACATTATTGAGTACCTTATGTTGTCCAGGTGAAATTAAGAGGTCCACCTCAATGTCCTTTGTGGATGGCAACATTGGAACTTGGCCCAAAGAGAAGAGGTTAGTGTTCCTTGTTTTAGTTTCCAGAACACATGTTACCAATGAAAAATAAATAAACAAAGTGCAAAGATCATCGTTCTATTCATTGTCTGCCCCCGCATGCCATTTAAATCAGTTTAACGACACCCACACTTTAATCCTGAGATCAACACAGAACACATCATACCATTTCCTTTGTTTGGTTCCTCAGATCCGGGCCTTACGGGGTGTCCTTCGACATCCCCTTCGGCAAAGACGGCTCGCTGCCTCAGGCCTCGGAGCCGTCCTCTCGCGGCATGGTCCGCTCGGCCAGCACCGAGGACGGTGCTGGCTTCAGTGTCCACCACATGCCCCGTGGGATGAAGCGCAACATGTCCTTCCAGCCTGTCCACGGAGCCCAGAGCCTGGGCATCGCGGAGGAGGGCTGCCCCGAGAGCCTGGCCACTCCGGAGGCCGACAGACATACCGAGGCCCACCGGGCCTACCCCAATGGGCACGGTACCGCTGTCACACCCTCTGGCAGTGCTGATGACCCGCAGGGCATCCTCCATGGTCGGGCCATGGAGGATGCCCTGCGGATCATCAGCACCGGTCGGCCCGCGACCGAGGGAACCAACAGTGGCTTCTTTCTGCACAGCCAGGGCCAGGGTCAGGGCCAGGATCAGGGCCAGGGCCAGGATCAGGGCCAGGGTCCAGGATCAGGGTCAGGGCCAGATCCCTGCAACACTAGGAGCTCTGGACCTGGTGACCGAGTCAGACTCCAAAGGACTGCTAAGTCCGTCAGACGACACTGAGATGGATACCGGCGTCCACGTGCACACGGAGGACATGCTGGACGAGGATTCGTCGCTGAGAGACAGCTCGGTGAACATGGAGCTAGAGCTGGACACACCAAGCCCCTGCGGCAGTGGCAACGGCAAGTCCCCCTCGGCGGTGAAGATGACCAGCTTCGCCGAGCAGAAGCAGAAGAAGCTCAACCCGTCTGTGCCGGACTCCGGGAGGGGCAGCAGCAGCTCGCTCAAGACCACGCCAGAGGACTCCGAGTTGGGCCTTCCGCTGTCCGTCTCCTGGGCCCCCACCCCTAAGCACAGCCCCGTCCGTAAGCACAGCCCCCCGCCCCTGGCCTTTAAAACACCTCTCGCCCCTCTGCAGCTGCCCCCCAACGACCCCGCGCAGGCCATGGCCACAGAGATGGTGGAGCTCAGGATGCGCTTGGAGGAGAAACGGAAAGCGATCGAAGCGCAGAAGAAGAAAGTGGAGGCTGCGTTCACCAGGCACCGGCAGCGGATGGGCCGCTCGGCGTTTCTCAACGTGGTCAAGAGGCGGGGCGACGGCGCCACCGAGGAAGGCGGGACGGCGGAGGATGACGGCAAGGCGGAGAGCCCCGCCCTCACCCTGAGAACTGGGCGGAGCGTGGCGGACACGCCTGACGGGGCCGAACAAGGTAGTGTGACCTCCCGTTGGCTAAAGTCCCCCGGGGGAGGAGAAGAAGGCGGGCCAATCGCAGGCCAGCCAACAGAAGTGGATCTGACGGAGTACACACGCTCCATCGACAAACTCAACCACTCGTTGGCCTTCCTGCAGACCGAGATGCAGCGATTGGCCCAGCAGCAAGATTTGATCATGGCCATGAGGGGACAGCAGCAGCAGCAGTCGTGGCTGATCCCCACGCTGCACGCCAATCCTCCACCACAGAACCAGACCCGAGGCAGCGCTGTGACCAGATCCTCTGGGCCGTCTTCTCCGGTCGACTCCCCTCGTACCGCCCATCGCTCGCCGACCAGCATCAAGCGCAAGTCGGCCTCCTTTCATTCCCGTAATCCTCGTACACCTCGGCCCAGCGAGCTGAAACTCGCCCCGTACAACAGAGTCCTTACTGCCCCGCAGTCTGTCGACAGCATCCCCAGACTTCGGAGGTTCTCTCCCTGCCAGCCCCTGGAGCACGCCTTTGTTTACATGGGGGATGAACCAGCCAGGGCCAACCCAGAGATAGGATCTCAAGACGGGCAGGACGAGGTGGACCCCTTCCTCACTATAGAAAGCGGAAGTCCGCCCGCCATCTTTCCCGCCAAAGTCTCCCGTAAACTCGGCAAAGTAAAACAATCGGCAGGAGATGCAAATATGGAAACCCAGTGCACGGACCACCAGGAGGATCTTAAGCCCACTGTGGACACGTCTGTGTCGGAGGTGTTGTCCCATCCGGTGCTGGAGTCCTTCACGGTGACGCCCACAGAGAGCCCTCCCCAGCTGGGTCAAGCCAAGAGCAACCTCATCCAGGTGTCTCTGCTAAAAGACCCAGAAAACGAGGCCCCGGAGGAGGGAGAGGACAGCGCCGCCGGCCCGGAGGACGACCAGAGCGCATGCCGGGGCTTCTTCTTCAAGGTATTGTTATCTCGCACCGGTGTTGTTTGTATTATTTTTGTAAATGTATTAATCCATGCAGTTCAGTTCAGATTGTTTGTGGTCAGGGGTTGTGAGTCTTTTGCTGTTTGACACAAACCAGAATTGTTTGTTTTGATGCCCAACACGAATGTTTGTGTTTTAATTTATCTTGTTCTTGGAATGCACACACACACACATGCATGCAGATGCAAACACATGAATATAAGTACAATAATAATCAAGTGTTTGCTCCTTAATGGCTTGTATCTGTATTCACTATGAGAGTCACTGAGGACGACAGAATCTGCTAAATAGCCAAATCGACTGTTCTAGAAACCTTTGTTTTGATTTGCGGGTGCGATGTTTGTTTTCATGGAGACAATGCTCCTGTTTTTTTTTCCAATGGGGATAAGATATGTATTCATCAGTGTCATCAATCCATTACTTTTGTTGGCTAGCACTGATCTAGGTCAACAAAGTAGGGTGTGCATAATTCAGTTACAGCTGTGGAGACGCAGAGGAGGGACATGTCAACTTGTGTGTGTCACATGAAACCCTAATGAGCTAGAAAAGAGAGGAAGGGATTCAGTGCTGGAATCAGACGGTTGATTTAGAAGATATTTGGTGAGTCTTATGAGTGTCAGATCACAGGCGAGGGAGGGAGAAGTCTCGTCATTGGCTCCCTCTGCCAGCGGGAACTAGAGGAGCTTCTCCTCCTCCAGGCAACCTCCTCTTTCCTCAAGTTCAGCGACGATAACGCTACCTATTTATTTGGTCCAGTTGGGGCACCTCAGACAATGAGGGCCACTGGGCCACCTTTAGCTCCTCCCCCCCCCCCCCTCCGCTGTGCGTGGCCCTGGATTCTGTTCCATGTTCCCCCTGTGCTTCTTCCCCAGCAGCGGGGCTGAGGTGTGTGTGAGGTGCACTTTGCTTATGTACACACACACACACACACATCGGCATAGTGCACGGTGCTGATGTACACACACACACACACACATCGGCATAGTGCACGGTGCTGATGTGCCCGTGGGCAGAGGGGTGTTTGTTTGTGTGATGACTGATGCCAGACGCGGGCTCTGGCACATTCCAACATAAATGGTCTCATACAATGGTGTGATAATATAACATGATTAAAAATAGCATGCCACATTTATTTTTGGCATTAATGTCGGCGTACGAAGTACATTTTTTTTTTTAATTCTGCAATTTGTAGCCATCCCATTGTCTGGGTTCGAGAATAATGTTGTGTCTGTTCTACACATTCAAATATGTAGGCTACTTTATATTATTAGGTCACTTGTTATGTTACTTGTTATGTTATAGTTCCCACATTTACTCTAAAGCCATTAATGAACTAATGCCACCTAAAGCATCATATGGATGATTCTAAAGCGGAGCACAATGTTTCCACAATATTTGTAATTTGTAATGTAACAATTGAAGTTTTTTTTTTTTTAAATAAAACAAATAGCATTTGGGATGCCCAACATCATGTCTAATCCTGAGAAAAGGCTGATGGCTGAATGCAGTGGTGCTAGTAATCCAGTACTGTGGCGCTGTGACACTGCTGGATGCATGCAGGGAAAACACTGTTGTTATGACTTGTTATGAGGTCTGGCTCTCCTGAAGCTTTAATATTTCAGGATGGAGGAGAATAGAGTAGATGTATGAAAGGATACGGCCAAATGATTTCAAGCTAATCCTTCGTCTATAGAACCTAGACATAACAGGAGACAATATTAACTCAAGCCTATTCTTTCCTTTGGTGGAAGAGTTAAGGTGTGACGTTTTATCACAGTGTGCAGTGGGCTTGAATATAACCCAGTATTCAGTAACTTAAATATCATTTTGGCATCCTCAATAATACCACAGTATGGTACGAGGGGCACAATATATGGGACTAAAATAAGCACAGTCCTGGTGTCTGGAGACAGAGGCTGCAGGCTGGGGGGGGGGGGGGGGGGGGATGTCAAGGTAGGCCGTTGCCGAGGTAACCAAGTTGGTTTGCCACTCCCCCAGGAGGAGACCAAGGGTGAGGACAACATGGCCCAGAAGAGAGCAGCACTGCTGGAGAAGAGGATGAGGAGGGAGAAGGAGAGTCAGCTGAAGAAGATGCAGCAGGAGGCTGAGCTGGAGCTGAAGAAGGAGGAAGCTCGGTGGGTTGAACGGCAGAGACTGAATAAAAGCATCGTGCATTTTTGTATTTTTAAAGCCTATACACGTGCATATAAAGCCGTATTCCGATGAATCCCCTTGATACCCTATTCATCCCAGGCTGAGTTCTTCTATTGAAGTGTCTTTTTCCATTTAAATACAAGCATTCTTCGTGCCTCTTAGTAATGTTCATGACTTATGCACTAACAGTATTGTAAGACACTTTAAGGCATCACATTAAAGCCACAACCAAATGGCATTATATAATGGCATATATATAGCATATAAAAAAGCAAACAAGTTAAACGTGAAAGTGAACACGGGATGTGTTTACCAGGCTAAAAGCGGAGGAGGAGCGCATGCGTAAGGAGGAGGACAAGGCCCGGAAGGAGTTCATCAAGCTGGAGTACCTGAGGAGGAAGCAGCTCAAGCTCATGGATGACATGGACCAGGTCATCAAGCCACGCCCCCCCTCCGCCGCCTCCACCGGGGCCGCCAGGCAGCGCCGCAGCCGGCCCAAGTCCGTCCACCGAGAGAGCGTGGACTCGCCCAGAACACCTGTCAGGGCTTCCCCAGGTAACCTCTCCATCACTCACTACTGCCGCTGTCCCATCTGTCCAGCCTGGGCCTAATGTTCTAGTTGTGCCATCTAGAACAGTGTCTATCTGTCTACCTTATATCCTAGGTAGTCAGTGACGGAATTTTTGGTCGAATTCATATACTGAATTTGGAGTATAAAACGATTTATATTAATAATTGTTTTGATCACATTTGGCTGTTTTGCATCTGCGATAACATAGTATTCAACACTATGGTGTCAACTTTCACCTTGAAATTAAAACATTGTTGGAACACCAAAATGCAATGTGGTGTTTCAGGGATTTATGTAAGGGACTCCACGTCGTGCCTTTAAAACCGTTTAACACACACCTACTCGCTGATTATCCTGCTTATACCGTGGCCCTCCAAATCTAAAGGTTATGAAGCTTACCGTTGTCATGACGAGGAATAATTCTATTCCCTTTCACAACCAAGCCGGTTAGTCACGGTATAAAGGACAACGGCGAAGGCTGTGGATCCATCGCTGTCACTCGTGACTTAAAGTATTCAAATGAAGCTTGATCTAAGGTGCACATTGCCTCGCAGTATGTTCGGTATGACGGTTGTTGTGATTCAACTGGAGCCGAACTATGTGTGCGATACGCGGCCAAAGAGAGGGATGCCCCAAAACCCTGGTCCTTCTGTGGCGTGTAACCGTGGTAACCGTTGTGTTATCATGCTCACTGTTTCACCGTCCAGGTTCACGCCAACGTCTCTTCTCCGTGTCCAGTCTGTCCCTGGCATCCATGACCCTGGGAGACGCAGACGCCAGCCAGCCTGACAAGAGAGGACCCAGGTTAGATTAGACACTTATTCTCTGACCGATTTGGTTGATTTTTTTCAAACTCAAAAGTGTTTGATTGTTGTTTAAGACGCGTAAGTTATGCTCTTGAGGGAATGGGAATTGTGTACGTTAGCTAAATTAAGATTTTAGGAGTTGATTTATTCCTTTTTATAATTATTGTAATTATTCTAATAATAATTATTACTATTATAATTACTATTAATATTAATAATTTAACACAGTATTAGCATATTATTTTTTTTCTAATTGTATCAACCAAAATTCATCATTCAAGGTTTTTTTGGTAGCAGTAGATGCAGTGAATTAACTTAAATGAGCTACTCTTCAGGAGCTCTTTACAGTCGTGTCTTCTAACATGTCCTCTTGATTCACCTTATAAATACAGTGTATATACATATCTCTTCTCCAATACCCTTCTCTTCTGCTGTCAGAAGTGTTAGCTTAGCCTCTGGCAGCCTCTTGCACTTTCTGAGCTCTCCTAGGCGGAGAAGGAGAAGGTTAGTTTCACTGTCACGGTATCATCGGTACAGACGCTTATACCCTCACACATCTCTCATGGCTAACATCAGAACACCGCTGATATTAATTCCACCACGGGTGGTGACCATCCTCTGTGATGCTCTCCTCACTAATATCACTAATATCCCCCCCCCCCCTCCCTCTCCCGCTCTCATGGCTGCTGTGCTCCCTCAACCCTGAAAGAAAAGACCACTGGCTTTTCTTCAGCTTGTTCTCCCGTGCGATGTCCCACATGCTGAGCCGGCATATGCACCGCAAATCTGAATCAGAATGCCTTTATTGTCATTGCACAAGTACAAACTAAATTGTGTAGTAATCCTCTTACTCTTGAAACACATAACAGCAATTAAAAATATAAATTAAAACAATTTAAACTCAACAAGATAAACTGATTTTGATTGCCAAATATGGGTAAATATAAGCAGCCCTATGTACAAGTAGTGCAAATTAGAAAGACCACTCATTATACTTTTTTGAGATGTACACATGTAACTAAGTAAAGTAGTAGTGATGCAATACAGTACTGTAGTTACACAGAAGGGTACCGTGTTCCATTCTCTTATGGCTCTGGGGTAGAAACTGTTCTGAGTCTGTTAGAAAACAATTGTTCTCTTACAAATCATGAGGGAATACTGTGATATTAACCTTAACAAGAGAGAATCTAAATGATTGCCATCACGTTAAAGCCTTATGATCGCTGTTGAAAATAGGGCATTAAATAACCATTAATCATGTTTTAATTCCGTTTTTACTTTGCATTGATTTTAAGGGACTCATAAGCACTTGTGCTTCTTTGATTCCCGTCTAAAATTGTTTGGGATTGTAGACACCATGGTCGTGAATTGCCTTTAGGATTTATGGAAACGTTTGTTGGGTGTCAGTCGATAGAGCAATGATAGATTGTTAATAGATCATTTGAACTCTCAATGATCCGAACTGTGATAGGAAGCATGACCCCAACAAAGTGGGGTCCACAAACACCATAGCTAGACAGACCCCACAGAGGCCTGTGTTCCTAAAGCACCAGCCTGCTGCACATGACTAACCTCAACGCTTGAGCCTTCCCATTCTGAATGACATTCTCTGGATGTCATTCGTGCTTCGCCTGCGCCCTTGTTGAAAACCGCCACGGTCTCGATCCGGACAAGGCTTAGCCGAAGCAGCTAGCTCAGCTAAACAAGCAAATGAAAGAAAGAAAAATCTTTGCGTTAAAAGATAATCCAGAATTTCACATTTGGGATTAACGAGGCTACACCTCATCCGCAAATTTTAACGACTGCCATGAAATAAAAAGTGCCATTGCTTGGTGCCTGGTTCAACATGGCCGCCTCATTTTCCCGTCCACTTCTCATAAAACATTCAGCGTAAGAAGAGCAAAATCAGCAGCCATGAAGAAGGGTGACCTAACTGTGTGTGTGTGAATGTGTGTGTTTCTTTTGTGTGTGTGTGTGTGTGTGGTGTGTGTGTATTAGGCCTGACTCGGCAGACGGCTTCCTGTCTCCGAGTCTATCCAGCAGCAGGAATGGGGAGAAGGACTGGGAGAACGCCTCTACCACCTCCTCCATCACCTCCTTCACAGAGTACACCGGTACGCTAACCCCACCCGCCTGTTATTCATTACCTCCGCCATCACAGACTGGAGGAGTTGATGTTTTCGGCCCTTTTTGATTGTTTGTTTGTTTGTTTGTTTGTCTGTTGACAAGATAACGTAAAAAAGTAATGTACGGTATTTGACAAAACTTGGTGGTAAGATTACTTATGGGCCAAGGAACAGTTGATTCCATTTTGGCATAAATCCGGATCTGAATCCGGATCCAGGGGTCAGAGAGAGAGAGAGACTACATGTACACTGTTATTATACTATAGTCTGGCTCACAGACAGACTGACAGACAGACAGAGTGACTATATACACTACAAGAGGCGTGCCTGAGTCACTACTCCACATCGTCTCCACTCCTACAGCCTTATGTTCCCACTACATTGAGATCAACAGTATTATGAATGGTGACCTAAAAACAAAGATACTTTGGGTACATATTTCTCATTGCCCTCCACCCTCCACCTGTAAGTGTAGCAGGATACTTTAAGAGGATCTCCATCAATTATTCAGCCAGGCGTTCCGGAATCACCCGTCCACGTTCCATCACCATGGAGATATACTAGAGCAGGTTGTCATGACGACCCTACTTCTTCTTTGTGATGTCACGCAGGGCCCAAGCTATACAAGGAGCCCAGCGCCAAGTCCAACAAGCATATCATCCAGAACGCCCTAGCCCACTGCTGCCTCGCTGGCAAGGTCAACGAAGGCCCGAAGAACAAGATACTGGAGGTACATGGATTCAGAAAATATATATTTGTTTTATTTATTGCCATTGTAAAAGAACAACATTTTCTAGCAATCCTCAGGGTCACTCTTACAAACAGCAATTGAAAAGTATTTATTATAAATTACAAACATTATAAACAAACGGGTAAAAAAATGGCGCTATGTACAAGTAGAGCAAATTAGAGAATATATACTGTCCATAGAAAGGTGCTTTAGCATCTTTGCATTCAGTGTACAGCCCAGAACAGTGACTGGGCTATGCTGGGCTGTACACTGAATGCAAAGATGCTAAAGGCGCTATTCATACCATTAATGTAACATTTGTTACGTTTGTCTTGTGTTTTGGTCATAGGAGCTTAATGTACAGTTTCCATTACACCATAGTGCTTAACAAACGTAGACATATTAATGCATGACGACATTGACTATAATTTGACATAAAAAAAAAATTTGACTTATTTTCATTGACCAACCATGACAGTCCTACAGTCCTATAAACCTGTTTTGTATCAGTCCAGTCTTATGACCACATCATTTCTAAAAAGAGAATTGTTTCCCTGGCCTCCGTCTCCGCAGCAAATGGAGAAGTCGGAGGCCAACAGCTTCCTGGTTCTGTTCCGAGACGCAGGCTGCCAGTTCCGCTCGCTGTACACCTACTGCCCCGAGTCCCAGGACATCAGCAAGCTGACGGGCGTCGGCCCCAAGAGCATCAGCCACAAGATGATCGAGGGCCTCTTCAAGTACAACTCAGACAAGAAGCAGTTCAGCCAGATCCCGGCTAAGACCATGTCGGCCAGCGTGGACGCCCTCACCATCCACGGCCACCTCTGGCAGACCAAGAAACCCCCCACGCCCAAGAAAGTGTTACCTCCCGTCTCATCCTAATAGAAACCCTCCTCCTAAAGGCTCAACCAGAGTTATGCTTCTGTGTTGGATCGACACGACCGGAGGTACGTGGCGGGTGACGGTAGAACACAGAGTCAGTGACATCTGGCTGATCTTTATAATGTAAAGAGGACGCGTCATGAAATCAAACTATCTGCAAAACATCCTCCACTAGTCTAAATGAAATGAAGAGTTGACCTAGACAGGTGACCTAGAGACTCACTGTGGACCTCCAGCCGTTAGTTCACACAGAAGTATGAATCCGCCACATTGACACAACCACGCCCTCCTCAGATGGAACCTTCGTTTCAATTTGCACTTCACTCCACATTTCCATGACGATTCCGACACCTGCAGAAGACAGGTTAGTATGGTCGCTGTGTTTTGCGCTTTTAACTTATATTATTCCTGTTACATTCCTGTCTTTATGTTGTGTTGTTTTGTTAGGGATATTTAACAACGTTCCAGAGTATAAGGAACGGGACTCAGAATAACTGGAATGTATTATGGCACTATTTAAAAAAAATGTAAGTAATGTCCATGTTTATCACTGATATGTGTAGAAAAGAAGTGGTTTGATTTGAGTTGATTGTTTGCTTATTGTTTTCCTCATATGTGCCAAAAGTTCTAGAACAAACCACAGCTGGCGACAGTTTGAATGACCACAAGTTTCCTTTGATAATATAAAGTGCTGAATGTTTTTTTTTATATCCATCTTGTACATACAACAAGTATGTAAGTTGAACGTAAAGCAAGGTACACCGTACACAAGACAAGAGTTTTGTACATATTAAAACACTTTTTGCCCCCTTTTATACGTGGGTAAAACAGTTTGTATAGTTAAGGTACTTAAGGTACGTAAGACTGCAAAGGGCCAACAAAAACCACAGTAGTGTCAGCCACACTGTGTGTGTGTGTGTGTGTGTGTGTGTGTGTGTGTGTGTGTGTGTGTGTGTGTGTGTGTGTGTGTGTGTGTGTGTGTGTGTGTGTGTGTGTGTGTGTGTGTGTGTGTGTGTGTGTGTGTGTGTGTGTGTGTGTGTGTGTGTGTCACAGCAAAGCGGTTTCAGCTTTCTCTAAACTCCTATTAAGATCGCTATTTATAACGATCTATTAAGTCACGTAACAGGCTGTGGTTCTTTTCATTTCCAGACTATGTGCTTTTTGAACCTGGCCATTTAGAATAGGGATTCATTCTAGAACAAAGAAAGATGTTTAAATCATTTATTTATTCATACTCCGATATTCCCCTGTCATGTTTGTGATCTTGTTTCACTGTCATTTTTTTTTCTTCAATAATCCATATTTTGCCACCTCAACTTTCAGCTGCATGTAAAAAAAAAAAAATAAGGAATAAACATGTGCATGTTTAGCGTTTACAATGAATTCTGGGTAGCCGGTTGATTTCTCAGGGGTTAAAAGTGTTTTGGGAGCGCCTGTTTTAAGAGTTTGAAGCAGCAGCTTGCCCCGGCAGAGTTGTATAACTCATTAAAACAGTTTGCAGTTATGTTGATTTCTTGTGTCAGATGCTTCACCAACTGCACACCTTAGAACAACTGGGGCATCTTTGATATACCACCTGCATTCCTGTCCTTGATAATTGGTGTCACATACAATATTCGTATTATTTAAATCTGTGATTGAAATGAATAACAGAAATTGAATCAGGGTCATTTCGTATGAATTTGCCGTCAGTGTAACAGTTGAAACATTGGAAGAAATTCCAACAGAAATCGCATTAATTCATCAACTGGTTGAAATGATTTATACTAGGTCCTATAGTAATGTTTCATGTTAGCTTCACGGAAACAAAAGCCACTGTTTACATATTGAACCTATTTGAAGACTTTAAGATTCTTTGTTTGTCTTTTTAAAAATATTCTATTTTGTCTTGTTTTCAAACATTCTCCTTATCTATTTTGTGGCCCATGTTGTATCTAAAACATGCTACAATAATGTCAAATGTCAAATAATAATAATAAGTGAATAATTAGAGTTGTAGGTAGTTAGCAAATGACCCAAATAGCAAATATAAGGGATGATTTGAAAAAATATAAAATAGCTTTTTTTAAATTTAATGAGATTGATCGAATATTGAAAGGCCAACCAGCGCTGGAATTGGATACAGTTTGACATTTTCTACTGACATTTATGTATCAATATATGACGCTCCGGACACCGCAAAACATATCGAAAGAATACAAAAAGTTGTATGAATATGTTACGATTAAAATTAGAATGTATATCATATTTAGGCTTTTTCTTAATAAAAGCGCAAATGAGGGATGGCTCTGCTTTGGACTGTCCAAGGTCAGACTGGATGTTCAAGTTCAGAATCAAACTGTAACTAGAACCACATTGTGGTGTTTTCATGAGTGCATGTAGACCACACGTGTCTACTTTGGATTCCTGTGCTGATGTGAAACACATGCTGCTGGAGTTTGCATTTACTTTTTCTCTTTTTACATTAAATTAAACTAAGCATGACCTCAGTCAACATGCGTTGTGTTCTTCTTTGTACCGCAGTAGTGAACTACTTCAGAGCTCTGCCTCGGACTCTGTTTCTGGGTCAGTCTCATGAATATTAATGATTCTGAATAAAATCTACCAAAGAGAACCAAAATAGTTGTGATAGGCTACTGTGTTCTGTATGTCCATGCTCTGTATGGTTACTAGTCTGTGTGTCTGTGTGTGTTTTTATTAGTTTGAATGTGAGTGTATTGTTTACTGAAAAGCCGTTTTAGTTTCGGTGCAAAAATGTTCCGTTTCTTTATCCTAAAATGACCTATACTCTGTCATTTGAGCATTTCACATTCCAAATTGGATCTTTCTTCATGACAATAGCTATAGCCTTCTTATATTTAAAAATAAAAAAATAGCACCCCTTTCGAATGAAATATTCATAGGGTGAACAGATTAACAACAATTACACCTATTTAGAGTTCAGTAACTCACCACTACGGCGCATCAACACAGTCATACATGTCCCCGCTCACCGTGGAGAGCCCATTGCGCAGCGCGGACGCATCGCCACCAGCGGTGACAGGTGGCTTTGCGGTCGGGTCCGCTCTTAGCAACCGGGGCTTGTGTGTTCAAGACACTACATAGGGTAGAAGAAAAGAGGGCTGGGTTGTTTTTTTGAGGAGGACAACCCGGGGTGTTTTTCCTGCACACACACGGTGTTACGTACCTACGACGGGATTTATTTTCGAGACAGAAGGGTAGGGTATTATTGCCGAGACATCGTGGAGTGGGGGGGGGGGGGGGGAGGTCGTATGCAAGTGGTTCGTCATCGGTGCGTACTGACAGGTGAGTGAGTTAGTCATTGTGGGTGCTTGTTGGCGTTTGGGGTGGCGTGGTTAGACGCCGTGTGCACTACTTACCTGCTGATACAGCGGCCTGCGTATTATTGGCAAAGTATGACTATCTGTGTGGCATCGATTTGCGTACAATAACGCCGTGTTTTTCCGTAAGTCCCTGGCTGTATGGGGTCGGTGTAAAGTGTTGTGTCATGTTAGCGTGGACGCAACTCGAGACTGCTGACAAACGCAAACACGCACGGTGTTATCGGGTTAATGCAGAAATAACCACCGTCTCACTATAGGCACTTGCACCTTTTAAAATGAGCGTATAGTAATCTTCCAATGAGGTGAGGATGGGCCATCTGGATGCGCGGGGCTGCAATGCACTGCAGCCCCTTACCACTGACTAGACATGCATGGGGAGGTGTGTGGCGGGGACAGAGACGTAATGGCTTCGCTGAATGATAATTATGATAATTGCTGTGATAATTCACAGCAATCTAAATTGATATACAATTAAAAAAATCCTGTCGAATTCAACTTGTAAACAAAAGAATGAAGAACATGACCTTTTGCTCACTGATCCATAACCAAGTTTAGCTCGACACATATTTACAAGATAGTTACATTCATAACAGTAATATCTTTATCATACAATACATTGGGACATTCCCTTTGGTTTATAAATCAAAGGGGGAAATAGGTTCAGTTCCCCCCAATTTCATACTATAATCACACACCCACACCCCTACCTACCTACCTACCTACCTTAACCGCTCTTCCTATCACAATCCTCCCGGTTAGTCACCTTAGCCAGTGACCTCCACGCGACCCCGTAACCATGACTGCAGAGGAGACCATCAGCATCAAGGAGGCGGAGGTGGTGAAGCTGATGCTGGACTTCCTGTGCAGCAGGAAGCTGCACATCGGCATGCTGGCGCTGGAGAAGGAGAGCGGCGTCATCAACGGCCTCTACTCCGACGACATGCTCTTCCTGAGGTCAGCGCGGGGTCACAGTTACGAACTACTAACTTAACTTAATTACTTTTGGAATATTCAGTTGTTCAGCTTTTGTCCAAAGCGACCAGCAGTGAATTCAGATGCATGTCGTGAAGGAGCAGGTAATAAATCTAAATCTAGAAATCTGGAGGATTGAATCCTCCATATTTCTAGATTTGTGTGTACATACACAGTGAAATTAGTTTCTCTGAAATTAACCCATCATAGTATTAGGAGCAGTGGGCAGCTATTGTGTATATACAGCTCCCGGGGGGCAGTGTAGGCTTCTGGTGCCTTGCTCAAGGGCACCTCGGCAGTGCCCAGGTGTTTCGGGGAACCGGCCACCTTCCTGTTCCCAAGCCAAGTCCCAACAGGCTGAGCTACTGCCGCCCCCGCATCCTTGAGCAAGATGCCTACAGTTAGAATGTGGACATTGGGGATTGAACCCAGAACATTTCTGCGAGGAATCAAACCCCCCCCCCCCGCCCCCCGTCCTACTTTCCCTCTCTAGTTGAGAGCAGATCGTATTCATTTGCTTTGAAAGAACAATATGTGGACTTTTTCATTATATAGTGTTTCCTCCCTTTAGTGAAGTCTTGACATTATACATACGTTTTATTAGACAGTACAATGAAACATCCTGGTTTTGTTCAATGTTTTGGTCTTGATAACAATGATCTGAATTGTGATTCTTTTCTGATCCCAAAACATTGATGTTGCCATGTTTTGGTGTATATACATCGTAATGGTTTTGACGACAACAATTGTGTTGTCAACATGGTTTAGAAATTGACCTGACAGACTGTAGAAAGATGTACAATTAATTTTCTTCACTTCAATTGTTCATATTTTTGTACATATTGTACATATTTATAATCAACGATCTCATTCAATATATATATGTTTTACAGTTTTGTACAACGGCTTATATGTAATACTAGTTCCCGCTCACGTAAAACAGACTTGCTAAATGCTTGCTGGTGATTGGCTCTCCTCTACAGGCAACTCATCCTAGACGGCCAATGGGATGAGGTTATGCAGTTCATTCAACCGTTGGAAGGCATGGAGAAGTTTAACAAGAAGAGGTAACACATTTATCTCTGTTGTTGTATCATTAAAAACATGATTATTATATTCTAATGTCACGCTTTTCTACTGCATAGCCAAGTTTTATGAAAAGCCATACGTTCAATCAGAAAAATACCTCTTTCACACTTGCGCATCCTCTCTCTCGTCTGTGATGACCAGACAATGATTCTTGATAGAATGAAACTAAGGCAAAAGGCAAAAAATAAAGAATTTGAACAATACATAGTATCACGACCCTGTCTAAGATGTTCTGAATGGTCTTTCCGTGTGTTTTTCTGACTCTCCCGGGACAGGTTCCGGTACCTCATACTGAAGCAGAAGTTCCTAGAAGCTCTTTGCGTGAACAATGCCATGTCAGCAGCTGAGGACCCTCACAATGTACGCATGCTGCCAACCTTGCAAAAAGATTGAATCATTGCACACTGTTTTATAGTCCATTCTACACACAGACACACAGACAGACAGACAGACAGACACACCCCTGCAAAAGCATATATGATTGCAGCCGCCCAGGGATTGGAAAAACCCATTGTCAGCATTCTAGTGTGCTGACAATGGGGAGTAACAGAAGCTGGAAAGGAGCAACGTCATTGAAGTACCCTTGAGGAAGGCACGTTGTCCCTCGGCTGCTCCACGTAATAGCGTGTAGTGGTTAGGGTGTTTGACTCTTACCTCTGTTTGCTCCTTAATGACCTGAATGTATCTGAATTTATTGGAAGTGACTTGGATAAATGCGTTTTACTACATGACTTAATAGTACACAGTTTAGAATTTACCATTAAGGTTGTACATAACATAAGAGATGCAATAAGATAATACTTTGTGTACATGTCAGTACATGTACAAGTAAAAGACAGTATTGCATGTTTACATATTTTGGAATATGGAATAATATTAATGCCAAATAAGATTTTCCTTTGTTATTGTATGTTATGTTGTTAACTTTAGCAAACCCAGCTTGGGAATGAATGATCTATGTCTCAGTTTACTCTGATTGTAATTATCCAATTCTATGTAGCTAAATTGATGATGTTATTCAGCTGGAGCTGAGCATGCAGGGGGCGGTGCGCTGCCTCCACTCCCTGGAGAACCACTGTCCCAGCCGGGAGGACTACAGCAAGCTGTGCCTGCTGCTCACCCTGCCGCGGCTCACCCACCACGCCGAGTTCAAGGACTGGAACGCCAGCACGGCAAGGGTCCACTGCTTCGAGGAGTGCTGCCCCATGGTGGCCGAGTTCATCCCGGCCGACAGGAAGCTGAGCGAGGCCGGCTTCCGGGCCAGCGGCAACCGCCTCTTCCAGCTGCTCATCAAGGGCATCCTGTACGAGTGCTGCGTGGAGTTCTGCCAGGTGAGTTACTGGAGAACCACGCTGAGGAATTAGTTTATTCAACCAACCAACATTATCTAAAATGACAATCATTTAGCTGATGCTTTTGTCCAAAGCGACTTACTATAGTGCGCTCAACAATGGTAGGTATGAGCTTGTCACCAGAATTCAAAAGTGCATTTCATTCCTAACCATCTCTAAGAACTGAACCACTGCTCAAGTAAAAGTACAATAAGTTGGCAAACTAAATAACAATTCCTAACTAACAAGCAAACAATCTAGTAAGTTAGTAAAAAGGGATAAGAGGACGCACTAGGAGGATCCGGGTAGTGGTTCCTGAAGAGTGAGTTTTCAGCCTGCGGCAGAAGATGGGCAGTAACTCTGCCGTCCTGACATCCGCGGGAAATTCATTCCACCACTTTGGGGCCAGGACAGAGAAGAGGTGTGACTTCGTCGACCACAAGGGCCTCTAATCGATGGGGCAAGCAGACGATTGATTTCATTCAATAATGTAATCGTTAAATCATTCATTCATTCATTAAACGACTCACTATGTTTGCACTTCTGCTTGAATGCTAAATTCCATTTGGTCTGCTAGTACTCATGTGCAACAAAGACAATAAAGTGTAATCTAATCTTATCCAGATAAGATTAGATTACACATGTGAAGGCCAAAGCACTCGTAGTGCAAATGTAGCGGCTCTGTACTCTTTTTGCTGGCTTTGTATAGGACTACTAGTCTATTTACATGAAAATTGTCTCTTCTTACACAGTGTGCTTACACCCTGTGCTTTGGGGCGTTAAAGCTCTTTAATTGTGATTACGTTATTTTTTGGACAATTAAAATGTAGTGTGGAAAGAAACCTTGCTGGTACGTCCACCATAACTAAAATGATATAGGAATAATTTTGAAAATATGCAAATATTTGCTACATTATTTTTTTACAGCATTACTAAATACACTGTATCTAAGAGTAGTAAATAACAGCAGCGCGTTTAGTAAAACATTGCTGGTTATAATTTAAGAAAAGCTTGCAAACTCTTTTATCCAAGTGTATGTGTACTCATTTATCCAAGTGTATGTATTATCCTCACCTTTTCAATGATGGTTCAATGGTTTTGACCCTTTAACCTAAATCATACCACTGCAGTAAAACCATTAAAACCAATAGTCTTCCTCCCCATCTTGGCAGAGCAAGGCGACGGGGGAGGAGATCTCGGAGGGGGAGGTGCTCCTCGGCGTGGACGTGCTGTGCGGCAACGGCTGCGACGAGCTGGACCTCTCTCTGCTCTCCTGGCTGCAGAACCTGCCGCCGGGCGCCTTCTCCCGCGCCTTCCAGCAGAAGACCCTCAACATCGCCGTGGAGCGGCTGACCAAGCCACGGCGGGCGGGCCACGCCGACCTGCTGACCCCCCTCATCAACCGCCTCTCGCCCTGGGCGCCCACCTCGCCGCCCACCCTTAACCACCTCAACCGGCAGAGGCCGCAGTCCGCCGACGCCTACATGTCGCGCTCGCTGAACCCGGCGCTGGACGGGCTGACCCACGGGCTGGCGGCCGCGCAGGGTGCCGGGGGGAGAAGGAGGAGAGGTGGAGGAGGAGGAGGAGGCGGCACGGAGGAGGAGGAGATGATGATGGCCGACGGGAGGGTGGCGCTGAGTCGCAGCCTGGTGGAGCGCCACGTGCATCAGCTTGACGACTCACCCGAGAGGTGAGGCGCTGTCCTTATCCGTTGGAAAGAGGCAGGATGGTGTAGGGGCGACGGTAGTCGCTCCCAACCTTGGGGTCAGCTGACATGTATATTGGGTCATATTGGGCCATCTTAATTGCATATGTTTAAAGGGTAGATGTCCCTAACTGCTTCACCAGGACATTGATAGCAGATTGATTGGGCAGATGGTAATTGGGTTTGAGACGGCAATATACAACACATGGGAAGTTGAGGTCATCATGGGGTAATCATTTGACCTACAAATGGGGTGGACTGCCAGCCAAAAGGAACTGGGTTTGATGCCCTTCCATTAGGCATCCTTGAGCAAGATGCCAAGTGCCTACTTGCTCCTTAATAACTATGCTCCTGAATTGTCTGCTAGTTTCTTTGGATAAAAGCATCTCCTAAATGACTAAATGGTCTCTGTCCCTGATCATGTTGCTTTTGTGATCTGAATCTGGCTCCACCTACTGGACAGTTACAGAATAGCTAAAGGTTGTACTTTTGCCAGTTTGGTCACTATTTAATCTTTATCAAAACAGATCAATGTTATCATACTGCTTTGAATTGTAACCCAGAACCCCTTCAACACTTTGCAATTGCACGTTCGATTATTTAAAAATGATTAGCAACAATGAATATATATTTTTGTGTTGAATGTATATTTTCATGTAGTTAATATTATATCCTGCAGGAAGCACCCACAGGTGCTGGAAGGTTCGAACCCCATGCGCACCCCTCTAAGCCCTGTGAATAACGGAGGGCCACCCTGTAGCACCGACAGGGACGAGGTAATGAGAAACAAACCTGTAGTTCTCCTGGTAATTTGTCATTTGATTGCTTTGGGGTCCATTCCCCCCCCCGCCTTTGCCATTATTCCAGATTGGAGAGATGCAGACCCCAACCCCTCTCTCTCTCTCTGTCTGTGTCTGTGTCTGTGTGTGTGTGTGTGTGTGTGTGTGTGTGTGTGTGTGTGTGTGTGTGTGTGTGTGTGTGTGTGTGTGTGTGTGTGTGTGTGTGTGTGTGTGTGTGTGTGTGTGTGTGTGTGTGTGTGTGTGTGTGTGTGTGTGTGTGTGTGTGTGTGTGTGTGTGTGTGTGTGTGTGTGTGTGTGTGTGTGTGTGTGTGTGTGTGTGTCTCCCACCCCAGCGTGGGGAGTGTGTAGAGCAGGCCCAGGAGGAGTACCAGAGGCAGCGGCTGCGTGTCCAGCAGCACCTGGAGCAAAAGCAGCAGCAGAAGCAGCTGTACCAGCAGATGCTGCTGGAGGGAGGAGTCAAGCCCCATGAGAGCCCCCAGGGAGACCAGCGCAACCTCACAGAGACCTTCTTGAGCAGGTAGATGCCTTCCTCCAACAGGTAGACACCAAGACACTCCTACAACAGGAAGACACCTAGACACTCCTACAACAGGAAAACACCAAGACACTCCTACAACAGGAAGACACTTTGACACTCCTACAACAGGTAGACACCTAGACACTCCTACAACAACCCCTAGACACTCCTACAACCGGTAGACACCTAGTCACTCCTACAACAACACCTAGACACTCCTACAACAGGAAGACACCTAGACACTCCTACAACAGGTAGACACTCCTACAACAACACCTAGACACTCCTACAACAGGTAGACACCTAGTCACTCCTACAACAACACCTTGAGACCTCTCTGAGCAGGTAGACACCATCCTCCAACAGGTAGATGGCATTTTCCAACAGGTGTTTGTTTGTCTGTAAGCAAGATAACTCAAAAGTTATGTACGGAATTGGACAAAACTTAGTGGTTAGATTACTTATGGACCAGTTGATCTGATTATGGCGCAGATCCGGATCCGGATCCAGTGAACCTTTTGGTGTGAATGGTATGCGCTCTACTGAGGGCCCTCTACTTCTGTATGTGTGGGGGTTCGCGGGCCAACAAAGGTTGAGAGCCCCAGACTAGAGACCTAGACCCTGCTGCTCCTCCAGGTCCATCCAGAAGCTGGAGGAGATGAACACCTTCATGGACCCCTCCGGTGAGGAGGCCAGCGTCGGGGGTCTGGCCACTCAGCACTGGAACGGAGGAGGCGCACCGGGGCCGCCGGACACCGCCACCGCCACCCACAACCCAGAGGCTCAGGAGGAGCCCATCAACAGCACTCCCCTGAGGGCCAGCTACCTCGAGGACAGGCCCTCCATCAATCAGTCCCCCATCCTGGGACCTCAAGCGTAAGAGTCTGTTGATTTAAGACCAGGTTGTGTTTGGTTTCCTTTGACGTAATTAGAATGACCATTTCCTTTTTTTAAATTACGGTATACGCCGGTTTAGATGCATCCCCGCTGTGTTTTCGAGTTTTCGACTTATTTCATAATTTTTTTTGTCCTTTTTTGTTAGTTCTCTAATTCACTCTAACTCTTCCACAGTATTCATATACTGTGTGAGCATGTCTTTTTTTTTTTTCCTCCATATTTGAATGTTGTATTGTGAACCCCTCAGTGCTGACGGCCCCAAGAACCCTCAGCTGGCTGCCCAGGAGGATTTGGCCACACGGAACACAACACAAGAAGTGAGCTCATTCATTTCACAAATCCAAACCAAAAAAATCCAATAAACAAATCTTCAAGGGAAATTAGTATTGGAATGTAGAATAAACCCCCTTCAAATACCAGTAGTAGGGCTTGGGAAACGTGACGATTTATTTTCCATTTAAATTGAATACATTTACAATAAACTGTTTATGTTGCTGAAATGTCCCAAACTGTATTGCGTATATATATATATTACCAATGTTATATCAAGGATCACTGCAAACGCCGATTCAGTACCGATTTACTAATAGCGTTTGTGCCAACTGTCAATCAGTGGTTCAAATGGGGTCCCTGGCAAATTTACATAAATGTATTGTCATTGTACAGCACAAGTACAGTGTATATCAACTCCGATTGGCTCATATTTCTTCCTCTCCTAACAGCTGGGGTCCAAGCCCAAGCCTCAGTTCGTGAAGGTGAACACCCTGGAGGACACGCAGGCGGTGAGAGCGGTGGCGTTCCACCCCTCGGGGAAGCTGTACGCCGTCGGCTCCAACTCTAAAACACTGCGGGTGTGTGCCTACCCGGAATCCCTCGCTGCAAGGTAGGAAACACACATTCATGAGTGACGGTCCTCAACATTGTGTATGTGTGTTCCTGGTAGAAGTAGTAGTACTGCATTCACTCCTACACTCTATCGCAGAACATACTCAAAGGAACCAACCAACCGAAGGAACCAGTATTTGTGAATTTAGACTTTTATTTTATTTTATTTGTGTATTATCTCTTTCTTTTTGTATTTTTTTATATGTATTATAAAACATTACTTATTAAAGTAATAATTTAAAGTACATGAAACAACATCGTGTGTGTGTGTGTGTGTGTGTGTGTGTGTGTGTGTGTGTGTGTGTGTGTGTGTGTGTGTGTGTGTGTGTGTGTGTGTGTGTGTGTGTGTGTGTGTGTGTGTGTGTGTGTGTGTGTGTGTGTGTGTGTGTGTGTGTGTGTGTGTGTGTGTGTGTGTGTGTGTGTGTGTGTGTGTGTGTGTGTGTGTGTGTGTGTGTGTGTGTGTGTGTGTGTGTGTGTGCGCGCGCGCGCGTGCACAGCGACCCGAGCCGGGTCAAGCAGCCGGTGGTTTGCTTCAGGAGGAACAAGCACCACAAAGGTTCCATCTACTGCGCGGCGTGGAGCGAATGTGGTCAGCTGCTGGCCACCGGCTCCAACGACAAGTTTGTCAAAGTCCTGCCTTTCAACGCCGACACCTGCAACGCCACAGGTATAGTCCCAGTCGTGAAGGAAATGTCAATGAAATGCGACACCGTTCTGGGTCTCACAAAGAAACATTGAAAGGACAGCCTTTTTTTCCTACTGTGATGAAACATTTTTGCTTTACAAAATTGCAACTTGGACAAAGGCTTTGACAATAGACCAACAAAGACAATCAAGTGCCGTTCGACTTCAAATGCAGAGCGGTTTGAAATGTGAGCCCCAAAAAAAACAACCAAAATCAAACTTATTTAAAAACAAGCAGGCAGGCAGGATCCCTCTCCCTCTCTCCCTCTCTCTCCCTCTCTCCCTCTCTCCCTCTCTCCCTCTCTCTCGGCAGCGGTCAGGGTGGCAGTATAGCTCAGGAGGTAGAGCGGTCGCCTCACAACCAGAAGGTTGCTGGTTCGATCCCCGACGCCTCCTCCTAGCAAAAAGCTGTCGGTGTCCTTGAGCAAGACACCCTAACCCTAACTGCTCCTGACGTGCTGCCTGTCTCCTTGCATGGGTGACTCCGCCATTGGTGGTTGAATGTGTGTATGAATGGGTGAATGTGAGGCATGACTTGTAAAGCGCTTTGAGTAAACTATTGGTTAGAAAAGCGCTATATAAATTTCCATTTACTCTCTCCCTCTCCCTCCCTCTCCCCTTTGCACACATTTTGTGGCATTCATGCAGTAATCAGTATTCCCAGTATTCCCATTTCTTTATCCATATACTGTATGTAAGCCAACGTATACACATGGGAGGGCAGGGTACTGCGTCTAGTGGCTACGGTGGCTCACTTTCCAGCTGAAGGTCTCAGGATTCTAACCCCAAACCTCCTCCCTGTAGGCACCCTTGAGGAAGATGCCCTAACAGCCTACCTGTGCTGTTTAAATCAATTTTATCGCTGAAATGACGTGTGTGTGTGTGTGTGTGTGTGTGTGTGTGTGTGTGTGTGTGTGTGTGTGTGTGTGTGTGTGTGTGTGTGTGTGTGTGTGTGTGTGTGTGTGTGTGTGTGTGTGTGTGTGTGTGTGTGTGTGTGTGTGTGTGTGTGTGTGTGTGTGTGTGTGTGTGTGTGTGTGTGTGTGTGTGTGTGTGTGTGTGTGTGTGTGTGTGTGTGTGTGTGTGTGTGTGTGTGTGTGTGTGTGTGTGTGTGTGTGTGTGTGTGTGTGTGTGCGCGCGCGCGCGCGTGCTGCAGGCCCAGACCTGGAGTTCAACATGCACGACGGGACCATCCGGGACCTGGCCTTCATGGAGGGCTCCGGGGCCCGGAGCTCGCTCCTGATCAGCGCCGGCGCCGGGGACTGCAACATCTACATCACCGACTGTCAGCGGGGACAGGGCCTGCACGCTCTCAGCGGACACACGGGTAAACACCCCAAAGACGCCCCAGACTTCCTGAGACTCCTCAGTCAACGTGGCATTACCATCTCTCGCCACACTCGCCTCGAACCGTAGCTTCTCCTCACGACCCGACAACACGCCGAAAACAACACGATACTACTAACCAGATTCATGACGCGGGTGGCACACGAGAGAGGATCAATAAACCTGTAGGCTTCCCTTGAGCAAGATGCCTGACCTCAATCCAATCTTTAATCCGACCTGCTCCTTAATGGCTGTAGTTGACTGTCACTGTCACATTTTTATTTCCTATCCTGCCAGGTCACATTCTCTCTCTGTACACGTGGGGAGGCTGGATGATCGCGTCGGGCTCCCAGGACAAGACGGTGCGCTTCTGGGACCTGCGGGGGCCCAACTGTGTGCGGGTGTTGGGCACCTCGCTGCATGGCTCCGGTGAGGCTCTCTCAAGAAATGAGGTGAAAATATTCCGAGCTGACGCCGATGTCACCATATTGGGCCGGTCTCCGCCCATTGGGGCGAAAAAGCTGCTTTTGCCAACATTTGGGGGTAACCAAAACCTAACCAAAGGGTAACCAAAACCTGGTGGTTTGGGTTTTGACACAATATGATTCCTGGTGTCGTCCAATTATTAAAAATAAGAATTACTTTATTATAACTATAATAATAATAATAATAATTATAATAATGAGACACTACAGCACCTTTCATACACGAAAGCTATGTAAGAGAGCCGTAAGCTTTGTCCAATCACAGCACAGCACACACCTCTCTCTCTCTCTCTCTCTCTCTCTCTCTCTCTCTCTCTCTCTCTCTCTCTCTCTCTCTCTCTCTCTTTTTTTTTTTTTCTCCCCCCCCCCCCCTACCAGGTAGTGCGGTGGCGTCGGTCGCCGTGGACCCCAGCGGCCGCCTGCTGGCGACAGGCCAGGAGGACAGCACCTGCATGCTCTACGACGTGCGGGGCTCCCGCATCGTGCAGACCTACCGGCCCCACAGCTGCGACGTGCGCTCGGTGCGCTTCTCGCTGGGGGCCTACTACCTCCTGACCGGCTCCTATGACAACAAAGTGGTCGTCACCGACCTGCAAGGTACAGAACTCGCTCTCGCTCTCGCTCTCGCTCTCGCTCTCTCTCTCTGTGTGTGTGTGACGTTTAATGCTTTGTCTACACAACATGCAAAGTACTTTGCATGTTGTGTAGACAAATCAGGCGCTTAGTTCCATAAATGACCTCTAGGGGTCAGCGAGGAGCCATGGTCATCGTAACCCAATGAAAAGTCGATCTTGTTGGGGATTAAATCAAGACTGTCGGATTAACCCTTAATCAGTCGGCAATCACCCGTCCCAATTAAAAATGTATGAATCAATGAAATGAAAGTTGGACAAAAGTATAAAGAGTAGAACGGTGTTTAACAGCATTGTTATATTATATATTGAGACTTAAATGTTTTATTGAAAGTAAAAACATTTTTTCGGCATTATTATATTATTTTGTCTATACTATTGCAGTAACTCCTCATCAGTAGAGTAAAACTAACCTGTCTCACATCTGTCTCCGGGAACAGTTAACAACATGCTGTTCTCGTCTGCCCTCCAGGAGACCTAACCAAGCCCCTGCCCCAGACAGTGGCCGGGGAGCACAGCGACAAGGTCATCCAGTCCCGGTGGCACACCCGTGACCTGGCCTTCCTCTCCTCCTCCGCAGACCGAACGGTCACCCTCTGGGCCCGTACTGCAGGCCACCAGCCGCTAGCACCTAGCCACTAGAGGGTCGGTTAAGGCTTTGACGAGCACAACGGACGTCTTATGTGTCGCCGCTCGCTGGTGGGATGTCCAAATCAATGTCATTATTGGTACTAAAAAAGTGTGTGTGTGTGTTTGCGTTCAGGTGCCTGATAGCTTTCTCTTCAACTACTCTGTACATACGCACTGAATGTCACTGCTTGTTTTGGTATATTCAACCTGCAATGTATAAATGTATTATGTGCCTCTGGCTGCACTGCTGTTACGTTATGCAAACCAAACCTTATCGTTTGTATGTAGAAAGAGATCCATCGCCATGCTGACACTTGGTGTTCGAAGCACACTGTGTGTGTGTGTGTGTGTGTGTGTGTGTGTGTGTGTGTGTGTGTGTGTGTGTGTGTGTGTGTGTGTGTGTGTGTGTGTGTGTGTGTGTGTGTGTGTGTGTGTGTGTGTGTGTGTGTGTGTGTGTGTGTGTGTGTGTGTGTGTGTGTGTGTGTGTGTGGTGTGTGTGTGTGTGTGTGTGTGTGTGTGTGTGTGTGTGTGTGTGTGTGTGTGTGTGTGTGTGTGTGTGTGTGTGTGTGTGTGTGTGTGTGTGTGTGTGTGTGTGTGTGTGTGTGTGTGTGTGTGCTGCGTCGCGTCGCTCTCGCAGCATGTGCACTTTTAATTACACGTCTGTGTTTGGGCACATTTTCTTCTCGTCAACACATGTACACTTGATGTTTCTGCTGTTGCTGCCTAATTTAAGCCCTTGAAGAACGCGTGTGCCGTTTCAACCGCAGTTAATTTGCTTGTATGAAAATAACTAGTCTCAAAGTCGTCACTAGAAGTGAACAAAAAGTAGCACAACGTAGTCTCAATTCAAACTGTAAGGAAAGGTTTGATGTGGACAAAATAATATTTGCATGTAGAATCACCACATTCAGAGCTGTATTGTAGCCCTGCTATTTGTAATACTGTATGTTGCCACGTCACAGATAATCAATGATCAAATAGACAGGCATCACTTTCTAATTGGAATATTTGATATTTGTCCTCAAACCGATGGATTGTGTTTTTTTTGAAAAACTTTGTAGAAATGTCTTCATGTAATAAATACTGCGGTACTTAGTCACATTACTCATTTGCCTTACAATGTTATACATGAATGCAAATACACATTGATTATCTTTTGAATGTATGATCTCGTTGTAATATTGTGTTTGGTTGCTTCATGTGGCCTTAATCAAAGGGGACTAATCGTTATGAAGTTTGTGAATATTAGTTACAAAATAAAATCTAGCAGGGAAAATTGTTAACGTGATTGAAGTTTTTATTTTTTATTCACTAGGTTTACTTTTGTTTTAGAACGTTCTCAAGACCTGTGTAGAGAACATTAAACAAAAATATTAAAATTAATAAATAAAACAATATTGCAAAAGTTGCCATTCATAGTGCTTCAGCCAGGAATCACATTTGCAACATTTAGAGAAACATTTCGATTTTTTTACATTCACACAAAAGTATAATATGCTAAGATAAGATATAAGATTTGAGCCGAGAGAACAATAAAACGAATTTGAAATGTATGTTCACTTAATCATAATCTGACCCTTTAATAACTGGTGGTTATTAAGGTAGTAGCAGGCATATTGGAACTCAGTACCTAACTGCATTTAACTGCACCTAACTGCAAGTATTTTACTTTATATATTTTGTACTTTTATGCAAAAATAACTTCTAACTCTGCTTAGTTCTGTTTTAGGGTTAGTTTTGGCTTCTTATGTTTGGTTTTAGGGTAAGGGTTAAGGATTACTTATATGGATTACTAGTAACTGATTACCTTACCTGATGAACTTTTATTTTATTTTATCAAAGATAAAGCAAAAACACTAAACAAAGGACAAAACACAACCAGTACATATTTAGAGAAAGCAAATTGGCTTTATATTTGTGTAGTTCATGGATTTTTTAAATTTTTAATAAGAACTTTTTTTTCAAAAGTAACGCATTACATT
Organism: Muraenolepis orangiensis; assembly: GCA_027704905.1. Classification (NCBI taxonomy): domain Eukaryota; kingdom Metazoa; phylum Chordata; class Actinopteri; order Gadiformes; family Muraenolepididae; genus Muraenolepis; species Muraenolepis orangiensis. Next base: position 10,276,891 of record CM051004.1, on the reverse strand, counting down.
GAATAATTTCACGTGACGTCACATCCTTATAGGAACGCCCACCTGGAGGGCAAAACACGGCTTTCTTCTGCTGCTCGTCAGCTATTCAATCTTTTTTTAATGAGGGGTTTTAACCAGGTTTAGCAAAAATGCTGGACAGTTGTGCAATCAGAATCACTAACCGACAGAGACAAGCCCGCATTGTTTCTTTAGAAACCCGTCCAAGAAAGAAATCTCAGAGAAGGAGAAGATTGTGGATCTGTACACCACGGACATCAAACACGTGCAGCTGGGCCTCGATTACTTCCGCATGAGCTTGGATCAGGACTCCTGGAGCATGTCACCGTCAGCGACTCCGATGCAAAACTTGTACTTTACTTGCACAATGACAATAAAGGCAGGAATACTGTACCGTCAGCGATAGTGTTTCCTTCTTTCGACAAATATTATTTCAAGATTCAAGATTCAAGATAACTTTATTTATCCCGAGGGAAATTAAGGTGCAACAGTTGTAACAGGGGGAATAAATGCACACAAAATATACTAATACCTAAAAACGAAATAACAATAAACTAAACTAAACTAAACTAGTATAAACAAAATATAACTAAATGAACTCTAAATGAAATCTAAATGTATTGATAGATGAATTGCACAATTTACAGTATTATTACAGTAATACGTAGGTATATACAATACACAACAATACGTATAGTGCAAATTGGCAGTAATAAAATACATTTAAGGGGAGGGATTCTCCACTAGATATATGTACACATCGCCAACTGTTTTTAGTGATTGAAATACTGCGGCACGTGCTGAATATGGATCGCAGGTGCCCAAAACTGTGGTTTTTCTTCTTTAGAGAGGTGATATACAGTCACAGTACATTCAGAACAGGTGTGGCTTAATACAGGTGGTTGACTACAGTTTGCCTTCCATGGCTCCCGCCAGCCACGTGACTGAAAACTAGGGTTACGGTTAGTGATAAGAGTAATGCATTTCACAATTTTGTTAATTTAGGTCAAACCACAGACTGTATGGGTCTAATTATATATTGATAGCTAGAATTAATGTTCTGCATGAACTTGTCCTTACATTGAGCCCCTTAAGTAAGTCTTTTTTTCATTTTAAACAGTTAATCAGATTAAATTAACAGTAAATCAGAATTACAGGAACATGACCCTTGATTCTAACTAAAATAAACTTTCCTTTTAGTAGCAATGTGGACAGCGGATATTATCACCAATACGTGAATGATGTGAATATTGTTTATAATAGGCAATGTGTTTGTTAGGAATATAGTAACATTCCAGTTTAATACCAACATGACATCAACAAAGTCAAACACGTGATTTTCATAGGATTTTATATTAGAAAATACAATTAGTCTTACTTTCATTTAACAAATTGCAGATTTAAACATTCTCTGAACACATTGTGTCCAAACCATTGTGAAACCAGTCCTCCCTAACCCTGAACCCTTACCCCTCTGGAGGGTAAGGAAACATTCTTGAGATGGAACACATGGGAGGGATCCCTCCTTTCATGATACAGAGTACGAAATAGTGAAGCTGTGAGGTTAGTTAAGAGAAAGACATGTAGAACAAAAAGTTGAGTCGTTTGCGAGCACATCTGGTGACAAGAGCCTTTTGAACACAAGGTCTGCTTCATTTGCAAACACAAAAACAATTACAGAGATATAGAGATACTCTAAAAAAAGGTCCAACATATGGTGACACTCAAGTTGTGAGTGTAGGCGATGAATCCACAGTTCAGCGACAACTTCAGTTGGGATGAGGTGCTGTTCATTGGTAAAAAAGGAATAAGCACAATGTTCAGTTTTGGACAATGGTTATATACACAAGTTGGATCATCATCCCTAGTGTTTGAATGCTGGGTGAAGATCTGATGGCACTGAATGTTTGCAACTATGCAGAACGCCAAAGTAGTGTAATCAATACGTTATTACAACTATAGTTTCTAAATAAAATACCTGAAGGTCAACATTAGCTTCGGAATAGGGACATGAACAATGTCTGTGGTTTCTTCTTGAGGATGATGCTCAGATGAGTCAGGATACAGGTGTGATACCGCTCAGGTGCATCTGCCCCAGATCAAACCAGGATTTCAACAGCGATTAACAACAATGAATGACTTAGATTTCAGTCATATAGCAGTAAACATATCGTTATTATTTTAAAAAGTGAGGTGGGGGGGGGGTGAACCCAGCACCATTGACGAGACACCTCATCCACTATTGTGCTCTGTACAAGTCCACTCTGTTCAGTTTATGCACACTTAGAAAGAATATATTCATGGTCCCCTCCATCAGCTGTTCTCCGCTACAGACATCTAGTTTGTTAACAAATGGTAGAAGTATGGCTCCAACATCTGGTCAACAAACAGCTGTAGTGCGTCTGGTCTGGTAACAAACACGGCAGCCATGTGTGGTAGCAGTGCTCAATGTCATACAAGAGGCAGTAAGAGTGATAATCACTTTAGTTGGGGTTCATCCTTCACCAGGCCAGTCCATCAGCTCCAGTTCACCAGGGACTCTTGGTCTGGTAACAAACCTGGGGATGTAAAACCTGTACACCCTTTGCATTTCTGGTAGATTTTTGAAAGGGTAGCAGATATTCAACTTCCTTGAATTATATATCGAGCAATGTATTTACTATAGTCATAGCAGCACTACAGACAGCTTAAATACAATACATCCCCAGGTATGAATTACCTCAAATCACAACTTTGGCAAAATTGCACAGAAAAATAAATTAACAAAAATAATAACTCTACAATCACTAGCCACCAGACCTAAAAATAAGGGCTTTAAATGTTTCAGATAATCTTGGTGATGATTACCCTCTGGTCCATCCTGGTGCCGCATGCCTCTGGTCCCCAGCCTCTGGTCCATCCTGGTGGCGCATGCCTCTGGTCCATCCTGGTGGCGCATGCCTCTAGTTCATCCTGGTGGCGCATGCCTCTGGTCCATCCTGGTGGCGCATGCCTCTGGTCCATCATGCCTCTAGTCCATCCTGGTGGCGCATGCCTCTGGTCCATCCTGGTGGCGCATGCCTCTGGTCCATCCTGGTGGCGCATGCCTCTGGTCAATCTTGGTGGTGCATGCCTCTGGTCCATCCTGGTGGCGCATGCCTCTGGTCCATCCTGGTGAGGCATTCCTCTGGTCCCATGCCTCTGGTCCATCATGCCTCTGGTCCATCCTGGTGCCACATGCCTCTGGTCCATCCTGGTGCCGCATGCCTCTGGTCCATCCTGGTGCCGCATGCCTCTGGTCCATCCTGGTGCCGCATGCCTCTGGTCCATCCTGGTGCTGCATGCCTCTGGTTCCCAGTCTCTGGTCCATCCTGGTGCCACATGCCTCTATTCCATCCTGGTGCCGCATGCCTCAGGTCCACAGTCTCCGGTCCATCCTGGTGCCGCATGCCTCTGGTGCCGCATGCCTCTGGTCCATCCTGGTGCGGCATGCCTCTGGTCCCCAGCCTCTGGTCCATCCTGGTGCGGCATGCCTTTGGTCTCTAGCCTCAGGTCCATCCTGGTGCCGCATGCCTCTGGTCCCCAGTCTCAGGTCCATCCTGGTGCCGCATGCCTCTGGTCCCCAGTCTCAGGTCCATCCTTGTGCCGCATGCCTCTGGTCCCCAGTCTCAGGTCCATCCTGGTGCCGCATGCCTCTGGTCCCCAGTCTTAGGTCCATCCTCGTGCCGCATGCCTCTGGTCCCCAGTCTCAGGTCCATCCTGGTGCCGCATGCCTCTGGTCCCCAGCCTCTGGTCCATCCTGGTGCCACATGCCTCTGGTCCCCAGACTCTGGACCATCCTGGTGCCGCATGCCTCTGGTCCCCAGCCTCTGGACCATCCTGGTGCCGCATACATCTGGTTCCCAGGCTCATCCAGGGGAACCTGTAAAGTCAAACAGCCCCTAATAAAAACACGTTAATTTGTAAGTCAGTAGTCCGACGCAAAGACTGTCTCCCCTCAATTCCTTTGCTCAGGGACGACTTCCCTGTACAAAGCAAATCATTTATAGAAAAGCTCACATGCAAGTGAAGTGACTTAACACCCTGGTGAGCCTGGTCCAACGTTTCTCCACTTACCCGCAGAGAGCACATTGAGAAAGCCATCATTATTATATTAATATTATATATGTAAATACAGTAGGCAAACGTGAAACACTTCTTATAGAAAATGCTCATCTGTACTGTTGGACATCATAGAGTACAGATTGAAGACAGTAAGTAGTGGAGTACTGGAGTTTTTCCCACTGTAAACACATACCATATCTAAGAATCAAACGGTAACACTAGAATAACCAGAGACTGAAGAGAGGAAGTTAAGTGGTTATTTTTTTTTACAAAAGTTTTACAACATTGCTCATTGACAGAATTAACTGAAAACCTGATGCCTAAGAGGAACAACAAGGCTGTTCCTAGTTATCTTGCTATATTAGCCACAACAGGGCTTTCCATCTACATTTGCCAAACAATAAACTTGACTTCTGAACAGATATGTCATTTGATTTTGTATATTGAACACTTATTTTTATTTCTCAAACCTAGAGTAGAGCAGCCTTCTAGTTGAACCCAGAACCAGTTATTCAGCACATGCTTTGAAACTGACCTGGAAAGACCTACTGCTGACCTACCTTTTCTGGAGGCCTTTTTGGACCAGTAGGTAGAGGTATGGAGCTAGGCATGGTGAAGGCAGGCACCTTGTGACAAACTACATATTACCATTTTAACCCTGTACAATTCTAATGTGGGACCTATGTCCATTAGTTTAGCTGTTGTTGATTACTATCAGATAAGTTACCCAGCATAAACGCATGGTGTCAAAATAATAATGTAATGTCATGCCATTGAGTAAGGTATAACTTGTGGAAACCACATACCACAAGTTTTAACACATGCACAAAACACTTAGCGATGATCAATATAAAAAATAATAATAAAATGATACTTAGCCAAATGCAGGTGCTGGATTGTTTCAAAGTATGTAAATGCCAAGTTGTTTCCACTTCAAAATGTTTGGCAGCCTTCAAATGGTCTTCGTTGGTCAAAATTGTGCACGCAAGTAGAACGCAGTAAGAGTCATTACGGCAAAAAATTGTGAAGACGTTACGCAAATGTCAACCCTGAACGTACTGCCAGATGCCCTAACAGGGTACTTTGGTTAGTGTTGCCGTTACACAAATGCATTTATGACTGGAATCCTTAAATTCCAGTAGGCACCAACCCAGCAGTAAAAAACATAACCAGCACCTCACCTTGAGCTGAAAGGCGCAAGATCTTGTAGTCCAGCGATCATCTTCCCATTTTAAAAACACCTCCAACAGACTTACCTTGGTGATCTAGTAGTTTGTTGCCGTCGTTTTCTGTACTATTCATTCATTGTAACTTTACATCACAATGCACCACATGTGTACGCAAATCCTTACCTAAGCATAACCCTGCAACATAAGCACACATTTGTCCGCTCTCTCGCTATGCTAAAAAAAATCTAATAAAAATCTGCATCTACATTGCATTAGTGATTAGTGATGCTGGGATACAGCGCTGTCTGAAGTCTACATTTCTGTAGACGTGCCTCCTCAGAGGAAGCTGAGTGTTCAAGTGACCGTTTTAACATCCAATACATGAACTGGGATGTCCTTCAACATGGCGATGTTGAACCCTAGCCATGCGTGGTGCATGGCTAGGGTTCGACCTGGCATTGTGGGTGCATGTGATACCCTAGCAACACCCACATGTGGTACCCTATGCGGGTGCTCATGTGGTTCCCTAGCCATGCTGATGTGGTTCCCTATGCCAGGTCGAACCCAGGTCGCATGTAGTACCATATGCCAGGTCAAACCCTAGTCACGCTCACATGTTGTACCTTCTGCCAGGTCCAACCATGGTCGCATGTGGTACCCGATGCCAGGTAGAACCCTGGTCGCATGTGGTACCCTATGCCAGGTCGAGTGTGTGTCAGGCCCTATGCCTGACACACACAATTTGTTTTGATTTCTCAAATTTGTTTTTTCTTTTGTTTGTTGATTGTATTGCATTTATTCTATTTTTATTTTAATGTGTGTATTACTACATGTATATACTATATTAAACAAGGTTGAACATTGGCCATGCCCACCACTTCCATCTCATGTCAAAACCACATGCCAGCCCCCCATTTCATGCCAAACACTCATACCAGGTAAAATCCCCATGCCACCCAACTCTCATGACATCCAGATTAGAATGCAATTAAAGGTCTGCAAGGATTCAAATGATGTCCAGCATTCTTCAGCAGTGTCCGACATTGGTAATGGATTACGTAGGCTGTCTCCAAAAAGGTATACAAGGTTGACTTCACTGAAGTGACATCTCAGGCTTCCTGAATGAGAAGCCTTGACAGATGCAAACCGTGCAGCTTTGATTAGCAGAAGGTCATCTGTTCAGAAGGACAAGCCAGTGGTGGGGGTGGTAGTTCTTCAAGTCAAGTCAAGTCAAGTTTATTGTCACTTCACAGTTTACAAAAGTATAAAGCAGTGGTGTGAAAATCTTATGTGCAATACCCGACGACAGACAGCAGCTATAAAAATTGATACAAATTGATGAAAATTGAATAAAGTTAAAAAATTAAAATAAAAAATGCAATAAAAATGCAATATATCAGCACAGAAAAAAGAGCAATATGTATATAGAAATCAATGTAATAAAATATACATTGTTATATGCTATACGCCCTTGTTCAGCAGCCTGATGGCCTGACTGTGGAAGCTATCTGCAAGCCTATTTGTACGGCACTTGATACTGCGGTATCACCTGCCTGACGGTAAAAGTGAGTACAGTTCGTGGCTGGGGTGGGCAATGTCTTTTATGATGCGTTTGGCTTGAAGAGCAGGATCAGGCTGCTAGCTCAAATGCTGCTGACTCATGCTTTCTGGTAACTGATGTCACCACGGATTCTTGAACACTTTGTTTCTCCTGAGGTGGCACGTCTACATAATTGTAGACTACAATAGAAGAAAGTAGAAATGAATGTTCAGCTGTGTGACAGTTACACCAAAGTGTAAACCACAGGTCTCTCACCTCCTCCTCCTCCTCCTCCTCGGCAATCAAGAGAATGAGTCACACCTGAGGGAGGCCGGATGTTAGGAGAGCCTGTTTCAACCGATGGCTGCTACATGTGCTACTGCCATGTTCCTTTAGCTTTACAGCCTGGCACATTCCGCAATTATTTCTGACTGTGTGCTTGCCTGTTTAACTTCCTTTATCCCAGTTTTCATTAATGACACTGACGCCTACATGTTCACTTTCACACACACACACACACACATGTTAATTGTGCACCCTTCTTAGTTGTCTCTCTTGCGTTATGGCTTGAGTCAGGGAAATCTAGCCATAACATAAATGTAGGCTACATGCGCACAGCAGTGGCCCACTGTGCATTAATATGCCATTATTGCTACTATACATACGATAGATATAATTGAAACCGATGGAACATAGACAGGCCTTTGCTGCAGTTCTGAACGCTGCTTTGCCCGCCAGCCACGTGACTGAAAAAAAAGGGATAGTAACTTTCATTCAAAATGATGGTGAAATCCATGCTGCTATTTAGAATGTTTTAATTTTTGATTTTATTGTTGCTGTAAAGTGAGAGTATTTTAAAAAGCGCAATGCTAAATGAATGATGAACTATTATCCTCTATATACAAGTTGACATGTCTACATACTCCTTTTCCTATTGTTTTTAATATTTCCCCAATTCCCAATTTTGGATGTTAGATGTTATCAATGTTATTAAACACACAGCTCTATAGTGCCAGGATAGTTTAGATTGCAGCACATTCCCTGAAATGGACCAATGGAACAAAATATCAGTTCCTTGTACTAGCAAAGAAACGTGTCGCTCCAGGACAGGACAGGTCCGTCCAGTGGTGCTGTGGCGGAACTGGGGGAAACAAGCTTAATGAGCAACTGGAGAGATGGAGAGAAGAAATTTGACCAATGGTAACACTTTTCTGACCTGTGGCTATTCAAAGTGTTTTACAGATTGAATTCATTATGCGCTTATTCATACACCCAACAGGGGTGTCAGCCATGCAACGCAACAGGGAGCAGTTAGGGTTAGGTGACTTGCTCAGGGACACCTCGACACTTGGCTAGGAAGTGCCAGGGATCGAACCAGCAACCTTCCGGTGGCCAGATAACTCTCTACCTCCACTGCTGAGAGAGAATGTTGGGTGAGAGAAAACGAGCGGGAAGATGAGGACCTGCAAGACTGTGTCTGAAGAAGGTATGATGATGATGATGATGATGATGATGATGATGATGATGTCAACGGGAACGGAGGGAGATGGTCAGCACCACAGTGGGAAAAGAGATAGAGAAAAAGAGAGAAGGGGGGCCAGGGGATTCACCATTATTTTTTACGCTGCCCTCGATCATTCCAGCTTTTGTTGGCTGGACAATGGGAACCAGGAGGCAGAGGGCTTAAAGCGGGTAAAGCCCTTCTCTAGCCACTAACACCGGAGAGAGACAGGAGGAAGAGCAACTCACCTAGCAACACTAAGGTACCCCAAAAACCTTCTTCTTGTTTTAACATCATTTCTCGCAAAACTCTCTGTAATGCTACACAAATTTCCTTCGGATCTTCTTTCAATTGTTCGATGAAAGGGTCAAGATCATTTTTTTTATCTATAATCTAAACTTACGAATGTGGGGACATTTGGTTTACGGGCAGCACTATAGGGTGATGTTAAAAGGAGTCGTGTAGAAATGTATATTAGGAGAAGTACGTTTCAACGTAGGGAATCAGTCTGGGAAGTTTCATTACATTTTCTTCTTCATCTAAAAGTATCTGTACCAAAATAACAAAGAAACAAAAAAAAAAGAACGAAAGAAAAAAATAGTAGATTCAGGTACGTGACCGCTGTATTCACTTTTGAACTATTATTTTGTTAATTCAACAACAAAAACAATGTGTGGTGGTTTTAAATAACTGTTGATTTCATGAAAAAAAAAAAAAAGTGCACACACACATGCACATGCATGGGCTGTGCATGTGTGTGTGACAGAGCAACAATGCTGACCGTTTTTTTTATGTTGCTCAGCATGGGAACAGGAGGGGCTTAGTGGGCAACAATGGCTCTCTGAACTGTCCCATCAGCACTCTCTTTGACGGGAAGCCATGTTGGCTAACTTTATTGTTGCCTTTGTATTGCATAACATATTGACCATATATATATATATATTTTTTTATGTATTGTTGTGCAACTGTTTACTACCAACCTTCCACTACAGCTTAGCATGAAGGCATTGCCATCTTTAAATTGACCAGACTTTGACACCTTTACAAATATTATATACTGAACCAGCAGCTCTATTGGATGAGATGAAAGTCCAGCCATGTAGTTCATGGTCTTTGTTTCAGTATGACTCGTCTGAAAGAGAATTTACACCAGGTGAACGAGGCCCATTGTACCCTTACACAAAAACCATACAGGAATTGTAGATAACTCAATAATAAACATGTAAAGTAGCACACTTTGTTCTTGCTTTAACAGAATCTCTGGCACAACTCGTAATGTGAACTTTTAATGCTATACAATTTGGAATAGGTCATAAATTGTGTTAAATATATATCATCTATCACCTAAAATCATGAATTGTGGGTGGGTGGGGTGGGGTGGGGTGGGTGGGTGGGGTGGGGTGGGGTGGGTGGGGTGGGTGGGTGGGTGGGTGGGGTGGGGTGGGGGGGGGAAGCACTTACAACTACAGCATAATGGAAAAGGGGTCTCCGGACATGTATGTGTATTGTATATGCAGAATTAATCTTTTGAATGAACGGCACTACTCCTTCCTCTCCTCAGTTTGATTTCCGGAGGTCAGCGTTCGCCAAAGCTTCTCCTTCATGCTGTACACGCTGGCCGGCGGGGGCACGCTCTGCGGAGTGGCGTCCCTCGTGCTTCTCATAGTCTCCACGGCGACCGACTTCTGGATGCAGTACCGCTACTCGGGCAGCTCGGCCAATCAGGGGCTCTGGAGATTTTGCATCAATCACAAATGCCACACCCACACCATGACCGTCGGTGAGTCCCACGAGGGTCGTAGATGGATCCTCCTATTGACCATCACCTTTACCTGATGTGTTGGTCAGCTTGGGTTTGGGAGAACGCCACACGCGTCGCGACACACACACACACAGTCGGAAGAACAGAGTATTAATTGGTTGTGGATGTGTTTGCAGATTGTACAACTTTTGGCATGAAAACTGTTGCGTTTGTCTACACTATAATATTACTTTGCCTTTTACGGCGACCGGCTATCTCCCCGGGACATCACCTGTTTGACCTGCTGACCTCTGGTAGACGCTTCAGGTCCATTAAATCATGGACAAACAGACTCAAGGACAATGCCATGAGAGAACTGAACACTGTTAAACACTGGCTGTTCTGTGTTACTACAATACTGTATTGAACACCATCAAACTGACACTGACTGTTCTGTGTAACTACAATACTGTATATATATATATATATACTAATTTGTACTACTGTACATAGGGCCACCATATATATATACATAAATAAATATATAACAGTATATTTATTATATATGTATACAGTATAATATATATATATCGTTGTACTCATATTTGGCCATTTTAAATCAGTTTATATTGTTTAGTTTAGTACAATTTTGTTATACGTGTGCAAAGGCAATGAAGGCATTCTGATTCGGAGATGTTCAGAGATGTTCCTCCTCGTGTGTTAAAATAGCCACTTCATCTACTACTTCATTTCCACTTTACCACAATTGGAGGCACCGACAGTAAAGTAAAAGTCCAAGTTTTCTCCTCAGCTTTCTGGGACGCGACCCGAGCCTTCATGCTGCTGTCGGTGCTGAGCTGCTTCGCCGGCGTGGTCCTGGGCCTCAGTGCCTTCGCTAACGGCACCAAGAGCAGGAGGGTCCGCACAGGGGGCATCGCCCTGTGCCTCGCAGGTAACACACACACACACACACACACACACACACACACACACACACACACACACACACACACACACACACACACACACACACACACACACACACACACACACACACACACACACACACACACACACACACACACACACACACTTGTTATTTGTATTGTTGTTTTTATTGTACGGTATTGTTATAGTATAGTGTTGTATAAGTATAGTACATAGCATAGTATATAGTGTTAAATTGTAGGAATGTCATACTGGAGGAGGAAATGAGGAGTAAGCATTCCATTGTACTTTGTACTGTACATTGTACATTGTACAAACACAATATTCACATACACACAGGATACCATGAAAACAACTTTCTCTTAGAGGTCCCCAGACATTTTGAAATCAGCTTGCCTAGAATTGAGATGTTTAGTATATATAGAAAGAAAGAAGTGTGGACAAATGCCAGGTGCTATCCACTAACAAACCTGGTAGTGAAAGTCCTTGTAAACCAGGTCCGGTGAACCCGGTTCTAATTTCAATAGAAGCACATTGAATTTCTTTCTTACATACCATAGGGGATTAGTTATATTGTTTCTGCTCTGGGTAATATGGTCAAACTTGCTCCATGCTTTTCTGTATAACCCTACACTGTTTCAATATATCATTTGGAGATTGACTGTCATGGTATCATGTTCATAGATAGAGCATATTATCTTGACAGATATTCATTAAATATTGAATTTGTTTTACCTTTAGCATTGGCCCTTGGCGACATTAAACATGAAACAAAGGAACGTTCTGTGTACACTGCTGTGTAGTTAACCTGTGGCACAGTTTCATTCATTGCATGGATTATTTATTGAATTGCTGGACTGTTTGTTTCCCTAACCACAGGGTTCCTTGCTCTGCTGGCCCTGGCTATTTACACTGGTGTGACTGTCACTTTCTTTGGCAAGAGGTTCCTGGACTGGCGGTTCTCCTGGTCCTACATCACCGGCTGGGTGGCCATCATTCTGGCATTCGCTGCAGGTGAAACAAATAAATATACATTTGAGACCAAGTGAGCAGGTATTTATGTTGTTTATTTATGTCCAATTCCGTATCATTTTAAGTTATCTTGCTTACAGACAAACGGGGGCGAAAACATAACCCTCCTCCCATCTTCGATGATTATTCTCCTCATTGACACGAGAAAGGCAACCTCCTACACGGTTCACACACACGTTATGTATAGAAGGCCTCCCCCGTCCTGATGACGATGTGTACGTTCATCACTGACCGTTGTTCTTCCTCCATGTGGACAGGCGCGTTCCAGCTCTGTGCTTACCAGAAGACCATCGGAGAACCCGCTCCCCCGAACATCCAGGCCACCTGAAAAAATGGCATGTGGTAGAGTGCCACATTGAAAAATATAAAAAGGTCAAAAGTCACCGCTTTGAAGGCCGTCTAGAATAATAGAATAAAGATTAAACGATATTCATGTCGAGTGGTTTCCTTACTTTCTCCAATTAATCCATCATTTTTCTAAACAAAATGCAATTGACCAAGATAAGACATACTTAAACTGAAAGTAAACCTGTTCTTTGTCTATCAAATGACCAACCATCTGTAGGCCAAACAAACATAATACACACCAACATGTTAATAATGCAAGATAATATTCAAGATGACATTTAAAAATCGGGACTAATATAAATCAATCATATAGAACGTGAAAGGCTGGTGGGCAGCAACCTTCAGAACCACGTATGCAGCATAAAACCATTGTAATCGTGCCTTTAGAAGTGCTGAAAGAACCTGTAGTCAGTCTGTCAGCCAACCACTAATCCCTCCTCATTATACCGTCAAACACCTATTCTCAGGCAGTCCATTAGTGTTTAGACCTAGGCCGTCAAAGCAATTTACAACCCTTTTCTTTTGAACTACATTTGGAAAGGACTTCCAAAGAGTAACAATCTAAACTAATCCTCTCAATTAAGTGGTCACCGGTTTATCAGCCGATTCAGAGGCTAAAAAGGACGCAATGTATTTTCAGAAACGGAATACAAGGCTTGTGGTTGTAGTGCAAACACGTTTTCCAAACGATAATACATGTGTTTTGTGTAGCATTCAAATTCTCACACATCCGCCGGAGTTTGTTTCAAGACGAGTGAATGATTATTTTGTGAATGCTAACAAAGAGTTAGATCCACTGCTACATTAAAAACACAGGGAGCACAGTGTAATTGTTTAAACACTTGATTTATTTTAAACGATAAACAAAGCCATCTCACAGAGACTACTTTGAATCACATAATGCAAATAAATATCAATATATGACCATACAATTAAAGACAACAATGGGTACAAATCATTATTATTTTAAACAACACTTTGATAGTGCAAAAAAAAAAAAACAATCACATACTGCCCTCGACAGAGTTTCTTGCATTGAATCCAGGGCAGTGATTTGTGTGCGCTTTCCCCCCTAGTGATGGGGAGGGGGGAGGGAGGTTGATGTTTCAAGACCTGACAGTACTGCACCGTACGTTGGTTGACGTCGCCAACACATTCGACTTTTAGTACCCAAAAGTACGACATGGCACGACAATCGAGGTTTCCGATTGGGTGAATGCGCGGCCGAATGGTACAACATATTCTACGAGCAACCGATTTAAAAGCCATGCGATGGTACAGGCTCTTGAGAAAATAATAATAGTAAAGTACAGTTACATAAAAATAAGAAATACAAATAAAGCAGACAAAAAGTGCTAAAGTCCCAACGGTGAAAGTCAAGGACACGCGGAGGAGGCACGTCCTTTTAGCGCTCCGTTCCTGGGGGGCGAGGGTCAGGGGTAGCGTGCGTTTCGCCCCCTTCCCCTGGGAGAGTTAAAGACCCGTGGGGTCGGTGACAAGAGCGCTAGATGTGTGTGTGTGTATGTGGACACCCCCCCCCCCCCCCCCTCCAATCCCTCCTCGATGGCAACACCCACCACCCCTGAGTGACAAATAATTTAACAAAACCAACAAAACACAGGGTCTTAGCACCGTCGAGAGACAAGACAACAGGACACTGGGCCGCTGCTGCCCTTGTCCGATGGGACGTCTTTGGGATGCTGACGCGGGCCAACCCTGTGTCTCGTTAAAGTGCACAAGCTTAATCTTCACCCCTCACCATTTTTTTTTTTTTTTAACGTTTTTAAATTACACCATTCTTTGTCGAGACGCACACCAAAACAATTTAAAAGCATTTAACAATGTTTGTTAATACATGCATAATCACTTGTTGCATATTGAAATATTTATCCGACCACCATATTTTTCCACCTTCTTCTGTTGAAACCTCCGACCTCACAGTAACCGTGTGGTTTCCATAGTTTAGAATTCTATAAAATGAGCTCTCATTTTAGGTGGCTAAAAATGAGACACACCGATCCAAACACACACACACACACACACACGAACAAACAGACAGACAGACAGACCGACGCACACACACGCAGAGCTACATGCATTGGCAACTCTGAAAATACAGTATTGGTGTCATTTCCTAAGTGTCCTAGTTAAAATGCTGCTTGGTCGTCGAGAGCCTTGACCAGACCCATGGAGGCTTTGTACTTCTCCCCTCCCATTTGCTAGAACAACGCTACCGGTAGATGAAAAAAAAGTACAAAGAGTACAAAGAGTACGAAGAGTACGTGAACCAGACAGGATATAGTGGTCCCCCGGACCAGCCCGACAAGACCGGTCGTATGCGTACAACAGATCGGCCAAGCTACGTCCAAGCTAGCCTGCCGCCATCTTGGCGAGTATTAGGAAAAAAATGCCCCACGTCAGAAACGGTTGGGAATGAACCACCAAGCATTGATCATAGATTTAAATCATTCTAAATGCCTGAGGGGGGGGGGGAGATAATTAACACTGTAGTCTATGATGATTAAAGACCGGGGGGGGGGGTGTGTGCGAGGACCTCCAGGGCAAGAAAACAGAGGCTGGACAAGCCCACCTCTGTAGAACAGAACGTATAACAGACCGAAGAGGAAACGCCATTAGAAAAACACTGGTGATCAGATTGACCAACATTGTGGCATCGCTTAGCTTTGGCTTGAAAACACACACACACACAACACACACACTGCACACACACACACTGCACATACACACACACACATGGATGCATGTCAGCTTGGCTCTGGATCAATGGGGGGGGTATAGTTCGAGTCTCCCACCCATGTGTGCTCTTGGGGGGGGGGGGGGGGACAAGGTGACAAGGTTTAGCCCTTCAGGGGGTAACCCCAGTGTTTCCACAGGGTGTAAAGTGTGAGATTGCACAGTTCAGCCCACTGTTCCTTCAGGCCACATCAGCAACTGGAGGGGCCATGTAATGTATGGGGGGGTGTGAACAGTCCAAATTAATTAGAGACCTTCCCTCCCATTGGGTTCTGCAGGGAAGTGGTCCTCCAATCACAGATCAAGTCATTTTTCCAGTACAGAACCATGAGCGCTATGTGTCTTGATACCTACAGGAACACAGAAAGAGGGAAAGAACCAGTTCAGTGTTGAATTAATACTGGATGCCACATTACACCTCACTTTGTATTCATACTGTGATAAGTGTGTTTATACTGCTGTAGTCCGGCTCATTCATATTTATTGTAATATGTACATTTGTGGGTTATTATTTTTTGGTTTTTATTTTGTTATTTTTGCAATGTTATTATTTTGGTATGGTCTACAACGTAGCCTAGTAAATGCAACATTTATCAGAACCACTGTTTAGTGTGACAATATTGTGCAATTTAACAACATCTCCCACTGTAGCTTAAATTTAAAAATATATATATACTTTGTGGGGGAAAAAAACTCACCGCAGTCTGTTTGTCGATAAAAGTTGGGCAGTTTAATATAATCTTTAAACCATCAATTTAAGACTTGTTTGCATTAAATGGAATTTCCCTTTCATTGACTTAAGAAGTGACTAGAGCAGTTGTTTGGATCATTTCTGAGTTTGTTAAATAATAATAATTTATTGATTGAAGTGGTGATGAGCAGTTGGGAGCGCCCGCGGCTTTTAATGTCAAAATTAGTATTAAACTCACTGTAGGCGTTATGTGTGAATTACGCAATGTTACATGTTTGCTGCTCTTCATCTATCGGACGGCCAACACAAGTGGTTGTTAAGAGAGTACGCAAGTTTTGTGCACCATTGTGCATCTGCAATCTATTCTGCACATGCAGAATTCTCTCCTATCCAGTAGTTATTCTCGGAACTCAGTCGGGCCAAAGTTGGTTATCACAATGGTCGATTATTCGCGCACATCCCTAATTTATACTGGAATACCGTTTACACTGCTATATATTCAAACTCATTCATATTTATTGTGCAAATATGTACATTTGTGATTGACTTATTTCTGTATTTTGTCATTCTTGCAATTGCACATATTCAAAGCTGGCATTAACATTTCACTGTATAAATAAACCAAATCTGAATCATTGAAAACAGCAGACTTATGCCATGACAGTGTGACTGCACCCATGGCAAGGAATTAAGACATGAAGCTCACAGGAGAACAAGTTGGTAACCAAAAAATACTCAAGAACTAACAAACAAGAAATAACCGGTTATAACAAACGGCTTAGGAATTAAGAGTCTGAATGGTATGAAACACCTTGCCAACAAGTAACACGAACACCTCCACCTGAAAACACGTTTGTGTTGACGGAAGGCCTACAGTGGCTTCTCCCACTCCAACACCACCAGACATCATTATTATTATTATTATGATGATGATGAGGCAGTGTTCGTAAATATATTTTTGTTTTTAGTCATTCTTGTTATTTTCATAACCCGTCTATTTTGAGCACATCTTCGGAGCTGGTGATAACATTTCACGGTACATTGTACACCTATTGTACGTGCGATAAATAAACCAAATCTGAAATCAGAGGAGGCGTGTCTTACCCGCTGCGTAGGGAGAACTCTGGTAGCGCGCCCAGTGAGGTCAGCTGCTCCTCCAGCGCTACGATGCGCATGCCGATGTAGCCCGACGACAGCAGCAGCAGCATGACCCTGGCACCGCAACACAGTTACGACACAGTTAGAATCCACAGCCAATTGGCTAAACCTGTGAGGACTCCTTGGCAGGGCGTTAGCTCAACACGACATTCCTTCAAAAGTGGACAGACTGCTTGCATGACATTGTATGCCAAGCGGAAAATAATTCGGAATAATCAAAATATCTGTCGGAGACATTTCAAAAAGGGGGTAGGGCTTACAATCACAGGTTTGTCGTCAACACTTGACAGGCATCGTTGCTTGAGATCCCTCAGTGAATTTGGCTTCTACAGAGTCTTGTCTGTAGAAGACAAGACTCTCTTCCCCCCCCCCGGGGAACTTCAGACCGTAGGTATGCAGATCAACGCAGCGAAATACCATAGCATGAAGGGATAGACGAGGACAGGCAGAGATCCGCCTGGGGAAAACGACGATGAACTTACAGGATCAGGTAGATGACCAGGAGTGTATTGAGGGTACTAGCTTCTCTCTGGTTCAGCAGGGACCGGGCTCTCCGCTTCGCACTGCACATCCACGACCCACCTGGAGAACGACGGAAAGGGAGTGATCTCGGGTCAGGGTGATAGTTTGGGGTGAGACACCCAGCCTGACCTGGAGGCATCCTGACCTGGAGGTGTTTGCATTGTCAAACATGTACACGCACCAAACGGAACATATGTTCCTGGGAAAATATGCAAACTGTGCCACACCAATTCGTAGTCGTTTGCTCGTGGCTTGCTCATTAGGCCGCCCGTTTCAATAAAAAAAAAAAATGTACATTTCAAAATGTCTAGCACATAATTCGGCTACGATCAGCTGACCCCCATGGTTTAAAAAAAATAACACAGGGATGGTTGCCTCCGGATCTCAATCAGAATCCAGGGGACTTTGTGTGTCAAGAGGTATGCTGAGGGCCCTCTAGTTTGTTTTTGCGTCGCGTGCGAAGAGAGAGCGGGAGGGAGGGGGAGAGAGCGTTACCTTCGTCGGTGGGCTGCTCGATGGAGGAAGAGGAGGAGGAGCAGCTGTCCCTGTGTGGCGTGTGCAAGCTCTTCAGAGAGTGAATGCTTCCATTAGGCACTGGTTCTGGAAGACAACAAGTTAGGCTGCTGTTACACAAGTCATTCATTTAGCCATTCATTTGCACTGTTGAGGAAGCCTGAAACTCCAGCCTTGCATTGCCATGAACGCCTGCTGCTTGTGCACATGACTGCACATCTAACCAGCTGGAACTTTGTATATCTGCCATCTTAGATGATGGGCGCATAACACTAGCAAGTCCAAGACCAAAACTTGAGCCATGTGATATGAATTGTCTAGCTTTGATAATTGCACAAGAACGTTCTAGCGGTTCAGTCCAATCGTGACGGCACCATGTTGGTCAAACTCAACTGAAGCTCGGGGAGGGGGGAGACCTCTCACCTTTCTGTAGTTCCTCTGGAGTGGGCTCCAGCAGCAGTCGAGGGAGGACAGCGGCGTCGTGCTGGTCGAAGCTGTCTTCCAGACTCGAGTGACTGGAGTTCTGATGGGAGGACGGAAGCAGAGAACCACGTCACACAATAAGTACAGCACTGCTCCTAATACTACGATGGGTTGAATGTGTGTGTTTTCATGTATAATGACCAATGAAGAGGATTCAGTCCTCCAGATTCCAGATTTTAGATTTAGGAGTAATGAGGTCATTAGGGAACATACGGAGATGACTTGAGAGGAGACCATACGAATCTCAACAGTCCAATACAAACATATCCATGTGGTGTTTGACACTACTGGGATTACTGCTCACTCAAATTAACACCCGTGTGCTCTGGACCAAAAATTGGCAAACTTGAATATGCAAAGTAGCTCGAGATGTGTGGGACATTTGACGGCCAGTTAACGGGGAAGACGACAGGGTTCAACGGGCTGGTATTAGGGTTATTCGGTTTTCTAGTAAAGCCTTGGTACACACAGCATTGGCTAACTTTACATATAGATACATTTATATTTATAGATTGAACACCCACCGGATTTAACATTCAAAAAAGGTATATGAATAAAATGCTGGAGTGGATGCATCATCATATGCATATTCTGTAGAAAAGGACACTCACCACTAGTTTGCTTTTGTCACTGTTGTCCGCTGAAGAGAAGACGGGACTGCTGTTGGTGCTGCCCACCTGTTCAGTAAGAAGATACTAATTATTCACGGGAACAATAATTATAAAACATGTAAAGCCAAAAGATTCATACAACAACAACACACCAATGAAGACATACAGCCAATCACGTGCACTCACCTCTAACTGAGAAGAGACGTCACACAGCAGCTGGAAGCACGCATCACGGTTCCTCAGAGACACAAACAGGTACTACGAGATGAGCGAGTGGAGGAGGAAGAGAGGGAAGACGCATTAGCCCAAAACAAGTCATAGATTAAACCAGGTAAAAGAAAAAACCCCAGATCAAACCGCAGCGCGCCATGCTGTACACAACCAACTTCCCAAGTTTAAACAAAAACAGTCATTAACCAAGATTACATCCGCTCTGTTAGCAGAGAGGAAACTGGTGGGGGGGGGGGGGGGGGGCTATGTAAAATCTTGTTAATTTCCGTAACTTTGCGAGATGTAAAATGGCTGCGCCCATAGACAAAATGTAAACATGCCGTGCCGTGAGCGATCAACGAATATTTCAATGATTATGAACTGAAAAAGTAAAAAAAAAAAAAAAGAAAACTTTCATCTATGAGTTAGGCAAGGTTTTGCGTGGATGGTTGAAAAGTGTTAGTACCGGGTCTCAAATGGTGTTGTGGTTTTGGACATTTAGCTGGGAACTGACCTTGTCCCCGTCACTCGTGCGGATGGAGAGAGCGTTTGGAACCAGCAGCGCCATGTTTTGCTTCTTCACCTTCTGGATGCACGACACGGGAATGACCACCTACGACACCCGGGTGGGGGTGATGTTACGGTTATTATTAAATATTCAATTGAGGCAAGTTCAACATTCAACATAGGAAATGTGTTGGTTAGCTGGCTTCACTAAAGGCCAACTACCACAACCACTACACCGCCATCATTGAGGCACGGGTAGATCTGACCATAAATACAATTGTGTAATTGCGTGGAAGTAGAATTATTATGGCGTGCAAGATAATTGTAGCCTTATGTGGTGCAGCTCACCTTGGTGTCTTTAAGCAGGACCGAGGAGTAAAAGCAGGCGTGCGTGTCTGTGACGTACAGTCTCCCGTGGTAGGGAACCTCCTTCTGCCACGCGCATATGTAGGCTGGTGGACAGACGGCACAGACGGTTATACATTTAGACCGTGATGAACAGCCGTGCGCATGGCTCACTGGCATACTTTTTGCCAAAATGACAGCGTCATACATCTTTGCATCTCTCCGGAGATGCACTACGATCACTTTAAAAAGCTATTTGCACCATCCGCAATATGTATACTCTGAATCATCCATTAGACACTGTTCATTTTTTTTATTGTGTAAAGCATTGTTATAGTATAGTGTTCTTTATATTATTAGTACATTATATTGTTTATAGTATAGCGAGTGTCGTATAGTTGTTGAAATTCCCAATGCAGAAGTGAATGGGAGTAAGCGTTCCGGAAACTAATCTAAAGAATCTTGAATCTGTACTGAACGGCTACATTTCAATAAACTATTTGGAATTGCTAATTAATTGGGCCATGAATTGTAAAACAATAAATAAAAACACATTCTCCATTACTCCCCGTTGTACCTACCGTGGATCAAGTCTTCACACTCGGGAACGTCTGGGAAGAGCTTGTGGAATGTCTTGTTGTGCTTGACGAAGCTCTGAACACAGGAGATGGTGTGTGTTACAGCAGTGTGTTATGGCAACGCTGTGATTCCACTGAGGGTATATGAATCATGACTCATGTACTTTGGCCCTTTTCCAGGTTTTTCGATCAAGGTCTGATAGAAATGAGTTTGGGCAGGTCTCGACATAAAGACAGGCGAGGAGCATGGACTTACACTTTGAGAGCCAGTGCCACTGGTTCTCTCGAAGCCTCTGCTATCCAGATCAAACGTCTGCGACCTGCAACACAATGAAATGGGTTACCCTTAATAACTAGTGGATTCACGTAGAAGATCTAGTTAAAGACCGTTTGGCGAAAAATTTATTACAAGGAAAATACAGGTCATTTTGACATGCTCGTCAAATTCGATGTATGAACACAGAGACCAAAACATTAGTCATTGTTGCAACTCAAACATGCTTTCACTTGCTCTACAAGCGATTTAAGGATGTTCAAAGCCCCCACGGTCTTCACCGGTGCTGCTGGTGTGGATGGCGTACCTGACTGGGGGCTGTCTGGAGAAGGACTTGTGCTCCTTCTGGAAGTCCAGCTGGGCTTCCTCCAGACTCAGGGCCTTCATGGACTCCACCTTCCTCCTGAAGCTGCCGTTGCTGATGCTGCTCCGCTTCACCTTGGTTGGCAGGCCACCACCGCCGCCACACTCCGAGTAGTTGCTGGACACCAGAGGAGGAGCGGACCACGGTCAACATGACGGACATGGACACTTTGAGTGGGCCGGCGCAGATGCCCGTTGTCAAGAGAACATTCAAGACTGGCAGGCAGCGATCAAAGACCACTTTAAAAAGCACATTGCCCAGGAGGTGGACTCCATTAAAGTTCTTACTTTCCATTTGTACTTCAACTAATGGACAAAAACAAATGCACAGCAGAAGTATATTCATTGAATTTACACTGCATGTGTTGAAACTGTTTGGCAGCCAAAAACGGCTTGCAATCTTGCTATAATAATGTATCTTATACAGCGGCTATTCCCAAAATGGGGGTCTGTGTCAAAAATAAACTCTCCAATGTTCAAAAAAATAATAATCTTTAATAAAAAATGTAAAAAACACACTGCTTCAATTGAAAACATATTTGGTTGTTGAAAAAACTGAATATATTTTATGATGATTTACGCAGAAGTCATTCATATTGTGTTTGAAATATGAGGGATTTCTATGACGCTGAATAGAAGCAACAGAGTGTGTCTTCATATGTAACATCAGATGAGAGGTAGAGGGGGTACACAGCAGCGTTAAAAGAGGGTCCCAGACTTTTCAAAAGTTTGGGAACCACTGGTCCCAGTTTACACAAAGGCTATTACAGCTTATATGGAGTACTAATGAGGCTTTGTAAAAAATAGCTTCCAATAGCTTAGCGAGAGTCACTGGAAAAGGAAATTAAAAAGATGGACTACTAAAATTAATTGCCTAATATTCATTGTTATATTCACTGATAATCTGTCTATATTCACTGTGCTTCACAAGAAAACCTTTTCCCGTAAACCGACTAAGCCATATGTATATTGCATCAATGTAAACGTCACCGCTGTGAGGCCACTGGTTTACAACTTGATTAGCGCAGGTCCTTCCAGTAAAAACGACAA
Organism: Muraenolepis orangiensis; assembly: GCA_027704905.1. Lineage (NCBI taxonomy): Eukaryota > Metazoa > Chordata > Actinopteri > Gadiformes > Muraenolepididae > Muraenolepis > Muraenolepis orangiensis. The sequence goes on along the minus strand of CM051004.1, from coordinate 10,254,473 downwards.
TCAGCCATTTCAAGATATTTATGCTGCAGGTTCAACACCAGGGCATGTTGTGGCAGCTGCTGTTCAAGAGCGAGACGCTAAACTGTAGTTACTAATTGCAGTGATTTCTATTTTATTTGAAGTGCAACAACAATTTGCCAAACAAAATGCCAAAATTATAATTTTAAGTAACACCAGCCTGTTCAAGGAAGCAAATGAATGAGCCTTGAATTATATGCAAAAATCTGCATTATGACCACAGGAGTTGCCCCACACCAAACTATGTAGGTTCGGTTGGATTAAAAGCTTCAAAACAACTACTGGTTCCTTACCCGTCTGGCAGGAATCTCCTGGAGGACCGAAAACTCATGTACTTACTAACTGCATTCATGTCCCTTCCTCAATACAAAAATAGTATAGTCCGAACAGGGGAAGAAAAAATAAGTTGAAACATAATTCAAAAAAGTCCAAGCTTTAGGAAGAGAGTGTGCTGGGGTCTGCGTTTGTCAAGCCAGGGCTCTAACACGGCACATTCTGGCCAAGATAAGCAGCTGGATGAGTTAAGAGCGAGATCTGAGGAGGAAGTGGCTTTGTGCGCGGTGGTGTGACACTCGTAGTAGCTGACGTCAAAACTAGACACTCCCACCAACTGATTTGCTGGGGAGACAAAGAAACACACACACACGCACACACGCAGACACGCACACACACGCACAGACACGCACGTTCCCTGGATTGAAAGTGATTCTTGTTGGGAATATGCTTGCTAGTCTGCAACGTTTAGACTGTCATACAGCCACATGTTTTGCTGTATGGATGTGCGACTGTCAGGAAAGCACTCAAAACTGTCAGTCTGTCAGTCTGGCTTGGTGCCTGAGGTACTAGATATAGATAGACACACACACACACACACACACAACCAGCATAGAGAGCAGTGTTAGACCACATAACAACTATAGACATTACTATTCCTGTAGTGTACAATCATAGCATGGCTAGATTTAGTAGTTTGACAACATAATCTTCGGACAGACATCTGGTATTCAAGAGGTTATGGATAAATACATTTTGGACTTTGAATCTTAGAATCCTAACTAATATCTAAATATATATCACACTACCAAGGTGGGCAGTGGGTCTTTGTGAGATATATCCGTTAAAATGTTATCTTATTGCTCAAAAATACTTTGTACATACTGGAGAAGGTCGTTCCTATTGAGAACCACTTTGATGCTGGTTGACCAGCGTCACATATTAACCCGCTAAAAGCCAAGAACAAACAATCCTTCAATCTGTGTAGCCCTGCCTCGTTCTGTAACTTTCCCCGTTAATCTACAGATAAGGCTTGTGCAATGTTGGCAATGGCCAAACATTCGGGCCGGGCATATCTTACTGGCAATGTTTGTCTTTCGCTTTTCCTGAAAAGAACAGAAACAATAAATGCTTCTCTGTATTGTAGCGGACGCCAACAGAAGATAACTGTTGACCTCATGATAAGAGGGGGGACAACAAAACACCATCAAAGCCATCAATACTCGGGCAAACAAACAACACATAGGACATGATGTACATATAGACATGCATGTCAGGGTGTTTGAGAGGGGGGGGGGGGGACCTACTGGAAGTGGTTTCAAAGTCTGAATCCCATTTGACTCGTAACTAAAAACAAGGAGGCGGAGAAAGTAAAGATAGAGCAGTATTTCATGACACCGTAAGGATGGTTTACAGCCCGACGTCCAAGCTCCCCTCCCCCCGCAGGGCTGCGTCAGACGACTCTCTTTCTCCAAGCATAGTGGCGTGACTTCATGGGAGAAAGGTAAGTGCACACCGATGACCAGGAGTGTAGCAGGTTGGAAAAAGCGTGGTGAAAACGCTGTGCAAGAGCAGCTTCTAGTAGTTACCCAACTGTGTCCAGAGAATTTAGTAGGATTACCATATCAGGATGAGATGATCAGCGCTCTGATCTCAGGCAGTGGAAAGAAGGCCAGTATTAGGACCATCACAATTTTAAAAAGGGGTAAAATGGGGTTAAAAACTGTAAAATGGGGTATCTACGGAAATCCAAGCTAAAAAGATCAACCCACGCAGACTAGTGCTGCTACATTTAAAGGACAGGGTTAACACAATAAAATAAAAGGAATTCTAAATATTATATATTTTTAATTGTTTAGTGCATGCGTGCTTTCAGCAACATGCAACTTGTGGCTATTTGCTGACTGGGGGCTATTAGTCGGAACACACTGTGTGTGTGTGTGTGTGTGTGTGTGTGTGTGTGTGTATGTGTGTGTGTGTGTGTGTGTGTGTGTGTGTGTATGGTCATGCAATCCATGCATGCAGAGACTCGAGCCTCCAGCTTCTGCCAGCTGAGCCAGACACAGAGAGGCCCTTTCTGTTCTTCGGTTTCCAGCTAGTCCTACAGGAGCCAGGTTGTGAGCAGGAAGCAACCATCCAACACCAATATGGAGGAGAAGCCATAAAAGGAAAACCAGCCCACTTTATAAACAAGTACTGTACACATAGCACCATAAAAAAAAAAAAAAATGCTGTGTAAAGAAAAAGGTCGCACGCAGGTTGCAACAGCAAATAACCACGCTGAGGCTACAATACAAGTGGAAAAACGTACTTAAATAATAGTAAGTCAAGGCCAAGTAGATGTTTGGCCTTCACCTGGAATAGTCTTGAAGACTTTTAATAGCCTTTAATGCTATTCATCCATTATCAGGCATTAGAACACCTCATTATACAGAGCTTTTTAGTGGACATGCCAACATGCTGCAGTAAGTATAGCTACATACACTTTAAAAAAACAACAACAACATACTGCCTCAATATGCCAGTTCCCATATGGCAGGATTGGATGGCCTAATTTCAGCTTTTTCTTTTAAAGTCCATTTGATGTCACATGACTTCCCACAATTGACAATCCCTCCATCTGGCAAGGTGGGGATCCCACATCTATTCGAGGATAGTCGTAGAGTTGTGAGGGTGAGCTCACATGGCAAGCCAGGAACCAGATCCATGAATGAAGCTTGCAGGCATGTGAAAGGAGTTGGGTCGTATTTAACGGGCCTGTGCAAGAAGTCAAAGGTCAAAGCTCTGGCCTGAAAATAGACTCTTTTGTGTCATTAAAACTTGGCGTAGAGGAACTCATTTCACACAGCCAACGGGTTGGCTGGGAAACTTAACTAAATTTACCACCACGGACGTCTGTTTTGGTCCTCCATATTGGGGTCGTTCTTAGAGCGCTGTAATGGAACTTGGCGATTTGGACTCCAAAAAAGGAACACCAAGCCACAGCTGAATAAGAGTCTTCCAGTCAAGTATCCAGCCACACAGCAGCCCCGCTCAGCCATTTACAGACTGCTTCAGAGCCACATCATCAGGCCAAGTCACACAAAAGGAGGTCATCCTACAAAGCATGGATTGCCTAGTTGCCTAGTATGGATTTTTGCCATCTATGGCTTTAAATTGAAGTGAATAGTATTCATGTTTGATCAGCTTATTAGAAAGGATGAGGAGATTTCACACTTCATTTGGAGTCATCCATCTTAGAGCCCTAGGTTATGCATGTGTGCGTGGGCCGAGGACTTCCTTGTTCTGTATAACTGGCACAAAGTGTTACCACACAAAGCAGAGCAAACTTAAAAGGAAACGTTGTCACATATGATCCAGTCAGTGTTGTTTGTGAATGTAGTCAATTTAAGAAATCAATCCACAGTGTGTGAGTTCACCTGCTTTCCTGGGTCACTGAGGCTGTGGGCAGTTTTTGTATTTGCATTATTATGCATGAAAACTATACTCCTCACTTGGACAGAGGTGTGCTGGAGCCCTTCAGCATCCGGATGATAAACTGGAAAAGACCACCAAGACCAGCAGGGCCGAGAGGGCAGATGACCATGCACACATGGTCCCATTGGTAAATGGTGAATGAGTGCCTTGTTTGATGCAGTCTATGTGCATTTAAATACACACACAATAATGCACAATACAAGAGAACAGACCATCTGCGGACTGCGGTTGGTTCATTGGCTCTAAACCGTCAACATATACCAAGAATATCATAGTACAGCGGACATGGAAACAGTCCACTGTCCAGGCTGATCCACTCTGGATCTTAATTTAGCTGGCTGATCCACCACTGTGATGCCATTACCCGCAATGATGTCAGAATGCCTTCAACGCAGCTCCAGCACACACTACAACCAAGGCTGGGATCTTAAGACGATGCATCATGTAAATACATTAGTACACACAGTCAAAAGAAAAGAAAAAAAATGCATGCGTGCAAATACATTTCTCTGATTGCACATGCCATTGATACGTATGCAAATACATATTGTTAAATAGGATTTGCATACACACTAAACCAACGTCTGATCGGGTGTTTGCTGGACCACATCACATGGACGCATCCAGAGGCGTAACAAGTGACTCAATGAGTGTTTGGTTCGTCACAAGATGGCTGAATGGGTTATTTAAACGCTTAAAAAAACATGCAACAACACTTGACATGGCCCCATTATGTGTACCGGATACAATATTATCGTTCTGACCCATTAACCGACCTGGGGATGTTATTAAAACATAAAAAAGCAGACAAATAACCACATTGAAGAAGGTGCTGCTGCTTGCAGCGTCGTCCGTCCATTGAAACCCGTTAGTTAACTCCTCATCCTAAAGTATACTGTACACAGTCTACATCGTAACGACAACATAATGGTTTTCAGCATTCGTTGCAGTGGTATGACGCAAACAAAAATATACATCCACCAATAAAAATAAATAAACATTGAAATACAACAGCGACGCTAAGGGACGCCTAGTCTCCACCCTGGCTGCGCCGGCCAGGCAGTTACAGGGTGTATTTATATACATTTAACCCTACCTTTCTTTCATGAAGTGCTTGATTCTGACGATGGCCTTCTCGTCTATCCTCCGGAGGAAGGTTTTCAACCGTTCTCGTTTGTTTTCGAGCATGTCTTCCCTCCCTGTCTCCGGTCTCGTCTCTCTTCTCTGCCCGGCCCGATATATTCTCTAGAATCGCTACCACTACTCTCGCTTCGCCTATAATGGCATCTCATTATGGTAATGAGGCTCGAATCGGCCACGCTCCACCGACCAATAGGAGCGGGCAAAATGTCACGTCAGTCTTGTTCGTCCAATCGAAATAAGGTATGAACCGACCATGGCCGGATATGTGGGAGGGGCATCGTCACTTGCTGGGCGAATGTTCCTGAGAAAAAGTCATGTCAGTCTTGTTCGTCCAATCGAAATGAAGCGCGGACCGGATGGGGGGGGGGGGGTGTGTGTGTGTGTGTGTGTGTGTGTGGTGTGGTGTGTGTGTGTGTGTGTGTGTGTGTGTGTGTGTGTGTGTGTGTGTGTGTGTGTGTGTGTGTGTGTGTGTGTGTGTGTGTGTGTGTGTGTGTGTGTGTGTGTGCGCGCGTGTGCGTGTGTGTGTCACGTGTGTGTGTGCTCTGGTTGTTGTACGCATGCATCGAGGAGAGGTGGGGTCATGTTGAAGACTGTTAGGTTTCGTATTGTTTTTGTCCATCAACACGACTCACGCTGATAGTGACAGATAGATAAATAGATTAGCATTTTTTGTAATTATTGCAATTTTTTGCAAGAGCATATCTTTGGTGGTGGCTATAACATGTCCACTGCAAATTGTACACTGTACTTTATACGTATATATGTGACAAATAATAAACCAAATCGGAATATGAATCGGAATGCTTTTATTTGTCCCTGTGGGGAAATTGGTTTGCAGCATAATCACAGCATTTCATCATCATCATCATCATCATCATCATCATCATCATCACAGAAGTACTTATACACATACACATACTACATAGTTAATGTCATGTACACATGGCATTAAGTTATTGATATTGATTCATATAAATCATTAATATTAATATTAACATCAATATTAAGTGATGTGCATGACCAATTCAAGCTCAACAAGATGGCCTACACTGGTTATTGTTAATAGTTGTACAGTAGTAGAGGCTATCAATAATAAATCATAAGATAATAATTTGTAGGATTTTGTGAAAGACGAGGAAAACGATTTTGTAGGATTTTATGGCCCCCTCTTCCCATTAGTAGCTACACGCCAGTTACACAGTCATATAAAGTTACACATTTATAAACTTCAGTACATCACATGCCTATTAGTTGAAATGTGATGTGCTGGAGTTCTCCAGAGGAGAACACTAAAGGCAGAGGATGTTCTGGTCTTTCCCATGATAATGTAAACCATTTGTAGCTTCATGATACGCTTCAGAATAGAGCATCTTGTATCCAGTGGACAGGGATGTACTCTTACATAGTTTGTAGCCAACATTATATTACACTAATTTAGAAGACGTTGTGTTTTACAAAGAGACTTATAATAAGCTCATCAACAGGTAGACAAGATAACTACTAGTCACCAGAAGTCATTAGAGCATTTCCTTCCTAACAAGCCTCCGAGGTAAAGAGCTCAGGTAAAAGTGCAATAAGTATAAAACAGGAAATGTGCAAACCAATAGACACAAGCTAATAAGCAAACGCTATCAAACAAGCACAGGCATACAATAGAACTAACAAGATGCAAGTGCTAAGAGGAAGGATAAGGGTTGTGCTTCCTGAAGAGGTGGGTTGCATGCAACGGAAGATGGGCATTGACTCTGCTGTCCTGACCTCAAATTGTCAAATTGTCTTTACTATGTACTATTGCTATATGCAATCTGGCAAACACTTTTATCCAACGTGATTGTCAATACATTTTAGATACGTCATTAATGAGCAGGTCGGTTTCCCAACATATTCAAAACAGACACCACCACTGCAACAACAACAACAACACCACCACCACCAACAACTAGCCAGTCGATTGTGATTCACATTCTTGGCTAATTCCTCAGGTCAGGCCACCCAGCTGTGTGTCTCACACACCACACTGGGGTCACGCTATACTACAGCGTGACTGTGCTCAAAATGCCCTGAATCACAATGTATGAATTTGAAAAGCGTTACGCAACACAGCGCCAAAGAATGTGGCCCCATGTTTTGTTGTTTTTTGCTCCTAATCGTTGGTGACGTTGATTTCTAACATGCCAATGGTCATGTTCACACAGCGATAGCTAATCTTCCCCTGAAACAACAACTCTAAAAACGGAACATGTTCCTTACTATTGTGTGTGCCGTGTGCATTTTGAGGGATACTGCACATTTTGGTGTTGTTTTCCCACGTGAAGGCTCATGACTCAGGTGCTGCTTCATCACAGAACAGTGGCAGCAGTGTGCAGCCTCATGACACACACACAGATGCATGCACACACACATACACAAATGCATGCACACACACACACACACACACACACACACACACACACGCACAGATGCACAAACACACATTCATGCAGACAAACACACTCAAACACAGACATGCATACAAAGACAGACATATAAGCACACAAACACACACACAAACACACATGCATGCACAACAGGATTGGCCGGCTGCCTCCCAGTGCGTCCGACCGTCCGTTTCAGTGAACAGAGCTGACATTATGGAGAAGTCTGAGTGGGAGTATTAGCAGAGAAATACCAGGGTCTTCAGCCTCTGTGTGTGTGTGTGTGTGTGTGTGTGTGTGTGTGTGTGTGTGTGTCCATTTCCATGTGATCAATAGATCATATCATTATTTGTGGACTGTGGTGTGAGGAGGCCGTTGCTTGGTGTCGGGTTGCTGTACGGTAATGAGTGATCAGCGGCATATAAATACTGATCTGCCCTCGGTGAGACCGGATCCTGTCCACTCCACGTGTCGGAGAGGCCGGCGTTCCTCTGTCAAAAGTCTGTGGACTGTTGTTACTGTTGCGTTTTGCCGTTACCCAGCGTCTTTCGTACATTGCGGGGGAGTCTAGCTTGTGTCACATGAGTTAGTATGAGACAATAAGAACCCTGGAATCTCCATTGGCCTCTGCCTCCGCTCACCAACCCTGAGCCTTGACAACCGCTCAGAGTTTCATCTTTGCATGTCTATTCTGGCATGGCAACCTCTTCTGTTAACAATACGGCACACAGCAGATGTTGATTACACATATCGAAACATGCTATTTGGTCGAATAGCATCGAGTTCAAGGGTTAATTACTGCATCATAATTCAGAACAACCAGAACAATTCCATTAGGCTAAATCTGTCTAATGCAGTGTCTTAATATCGTTAATATGAAGACATACCTGCGTATATATAGTTCAATGTCATATTGCTAAGTGGTCTATATTGACACTCTGAATCAGCTCTTGTGAACTTCTGACCCTACTTTATACCGCCTCATTGGTCAATAGGTAAATATTGACAATAGGTAAATATCAATAGGTAAATATTGATCAAGTTAGTTTGAATTATCTAACTTTATAAGGATAGCTCAAATTTTATAAAAAATATAAAAAATAAGTGTATTTATTAAATACACGTTTGATGTCTAATACAGGAATACTGCATTGCCGTTTGAGACCAGCAATGTGATAAAAATCTCTTTGTTTTATACCACTCCTAATACCCAAATATCTCTCCCCTCACTATTTCAATCTTAAACCTAACAATCTATCACTCCTTTAATACGTAGCATTAGGCAAAGCTATGTCCTTAGGGAAGGTGAACACAAGATAGCCTATAGTTTAGTGTTTGTTTATCTGTGTGCAAGTACTGCCTCCTCCTCCTCCTCCCTATCTGTCTCGTGACCTTGGGATAATAACCTTGGCCTAAAAATAAGGCTGCATGGTGACGCAGGACGTGCAGCATCTCGTCAAGAACGCAGGTGTGAAGGGGTGCTGACCATGCAGATTCCACAAGGACATCGTGGACTGGCCCACTGTAGGCTTACTAACGGGACACAGGCCTTCTTTCATAGTTCCATGTTTTTATTCAACCAGAGACTGCATTAAATAGAAAGATCAGCAGCATGTTAGTTTGCGTGTTAGAAGCAAATTGCTGTCTTAGGCTAACTGTTTGATTCACATTCAGGTTACTTTATTAATAGTTTCTTAACTATTTTCGTTACAATTGCTGTGTTCACGATAAATGAAACAGAAGGAATATATACACATATATATATAAAATTAAATAAGGACAAGTACAAGAACCGCCCATGGCCGGATATGTGGGAGGGGCATCGTCACTTGCTGGGCGAATGTTCCTGAGAAAAAGTCATGTCAGTCTTGTTCGTCCAATCGAAATGAAGCGCGGACCGGATGGGGGGGGGTGTGTGTGTGTGTGTGTGTGTGTGTGTGTGTGTGTGTGTGTGTCACGTGTGTGTGTCACGTGTGTGTGTGCTCTGGCTTGTTGTACGCATGCATTGAGGAGAGGTGGGGTCATGTTGAAGTGAAGACTGTTAAGGTTTCGTATTGTTTTTGTCCATCAACACGACTCACGCTGTTGTAGCCAACATTATATTACACTAATTTAGAAGACGTTGTGTTTTACAAAGAGACTTATAATAAGCTCATCAACAGGTAGACAAGATAACTACTAGTCACCAGAAGTCATTAGAGCATTTCCTTCCTAACAAGCCTCCGAGGTAAAGAGCTCAGGTAAAAGTGCAATAAGTATAAAACAGGAAATGTGCAAACCAATAGACACAAGCTAATAAGCAAACGCTATCAAACAAGCACAGGCATACAATAGAACTAACAAGATGCAAGTGCTAAGAGGAAGGATAAGGGTTGTGCTTCCTGAAGAGGTGGGTTGCATGCAACGGAAGATGGGCATTGACTCTGCTGTCCTGACCTCAAATTGTCTTTACTATGTACTATTGCTATATTCAATCTGGCATACACGTGATTGTCAATACATTTTAGATACGTCATTAATGAGCAGGTCGGTTTCCCAACATCAACCACCACCAACAACTAGCCAGTCGATTGTGATTCACATTCTTGGCTAATTCCTCAGGTCAGGCCACCCAGCTGTGTGTCTCACACACCACACTGGGGTCATGCTATACTACAGCGTGACTGTGCTCCAAACGCCCTGAATCACAATGTATGAATTTGAAAAGCGTTACGCAACACAGCGCCAAAGAATGTGGCCCCATGTTAAAAAATGTGATATAAATTATTTTAATAATAATAAAATTAAATAAAGACAAGTAAAAGGGTAACACTAGTAAAGTTAGCTTGGGGCGAACAATTAAAGTTGAAGGGAACTTAAATCTTAAACTTGTATATACACTAGTAAAGTTAGCTTGGGGCTAACAATTGAAGTTGAAGGGAACTTTAACTGAAGCTAATGTTGCTGTTTTTTCACGTTAGGGTATTTTCATGTAAGTACTCAGTCTAATACGCCTGCCATGGTCCTTGGAGCCTTCGATAACCTTTGACCCTGAGCCAAATTCAAACGACAAATTCCCAAACATAAAACAAAAATAATGAATACGATATCATGAATAGGGGCGGCAGTAGCTCATTCTGTTGGGACTTGGCTTGGGAACCGGAAGGTCGCTGGTTCAAGGCCCCCGAAACACCTGGGTCCTTGAGCAAGGCACCAGCTGCCCACTGCTCCTAATACTAGGATGGGTTAAATGCAGAGAAACAAATTGCACTGTGTGTGTGCATGTATGTGATCAACAAAGAGGATTCAATCCTCCAGATTTTGATATAGATAATGATTATGATGTACTACAAATTGTTGCGTTGTATCATTCTTATAAGTCATTTTGAAGTGCATTTTAATCCTACATCTTGAGAGTCCCAAGTGGGAATCCCATATAAAGTCTCTTTAGAGATTCTGGGGCTTAAAGAAAAAAATCCACGGCCACGGAACGGAACAACATGACATTATCGTGTCAATTTCCACATGGGAAATTCCTCTCTACAGAGGGCACACAGAATGCTGGTGTTTCCTCTTTTACCAAGTGGATCACATGGGATGAAAAGAGAGATGGGTCAAATAGTTTTAAATGTGCCACATCATAGTGAGAAACATAGTGATGTGTAGTACCCCACATCATGTGATCAGTAGTTTAAAACTCTACTCCAGTACACATACACGAAAAGAGAGAAGCAGATGTATGCAGAAAAAAACCTGATCACAGGATCTTGGTGAAATTTAACACAGATGGCATTCAATTGCCATTTGCAGACACGTATCCAAAGCGACAACGAACAAAGAGCACATTTCTGAAGGACCTCTAGAGAGAGAATGCAGCTGCTGATATGATACTTTATATATATATATATATATATTATATATATATATACGATCATAATTGAATGATGCAGTGGCTCATAGTAGTCATCTAAAACTCCATTCACAGACACCGCAACACTGTGTTCGAACACAAGGTGCTAAAATTATTATATATATATATATATATTTTCAGTAAAGCTCTTCAATATGAGAAACCTACACCTGTGCGTCACGGCTATCCACCGTCACGCATGTCAGTGTGTGGAGGTGCTGCTCCTCATACTAGGATGGGTAAAATGCAGAGACAAATACAAATTTCACTGTGTGTGTGTTCATGTGTGGGACCAATAAAGAGGATTCAAATCTCCAGATTTAGATTTAGGTGAAAAAGGGTCAAGGTTTGGGCCAAACAAACACTTCCTCCCATCAGGTTGAGATCTTGGTAAGGGGATGGGGGAAGAAGAGGGTGGCAGCCTCTCCCCTATTATAAGGTATCCCTTTACCTCCAACACTAACACATTGTCCGCAACCATCCCCCATGTGGCATCCTTCTCCCTCTCTTATATTCGCAAATATAGTAAAACAACTGCCCTTAAGGAGTAGCGCAGACAGACACTCAAGACGCTCACCATTTATGTGCTACGTGAGTCTAATTGGCCAGCACGATGGAGGAGTCACCTCTGCATTAGCGGCGTCTTGTGTTATGAAGAAGCTCTTCCGCGTGTATTAGCGGCGGGCGGCGGCTCGGGTGTCATTCACATGATCCCCCGGCCTACCGCGGATCAGGTTCCTCCAATGCCGGGGACAAGCAGGGCTCTTTTTGGGGCCTGCTGCTGTCACCTAGCAGCCCTCATCACTAATTCAGCAGCGGCAGTAGGGAACCTAGGTGTTCCGCTAGGTGTTCTCAGCCAAGACACAGTCTCTCTCTGCGCCCCGGCCAGAGAAGCACACAACCCCCGGGGTCTCCAGGACGAGGACGACCGCGGTACGACCGGAGCCCTATGGAGAACGGGGAGGCCAAGAGCCCACGGACGGGCGAAGCGACCGCCGCGACGGCGACGACAGCGACGACAGGGGCCCCCGAGGACGAGCAGAAGGGCCGCGGAGCCCAGGAGGGCTCGGAACCCACGGCTCCGCCGCTGCCTCCTCCGTCGCCACCGCCGGCTCCGGGCCCGGCGGAGTACCCCAGGCCCAGGCTCGTCTTCCACACGCAGCTGGCCCACGGGAGCCCCACGGGCCGCATACACGGCTTCACCAACGTCAAGGAGCTGTACGCCAAGATCGCAGAGGTGTTCAACATCTCCGCCTCGGAGGTAAGGGATGGCCTTGGACCGCCGTGCCTCAATTTCGTTTTTTTGTATTGCACAAGCTAACAAATTACAAAAGAGAGAGATGGATAGAGAGAGAGAGAGACGGATGGAGAGAGATGGTTAGAGACAAAGAAAAAAAACTGTTAAAGGTTACATATTAAAACAATTGCTTGGTGGGTCGATTTTTCCACTCAAAAGCGAAATTCTAAAAGTAAATTTTGGACCCTGCTTAGAAATGGTCATAAGCGCAATAACAGAATGACGTTTTCTTTGTAGGCTACATGTAGGAACTGTTTTACTTAAATGTTCTTAAAATGACAACATGGGAATAATAGAGATAGATATTTGTTTCTATTCAACCGCTATAAAAGAGACGTTGTACGATGTATAATAATCACCATTATCGACATGGCAGTCTTGTCATGGTCTGTGTCTGGTATTGTCCGGGGCGAGCCACAGGGGGAAGAAGGTGTTACGTTTCCGTTTTGTTTTGGACGACAGCGTTTCCATGATGCGCTCGTCGGGGACGGCTTCACCTCGCCGACCACCAGCTGTCTGGGCCGGCACTCATTCGATCCCCGCTCGGGATCAATAATGCAAAAAAATAAATAAATGGAAAATGATCTTTGGTTGTGGCATGTGACACAAGAGATTACAGTGAATCATACCGATAGATGTGCGGTGGAGCGGTGGAAGTGCAGCGTCTCCAGTTAAATATTAGCAGAGTCACCGAAGAGTTTAACTTGAAGATAGACAGCAGTGGAAGCATTAGGGCGGTTCATGTGTTTGTACCATCGGGAAAAACATAGATCAAGACTTTCATATCTTTTTTGGACAACTTGATGAAGTAAAATAAATTAACAGTTAACCAATTAGCATTTTGTGATTGTGGTCCGCGAAGAGTTTGTTTTGTTTCCAAAGTCAGTTTGATTTCAAAGCACAATTGCTCATCCAATAATGTGTATTGATTTGAATGATACAGCAGCATAGCTAAAAGGACAGTAAACTAGTAGAAGAGGGCCAACTGAAGTCCAATGAATTCACAATTTGCTCAGTGTATTTCTTGAGGAATGTGGTAATCATCAAGGTTACACCTTTACTCTGGTTTTATATAGATAACAATATAGTTTACGGTGTAGTGTAGGTGAGCATGCTTGTATATTGGTTGTGTGCTGCAATAGAGAGAGAGAAAGAGAGAGAGAGAGAGAGAGAGAGAGAGAGAGAGAGAGAGAGGAGAGAGAGAGAGAGAGAGAGAGAGAGCGAGAGAGAGAGAGAGAGGGGGAAACAAGACATACAGAAGGAGATAATGTACACTTTTATTATGGTTATGATAACATGCTGGCATTGGACTTATCACACGCTTATCCGACAGTGCTGCCAAGGCCAGTCTGATACGCATCTTTATACAACCCATAGGAAGTGACCTCGTGTAGCTTATCAGAACACACCAAGACTGAAGCTACATCCACAGCTGTTTTTCACAGGGTTTTAACAGTTTGTGAATATGAATACACAAAACATAACATTTTGTATGCAGGATAGTAAAACGATAATGAGATGACATTTTATGTACAGCACACTGCCAGGTCAAATCGTATATAGGCCCTAATGATTGATTGATTGATTTGAGAGCTTTGTAATGCAATATTTTAAAACCACTTGCATGACCAAAAACAAGTTTGGTTGTCAGGAGTTAAGCAAAGTAGGCAAACCGACTACAGGAGATGATTATATTATTATAAGTGATGTCTACACACCTGTCTGTCTGTCTGTCTGTCTGTCTTGGTTCTTTGTTTGTGTCTGTTTGTCTGCTGTAAGTATGGTGGCATACGTATTGGGGTAGGTACTTACCATAAGCGTAGGGTTCATTTTGATATACGTATAGATTAGAGTTGGCCTATGGGGGCAGATTTATTTGTCTCAGTATTATCTGTGTGAAACAAATGGCAATCTGTGTACATTGGTGAATATTTATAATCTTTGTATATTTGTGTATAATTTGTGTAATCTGTGTGAATATATAGACAATCCGTGTGAACAGATTGGCAAACGCGTTGTGTGTAGGCCTACATTTGTTATCTGTAAGCATATATCGACAATCTATGTGTACATGTGTTTATTTGTAAATATATCATATATAACAAATCCACAAACGGAAAAAAATGCATGAAAAGCCCATGGGGATCTAAACTTTATGCTTATGAATTAAATTCTACACGTACGGATCGCATTTTACACACAAAAATACTCGCCATGTTCGTGGGGTTGTAGCCCATTCAGTTGTCTGTTCACCGACCGTGGTTGCTAACATGGACCCCTGGTTACTACCACTGCTGAAGCCAGTGGTCCATAACCAGTTAGTAAGTTGTCTGTGGAGTGGTCTTTGTAGTCCTAATCCACCTTCTCCCTTCTCTGGACTTGTTGGCAACACTGTTTGCCCGAAAATAAATATCATAAATATCATTATCCTTTGTCGATTAAATATACTTTGGCGATAACATCTATAACGTTATTGTTGCACTGTATATTGCAGTTTGTGTGGTTATACCAAGATAGTAATATATCTACCTATCTTCAGGACCACTAGGGGCACTATTGCTCAGTCTGTGGCTTGGGAATGTCGCCGGTTCAACTGCAGAGGTGCCATGAGCAAGGCACCAGACCCCAACACTGCTCCCCGGGCGCTGTATATAAAATAGCTGCCCACTGCTCCTAATACTAGGTTGGGTTAAATGCAGAGAAACACATTTTACTGTGTGTGTATGTGACCAATAAAGAGGATTCAATCCTCCAGATTTAAATTTGACCACCCCCTAGTGGTAGTAACCAGTGGTTCGTGTTAGCGACCCTGGTCAGCAGACAGACCACTGAATTGGCAACAAACAACAAACAACCCCCTGTCCATTGCCTTATTAAAAATATATAGCCTTTTATCAACAGCATTACTGTGCATTCATTGATTGGTTGTGTTAAATATGTTCATTTTGACTGGGTAATTATTATACCAATAATATAGAAGTCAATTTACCATTACTTAAGAATGTTTAGCCATACAGCAGGTCTGTGTGTGACAAAAGTCAGCCTCACAGAATTTATGGGTAATCGAAAACACACTTAGCTGGAGACAGTCAGACATTGCTCTTTCACTTATATTTTCCTGGCAGTCCTCCTGCCAGAGCACACGGCCTTGGACTGCAGCGTTGACGTCAGACGTCCACGCTGGCCAAATGAGATAGCTCCATTGACAACCTCTGTGGTACGCTGTAAAATCACTTGCGTGTGTGGGGACTTGGGTGTGATGAGGTTTATTGCAGTTTGTATTTGAATAATGAACAGAGCAGGTGGTACATGCTAGCGCTCGTACTTGATACTCGATTACCAAGGACACACAGGTGTGCAGCCTTACCAGCCCCAGACTGTAATCAGAATGACTAGGGCCATGGGAGGCTGCTTCAACCAGACTCTAATCAGTCTGACTGGGGCCAGATGAGGCTGCTTCAACCAGACTCTAATCAGTCTGACTGGGGCCAGATGAGGCTGCTTCAACCAGACTCTAATCAGTATGACTGGGGCCAGGTGAGGCTGCTTTAACCAGACTCAAATCAGTCTGACTGGGGCCAGGTGAGGCTGCTTCAACCAGACTCTAATCAGTATGACTGGGGCCAGGTGAGGCTGCTTCAACCAGACTCTAATCAGTATGACTGGGGCCAGGTGAGGCTGCTTTAACCAGACTCAAATCAGTCTGACTGGGGCCAGGTGAGGCTGCTTCAACCAGACTCTAATCAGTCTGACTGGGGCCAGGTGAGGCTGCTTCAACCAGACACCAACCACATACACATTTACATTAGTTTATTGTCTTTAGTCACAATTAGCTTTTTACTATCTACGCCTACTATTTTATACATTTTCAGATACATTGCATTAAGGAGCAGGTAGATAAGTTAGGTAGGCTGTGGCCCACCTTGGGGATTGAACGTAGTACCTTTTGACTGGGACTCGAACATCCCAACCATGACACTTATCTATTGGCAGATTTTCAGATTCAGATTCAGATTACTTTATTAATCCCGAGGGAAATTAAGGAAACAATGCAATGCAATTTAACAATGCAATTTAAATAGAACACTTCTAAAAAGTTCCTTTCTACTATTTGTGCTAAAACAATTGATGTGCCATCTATAATAATGTACTACTGAATGCCGTATGTGCTTTCATGTCTGCCATTTTTTGCTTTATATTTCTCAAGCTAATACTATTTCAGCCTCTGTATGTTTCTGCGACTAGGTTGCCCTCTAGTGTTCAACAAAGTGTTCAACTCATACACAAAATAAATGAATACATTACATCATCTAGAATTGAAGTATAGTGGATTTTAGATAAAGTGGATACAGGGCCATAGATGGCACCAACATAGTTCCTCTTTCTTTCTCTTATTAAAACAAACCTAAAGTAGCGAGAATGTAGGTCTTATCTTAGATATCTGTCCATCAAATCACAGAGCAGTTTCCACCCGAGAACCAAAAGATAATTTGACACTTTCAAACACTGACACTGTCTGTTCTGTGTTACTACAATACTGTATTGACCACTGTCAAACACTGACACTGCTGACAGTTCTGTGTCACTAAAATACTGTCTAATCAATAGGACTACTACTACTACTAATACTAAGCATGTAAAACTATGTTTACATGCCACCATACCTTTGTATGTATATATATTTACAAATTTGTAAAGTTTATTTTTTTTAAATTAATTTGTATTTTTCAATTGCGGTTGTGTGTAAAGAGTGACCATGGGGATTCCATTCTGATTCCGATTCAGAAAATTAAATTACGTTTTTGTCGCTTCTTCTTTGATCTCTATAAATCACGCTCACTTATTCTCTTTGTTGTTTTTTGTTTTTTACCTCCTTTACCTCGAAGATCCTGTTCTGCACCTTGAACTCCCACAAGGTGGACATGCAGAAGCTGCTGGGCGGGCAGATCGGCCTGGAGGACTTCATCTTCGCCCACGTCCGAGGAGAGACCAAGGAGGTGGAGGTGACCAAGACCGAGGACGCCCTGGGCCTCACCATCACGGACAACGGCGCCGGTTACGCCTTCATCAAGGTGGATACAAATGTTAATAACTTTATTTAGTATAGCACCTGTCATACAAGAAGTACAGCACAAAGTGCTTCACTAGCACAGAGACAATTATCATAAGAAGTCAGGGTAAGAGCACTGCATAAAATAAATGGATGAGAGGATAAGGAAACCAAGACAATATTAGCCATATAATGAAAATGATCTAATAAAATGTTAGTTAAGATTATAACATTACATAACTGTTCTATTAAATACATTTATACAACGCAGTTTTAATGTTTGTTTATGTTTAATGCTTTTTGTACAATTCAACACATGTACATATCATCCATCAGTCACTTTATTGTTATTTTTTTATTGTAGAATTTTTTTTATAGAAAATTCATACTGCCCGCGGGAATGGGGAGTAAGCATTCCATTTACTTGTTACACATGTCAACAAATAAATAATCAAATCTAATAATCTAAACGTAGACCTAACCGTTGACACCATGTTCTCCGGACCACGTTTCCTCCAGAGGATTAAAGAGGGCAGCACCATAGACCAGCTGAAGACAGTGTGCGTCGGGGACCACATCGAAGCCATCAACGACCAGAGCATCGTCGGCTGTCGCCACTACGAGGTGGCCAAGATGCTGAAGGAACAACCGCGGGGGGTGCCCTTCACCCTGCGGCTGGTGGGACCCAAGAAGGCCTTTGGTGAGTGACGCTAAACCAAACTCAACCAGACCAGGGCCTGGTTGACTTTATTACCTCTGGTCCGTCAAAGATGGATGGAGATGGATAGAGATGGATGGAGATGGATGGAACCTCAGGACGGGGACAGACGGGGGTGATAACATAACATAAACATAAGGTTATGTTTTCACCCCAAGTCGGTTTGTTTGTTTGTTTGTCTGTTAGCAAGAAAACTCAAAAAGTTATGTACGGAATTGGACAAAACTTAATGGTTAGATTACTTACTATAATTGATTTTTGCGCAGATACTGATCCAGGATACTTTTTGCAGGATTCTTTAGCATTGGAAGATTAGGTCAAATTTTAGAAAGCAACATATTTGCATAAAACTTGGTGAGGGTTAAGGTGGAATGCCAATTATGATTAAAGAACACGGATCCAGGACTCGAATCTGCAGGGAAAATAAGGGCAAATGATTAATCACCGGATGAAATGGTGATTAATCACCGGATGAAATGGTGATTAATCACCGGATGAAATGGTGATTAATCACTGGATGAAATGGTGAAGAACTGTTGCTTTAGAGGGATTATTTAGCCTCAGAAATAGGGCAAAGGGGACCTTTAGTGGGGCGGAGGTATGCTCTATACTGAGGGCCCTCTTGTTTAAAATAAGAATCTTTCTTTAATGTACGCTCTAGTCTAGACAGATTGTTGAGAAAGAAAGGAGGCTCTGCTCTGTCCACTAGTCCATTATACAGTCTAATAATAATAATATTAATTATAACATTGGTCATGTCGTCGTATTAAATGCATCATCAACTCAATGTTCATTGTAAACATTGTAAAAACATTGTTGTGGATATAGTGCCCTCCTGTGGCCGGATAGGAGAACTGCATGTTGTTACCTTTGTAAGGTTTTTACTTGAAAGTAGTAACTATGACCAATGTAGGCCTAAAGTAAAAAAAACATTTCGAGCCGCTAGCTTCATTTTTACTGAAACCCCGCTTGTACTGACAGCGGAAAAACAGGACTTTTACGCCATGTGTTTAATCAACAATTCAATTCACACGATTGATGAATGTTTACATTTTTCCCATGTGGGATTCAGCCCAGGAATAAGGCTGTAGAAGAGTTGTGTAGTTTCATAGACTTATCTCATAAACATTATGTAGGTCCCAAAGTGTTAGCACGACACACATTCACACTGAATTATTTTTAGTTCCTAAATTATTACGCAAGACAATACTATAATATAGAAGATATATATCTGAGATATAATTCAACACACAAAAATCTGCCTATAGGCCTAATATTATAGATATAAAATCGATTTTTCTTATAGGCTAGGGCAGGCCATATGCTTGGCTAATAGGAGCACGACTCAATGATTAGAAATAAGACACAGACATAAGTTTGTTTCTGATTTAAAGCAAACTAAAAATATAAATAAAATGTGTTACGCTGAAGATACGCTGTTGGACAAACACTGGGAAGCCAAAGTTTACAGTCTAAGCCAAAGTTTACACTATGCCAGCTTAGTTGGCAGTGATCCATTAGAACACACACACACATTACACCTGTACCCCATTAATTAGCTTCCATTGTAGAAGCTGTCCAGCCACCGTATACACTGGGGGAGCCAAAACAGATGTAGTGTTATCCTCTGTTGCTTGGTGAGGCAGCATTCCCTCACACACTGTCACGATACAACCAAGAAGTACAAGGGTACTGAAGGAATAATACTTCAGGATACATCCCGAGATACTGAAACAATATTCTGAGATAAAGTAACACAATTCACATTTTTGTTGTTAGTTTCATTATGTTTTTCAAGTTCAATTCCCATTCGACATTCATAACCAAATATTCATGAGCCTTAGTGCCTTGCGAAAAGGCCCCAACGTATGAGAGTTTCAGGATATACTTAGGCTCTTGTTCATTCCTGTTCTATTCATTCACCACTTGTGCTTATCGTTCAGGAAGCTCAATCCACAGCCTTCACGAGGTCACTTCCTCCGGGCCAATCAGTACATCTCAGGGCGTCCATCTAGGAATAGGTGGGGTCGGGTCGAGTCAACCTTGTTGGGTTCCGCAGGAAATATAGTAGTTGGCTTAGGGCCCTTAGATCACTCCCATGGCTATAGATTCCCGCACTATAAAATATAAAATATCTCTGGGAACATTTACAAATGTACAAAGCTTTGTAAACTGTATGTACAGCAAGTCAAGACAACACAAATGAACATCTAATACCCCCATCACACCTACAACTAGTTTTCAATATGAAAATGTTGTCCAACTGGGCTCCAACTGTGTATGAACGTAGTGGACGTAGTAGCAACTTTTTACAAACATCATGGACGGGCTCGGACGAGGAGGGTGCTCTAGAACTTTGAGCCTGCTCAAAAATGTATCCCGTTCCATCCCGTTATGCAATTAGACGGATTGACAACGTACTTAAAACGAGATAGACGTACTACGAACGGAATTACCGTACTTCGAACCTACTAGGGACGTGTTACGACGAGGTGCAGTCGGACATACATTTCACGGCTGTTTCAGGTTCATCAGTTGGGTTTGAGATTTCGGCCAGTGCATATAGTTTCCCGACGTGAAGATTTGCAAGATTTGTGCCCAGAACCGTGGATAACTTTGCATACACGTTGAATGTTGGTTTCATCCAATTTATGTTGGAAGCAGAGGAAGAGTACAATGAGATGGTAGACGAAGAAAGAAGGAGACAAGTAAGAAGCCGTTGGGTGAGGAAGTGGCTGAAACCTGAGAGGACCAATAGCTGTGGGACATGATCATCAGCTGATGGAGAAGCTCCGTCTGGATGATCAAGAGTCCTTCTACAACTTCTTGAGAGCAGCAGTCGAGATGAGGACGTAGTGCAAACGATTTGGTTGGGTTAAGAATTAGTTAGAACTGGCTTAGAGGTATTGTGAACGAGGTAGAATGAGGTAGAACGAGGTTGAACTGGATACAAACGGACTGCAGACTGGCTAAGAATGAGATAAGGACGAGATAGACATATTGAGAACTGCTTATGAATGAACTAGCATCGTATTTTACGCCAAACTACGCATTCTACCGTGATCACAGCCCATTCTAGTATTTTCTTTAGAATGGGATGGAACTACTTTGGTGTGATGGGGGCATTAGAAGGTAATTTCCTCAATGCTCACTGAAACGTGAACCATCACCCCATCTCCATGTCTAAAGTGTCAAGGATCTGATACATACAATGTCTGTATCATCAAAGTCCCTAGACCCCCTTAAAATAGTCAAATATATTCTATTTGTGTCAACACCACCCCAACCGGAAGCCTCCGAAAGGGTAAGAAAACACTCCTCAAAACCCCAGAGTCCTCCCAGGGATGGATGACAGTGGTGTTGAACGGTAGCCGACACATAATGGTACCACAAAACAAAGCAGTAGTTAAGGTTATGTAAGATTGAGTTTCTTTGTGAAAGTGAAATAAGCAAGGGGCCGTGATATCTATATAACCAGACAATAAGCAGACGGCAACAGCATGACCCTAGCTGCACACGCACGACCCGTTCCTCTGAACACACCTGTCAGTCAAATCGCTTATTGGTCCATGGAAGCAAATAAGGGCCGGTTAATAATTAAAACAATCACCGCCTCTCCCCTCTGCTAGCATTAGCTAATTGGATGTTTGAATATGATGGATTAGGTTTCACACGCAATATGATTTATGACACTAATTACAATAGGAGTGTACCAGAGACAAACAGCGGATCAGAACCGCCACCGCAGGAATACTAAAACGCATAGGAGAAGCATTGGCGGGGCCAACCAAACCTGGCTGAGGGCCAGAATGCACAGGCTAACAAAGCGAACAGCACATGTGTTTTTTAACCCCCCGAAACAAAACATACTGCTTTGACTTGTTTCAGTTTAACCACTTTAGAGCCTAGAGCCACAGACACACACACACACCCCTGAGTATGAGTGAAATACCTTGCCCAAGGGCACATAAAACTCACACGTGCACGCAATATATCATGCGTATCATCGTAAGTTGGAACTGACTTTTAGACTTTTAGGCAACTGTCTAAAATACTGGGAGGAGACGGTAATCACAGCTGCCAATCAGAGCTGTGTCCCCTGTGTTGACCTGCTGGTCCCCTGCAGCAGACCCCGGCACACAAAGAATACAGGTTCCTCCTTGTTCTGGATGTCGTTCTGGTTGTTACCGCTGTCATTGAAGATGGGAGGAGGTTATGTTTTTTACCCCGGTTTGTCTGTCTGTCTGTTTGTTTTTCTGTTAGCAAGATTAGTTATTTACAGCAATTGGACAACTTGGTGGTTAGATTACTAATGGGGCAAGGAACATATTTGGGGCAGATCCCAGGGGGACTGTTTAGTGTGGCAGAGGTATGCACTCTACTGAGTGCCCTCTAGTTATATTGTGGATAGTTGACATCACATTGTACATTCACATATGTGTACGTCTTTTCTCAAAAATAACCCAAAGGTTATTTTCATACATGGGATCGTGTTGCTTTTCACAAAACATGAAAGTGAAAGCAAAATTGTGGTAAAGAAAGATGTTTATATCATGGCCTGTGATTTTCCCTTTTTAGGCCTGAGTAAACAAACTTTTGTCTTAATGACCATCTAGATTCTCTGCTCAACATGTTGTAGGAATACCGTAAACCCCATGAGTGTGTGTGTGTGTGTGTGTGTGTGTGTGTGTGTGTGTGTGTGTGGGGGTCTAGATATGATCGGCATGAGGACCAGAGCACCAAAGTCTAGCGAGGGAAAGATGGTGAACGGAAAGGAGACACTGCGTCTACGCTCTAAAGGCTCCGCTACCGTCCAGGAAACGGTGAGTACACACACACACACACACACACACACACACACACACACACACACACACACACACACACACACACACACACACACACACACACACACACACACACACACACACACACACACACCCTAAGGGCAGTCAAAGACACGTTCAGAAAGTTGAGCACAAGGACACGAAACACAAACAAGTACACACAAGCACAGACCAAACGCAATTCAGTCACAGACACGTCTCTATGTTAATGTTTACAGTGTTCATATTTAGCTTGGAGTCATCTATTTACAATACAATACACAAGCATACCTAAACAATAAGCCAACACAATTACTCTGAACCACTAGTTCAGGACACAGTGGAAACACATGTGTTTATTCTAATGGTGAATTCTATGGCTATTCATCTATAAGTATACATAAATATAACAAGTGTGTTTCCTGTGCTAGCCCAACGAGTTTGAGGAGCAGGCCACCAAGAAGGTGGACGACCTGCTAGAGAGCTACATGGGCATCAGAGATCTGGAACTAGGTAAGATACTACTACTACTACTACGACCAGTACTACTACTTCTACTACTGCCACCACTACCACTACTACTACTTATACTAACACTACTACTACCACTACTACTAACACCAATAATAATAAATGGGCATCAGAGATCTGGAAATAGGTAAGATAGTACTACTGCCAGTACTACCAGTACTACTACTACTAACACTAATAATAATACATGAGCATCAGAGATCTGGAACTAGGTAAAATACTATTACTATTACTACTACTACTACTGCTACTAACACTAATAATAGTACATGGCCATCAGAGATCTGGGTAAGATACTACTACTACTACTACTAACATAATAATAGAGCAACATGGAAATCAGAGATCTTGAAATGGGTAAGATACTACTAGTACTATTATTACCAACACCAATAATATTAATACTACTACTTATTGCAATGTAGCGCCTCTAGACCTAACCAGGGTGGTGATAATAAAGACGCTAACATCTGAACTAACATGTGGGCTCTTATCTGGTGTCCAGACCAATCAGCAGATTGGTTCAAAAAAACAATCTAAGTATATCTAAGAAATGTAATCTAAGTAATAAATATTCTCCTTCCTTTCTGTTCCGAACATGAGATCTCATTAACTTAATTTTCTTCATTTAAACATCTGTATAACCAATAACTAAGGATATACTTTGATAACAATGAATTTATAAATAAATAGCTCATCTTCTTTATCCCACTTTTGAACTGTACATATCTCTTTTTACCCCTTTTTATATTATTATTATTATATACCTATAATTCTGCACATATCTCATACCTACTCTATAAGTAATTGTATACTTGTTTTTAGTTTTTAAGTATTTTTAGTAGACCGTTTTTACATATTATTCAACAACTGTACATTATATATTACCATGCACTTTACTGCAACATTTGCACTCTGGTTAGATGACAAATTCCTTCGATGTACTGTACTTGTGCTGTATACTGACAATCAATTTGAATCTAATCTAATATAATAATATTTTATATATTTCACATTGACATTGACATTGACATATTAATTTAAATATATCTATTCACTCAAAATGCATATTTTCAAAACCAAAATCTAAATCTAAATTTCAATCTCAATGTAGCTGCGCTACAAACCAAGTGCGTTAACCTATGAAAATTGAATGTCTCTTAATAGCGAAATATTATATGCGCCAAGTACATAGAAACCATCAGTGGCGGCTGGCCCATAGGGGGCGATGGGGCGCCGCCCCCCCTAAACCACACGCACAAACAAAAAATTAAAAAAATAAATATTTTTAAATATATATATATAAATTGTCAATATGTGTGTGTTTACAATATGGAATGCACCCAGAAATATGTGTAAAATATGATTTAAAAATAATTTGCGCAACATAATATGCTTTTCCTAGTACACATATGCCTAGTACACTGTGGCCGTGTTCCATTTCAGGGTCTGCAGCCTTAAGGGCGCATTTGAATGACGATGCTGGGGGGGGCTGTAGAGAAATCGCCCCACGGAGGCGGGTCTCTGTAGCAGTTTAGCCAATTGCTGATTCAAGATATAAACGAGTGACATAAAATGTAGCCAATCAGCGTCCTCAAAACGTCTTCCGGGAGGTCTGTTTTCAAACAGCCCTCCCGGAAGACTTTGGAGCATCGAGCATCCAGCATCGTCATTTGTGTGCGTCACAGTGTACTACTAGGAAAAGCATATTATGCTCTGTCTCTGCGGGCGCCATTTTAACTACAACAAGTTCAACAATGGCGAGCGTGAGCACTACCCCAAGACTCAACCCGGTACCTAACTCGGTGTAATCTCTCATTCAAGAGCCGTTTGAGGGAAGAAGTTTGGCGGACAAACTTAAGGTGAAAGATCTGGGCCCAGATCAACCTGATATTGTTATCAAACAGCATCAGGCGGGTGTTGTTTTTTTTGTCTACATGTCCCAAGGAAGGTCTTTATATGTTGACATCCATTGACACACTTATTTGAATTTAAAAACCAACACTGAACAGTTAATGAGTGTGTGGGTTGGAGTTGGAATACAGTTCTTGATATTGTAATAAAAGTCCTGATTGAAATGTCTTTTCAGCAATTCTTTACATGTGTTAATATTTTGGTTAAGCTAATTCTCATTTAGATTTATAGTATAGCTTTGGTTTGCTTGGTATTGGTTTGTTTGTCCTGGTAAGCTAACTTGGTAATAGAAGTTGAACAAACAAAGTTTTACATGTTGAGCCAACTTGATAGACATTTGTAAAAACTTGATCAAATAAGTTTAACCAACATCTCTTTAAGTTATCTTAACTAATATTTTGTAGTCCAAATAACTTGACACATGAAGTTGTGTCAACAGACTACAAGTTGTATCAACTAATTTATTGAAGTGTAATCAACTTGACACTAAATGTTGAATCAACTTGACTAAACTTAACTCAGTCAAACCAACAAGATGACTTGACTTAGTCAAGTTGAGTCAACAAATCATTTTTAACAGTGCAGCTGTTCAACTTGATGACGGCTACAGGATAGGGATCTGTCAACACAATGAGGAGGTGGACAAAAACACATCTTGTCTAAAATAATAGACTGTGTGAAGTTCTGTGGTGCCTTTGAGCTGGCCTTGCGTGGCCATGATGAAAGTGATGGACAGAAGGGCGACATTTCAATACAAAAATTAATTGTGTATAATGTAATCAACAATATGTAATTGTAAATTAAAAAAAAGATATAGCCCCCCCTGGTGAAAAATGCAACAGCCGCCACTGGAAACCATTAAACATCATTATCATAACTATGATATAACATGCACCAAAGTAGGTCGAAAACATTATGAAAAGTGGTTTTGGTTTTATGAAAAGTATCTGAACTTGAACTACTGTATTGTTTATATCTACTCTAATGTGGCTTACCATTGGCTAGCCACAACGTGGCTTCATTTAAACTCTCCGGAGTTTGGCAGAAACGGCTTCTCTCACGCTCAAAGCTGAGGCTCTGATAAAGGAAACGCTTATTATCGGTCATTTATGAAATAATGGATAATGTAAGACTGTTCTGTGGCGTTTCATACCAAAATCGCTCAGTATCTCAAGCAGGAAAAGAGTGCACTGCAGACGGCACGTAGCACGTCCTTACTATGTTAGAATTGCATAGTGTGCCCCCTTTAGGGAATTCCATGCCACATAACATTGGGTTTAGTAGTCCTATAATTCATATGAGTTACAAAAACCTGGAGCTGGGTGAGATAAGAATATAATACTATTATAATACTAATAATGTCTATTATCATCATTATAATCAAATAAATAATGATACTATGGACAATAATACAACAACTATCTATGTTGCCCCTTTTAAAAAATAAGTTTAACAAAGTTTTGTAGTTACACCACTGGCAACCAGTGAGCACAGCGTTTCCTCCAGATGGTTCCTCATCAAACCTGCCCCCTGGCAGTGTAGTTCTCTGTGTGATTTACTGGTAACAATAATGACGTCACTCTCAGTCCTCGGAGAACCGCACTGAGTGCTGCGTTCAGTCACACTGGGGTCAAGTTGACTCTAGACTACTCACCTTCTCCTTAACTGCTCTCTTTACTGGGGTGCTGGGTTCCAGTTAACTCTGAATCAAACCACACATACTTTTATGTGCAGTTTAGTTTAAAAAAGAGTCATCAGCCATCCCTTCCCCGGGTTGAACAATCCCATTGTATACAAGCAGAGGTTTTTTAATCTCTTTTGAGTCATAATTTAGGAATGCCCCGAAGTTCATAACAACTCGCAGTACTTCAGCAGTAAGTGGAGTCAAGTGAGAGCAGCCTATTCCCTAAATGGAGTAGCCTTCCACTGCACAGTCTGATGGCCAGCACAGACAATGTTTCTACATGTCTTTACAAATCAGCAAGGTTGCATACCGTGGTCCCCGTCAGGACTTCATTTCCCATGGCACCGTGGTCAAATGTCCTGGGGCCGGGAACCTTATGGATGTTTAGTCCACAGATAAGATGAGGAGGCTTGGAGGGAAGGGGGGGGGGGGGGTGTCATCTTCTCTAGTGGCCCTCTGGGGCTCATCCACACACACACACAGGCTATGTTGGGAGCTGCATTCAGAAGCAGGTCACACCAGTTCAGTGACCAATATGATCTAAAACAAAAGCATTTTTAGCGATAGCCTTAATCGTTAGCAAACACATAAAAAAACAAAAGGGCACTCAGTAGAGCGCATTGCTCCGCCACACCAAAAAATTGCCTGGATCCGGATTCCGATCCAAATCTGCACCAAAATCGAATCAACTGTTCCTTGACCATAAGTAAAAGGTTTTGTCCGATTCCATACATAACATTTTGAGTTATCTTGCCAACAGACAAACAACTGCGGCAAAAACCTAACCGCCGGTTACATCTTCGAACAACACAATACAGTTCAACAACTTCAACTGTAATAAGGCCACTATCTACCTGGATACTGCTGTTGCACTAGGGCTGGAGCACATGCACTTCAGCATTCTGGTCCTTTCACCCTAACATGTGTCGTCTTCATCTTCATCATCCTCATCTTCTTGCCCCTCCACCCCACAGCGACCACCATAGTGGAGGCGGGGAAAGACAAGAAGAACCCCGACGACTTTGCCGAGGCCCTGGACTCTGTCTTGGGGGACTTCGCCTTCCCAGACGTCTTCCTGTTTGACGTGTGGGGCGTCATCGGAGACGTCAAGAATGGCCGGATATAGAGCCAGGTACAGAACGAGAGAGAGAGAGAGAGAGAGAGAGAGAGAGAGAGAGAGAGAGAGAGAGAGAGAGAGAGCTTGATCTTGATACAAGATCTCCTTTGAAGCATACTTCCCATGAACAGGCTCAGGAAATGGCAGCAATCTTTGTGAATCTGACTTTGACAACAAACTAACAAATAAACAAACTCAGCATTTAGCCAATGTTCATGTTATGCAATATCCTGTCCATTTAAAACATACAAGTGCACATAGCTACCAAACATAAGAGGGAAAGGGCGGAGCATAAGAGCCAGGGGACAGAGCAGGAAGGTTGATTAGACTAATGTAAAACTACAAGGAGGTTATCCGGCTAACCGCAACTTGATCTCCGCATTTCCCTTCACATGCCCCTTGTGAAACAGCTTTTATTCCAAACACATGGCTAATTTAGAACCAAGTAATTTATGTGCAGTTGAATGATTGAATTGTTGAGGGAATAATCCAAACAGACAACAAAAAACAAGGGACATTTTGTAAATGTTGAACCATGAACACGCACAGTGAGTGAAACAATACACCAAATATGTTTACACCAGAGAGATTTCACAACCTTGGGAATATGATTTGCATTTATATCAAGCCTGTACAGTTACTGACATTGTCTAATGTATTTCTGGAATTCATTCTTTGGGGTTGTGTTTATTTTGTGTTTAAGGACATCTTTGTCCCACACCGGACATAGACGTGAGGGAGAGTAAACCACCCAAGAAAAGAGGAAAATCACTAGATGTTTCCAGGGCTACGCAAGAGAAAGTCTCAAAAATCTCAAGAGTCTCAACAGGGTTTGGCCTCAAACACATTCCAACCATTCCATCTTTAAAAGTCACTCTGTTGACGGCAGCCTGGAGAAGAACAAATCACTGGGCAATTGGTGAATAACAGATGGTGTGTTGGACAGACTAGGAACCGACACCACACACACACACACACGCACGCACGCAAGCACGCTCTGGCCCCTTCAACCTTTCCAATTCCACACCAGTACGTGGATGTGTAAGAACGGACGGTCTAGTTCCAGCGAATCACAGCTTCCCCAACTGAAGACCAACGGTTGAGACTTGAGAGTTTGGGGTAGGGGGGAGGAGGGGGGAACAACATGTCAACTTTTATGCAAAATGTATTCATTCGATAGCTTTAGGTTGTCCTTGGCGAGTGAAATGTAACGCGTTTGCAAATGTCCCTCGTCTTTGTTGGCTGAAAAATAAGTCTTCATCTTCAAGTCGGTACTTGATTCTTACAAAAAGAGGCTCTTTAAGTGTGTTTCGTGCTGCTATTGTGTTTCATGACATTATTGTAAATAGGCGTTATTCAGGTCACCCTACAACTGATGTATAAATAGTAACACTGATGAAGCATTTCCACAGTAACTCCAACTCTTAAAGACTTGTTGACTCTTGTTTTAGGTGTCCAAGAGGGGACACAAATACATTCAAGCTTTTTTTCTTCTCTTTATATATTCATGTAATTGTTAATAAAACATTGCATATCCCGACTGGCAATCGACTGCTTTCATGTCCCTTTTTGGTTTTAAAAGACTGTACGCATGGATTTTCGTCGTGTTTATTCATTCTTTTCATTCAAATGTCTGTTTCCATGTCTGTCTATCACATGCTATGCCATTTATTTTCTTCATGCTGGTACAATTTCACAGGTCAATTTCAGCAGATCATTTCACATTTACAGATGATGTATTGGTTGTACGACACACAGGTAAGAACAACTTTGTTTCGTAGACATCGTTTAACATTACCTGCAGTAGCATCTAGCAAAAACGTCCTACTCATTGGATCACGGGTTAATATGTACATTTATATATTAATACTGATAACAAAGTGCAAATGGATTGACCTATATTCATACCCATCCTGGCCCATAGTAATATCATAGAGCATGCTAGTGCAAACTATTTCCTTTTTCTAACTAAGGTGACCAGGTTGGGGATGTTTGATGATCTATATTAGGTGATAAAGGACATCTTCTACACGTTTCTTTAAACACAGTATTATGAATTGAATTGTCTTCAAATCTGAAACACAATAGGAATAAGCACAAAACCTCAAAAATCCAAACCACAGCCTAAACGGTAAACCCATGGTTATTAAACTTGATGGCAATTATATATGTTATAACAAAATTATGAATTTGTCTCATAGGAATATGGAGCATAACTTGTTTTCAAAAGGAAAGTTGTGCATAAAGCACATTCTATTTATTGTTGAAAGTGAAACCAACCATGCTACAACGAGGATAATACTGTTAAGTCTGTTGTCATCACTGTTCATATTTCCTATCAGCGGTCAGATGAGGTCAAATGTACAGAATGATCAGGATCACGTGCTGATGAAAGTTAACGGAGGACTTGCTTCCAAGACGAAGGTAGCGTGATTAAATAACAGGAGGCGCGTGTCCTTGATAACTCTTAAGAAAAATGTGTTCCAAAGGCCGGGACTGCTACACTAAAGCTACCACCCCGTACGCATCCGTCAACAACCTGTTAATGAGCGCCGTCTTCTGAATGCTCGCTGGAATGCCAGCAGCCTGGGGGGGGGGGGGGGGTCATCATTTCTGCACCCACTGCAATTCCAGCTTCTCCGAACTGCTTGGCACTGGACCAGGAGTTTACCTGACGAAGCAATCAAGTTCTTACCATTCATTCTCCGCGTACATCTGTGCTTACTAAGCTTGGAAAGCACAGACAACCCTTAAAATCAACCCTTAAAACAACATATTTTTACACGAAATGTGATGTAGTGGATTGGCATTGGTTTGTGTTACCAGGTTACTACATAAACCCCTCCAAAGGTATTTTCCGGCACTTCTTGTACCTCCAAGACTTTTGTAACTTGCCAGAGTATACTTGCCGAATACTGTGTGTGATTACTGATGAAGTCTCCACGGGGCTTGACTGACCAAAACCGCATTGAGTAAAAAACAAGTTTGCAAGGGACTTCTTCGGTCTAGGCTAGCCGGGGAATAAGATAGGCCTGGATTGGGGTGGTGGTGGTGGTGGTGGGGGGGGGTCTTAGGCCTGGATTGGGGTGGTGGTGGTGGTGGGGGGGGGGGTCTTAGGCCTGGATTGGGGTAGTGGTGGTGGTGGTGGGGGGGTCTTAGGCCTGGATTGGGGTGGTGGTGGTGGTGGTGGTGGGGGGGGGTCTTAGGCCTGGATTGGGGTAGTGGTGGTGGTGGGGGGTCTTAGGCCTGGATTGGGGTGGTGGTGGTGGTGGGGGGGGGTCTTAGGCCTGGATTGGGGTGGTGGTGGGGGGGGGGGTCTTAGGCCTGGATTGGGGTGGTGGTGGTGGGGGGGGGGTCTTAGGCCTGGATGGGGGTGGTGGGGGTGACGGGCTCCAGGACGGGCTCGTCCTGCTTCAAGGAGCCGCCGCCGCCCAGCGAGTAGGTGCGCGTCATCCTACGCAACGACGGGTACAGGTTCATGATGGAATCCCGGGACATGCGGAGGCTGGGATAGAAGCGTCGGAGTACCGCCCGACGGAATAGGATGTAAACCCAGGGGTCCAGGATCTGGTTGCACGAAGCAAAGCGAAGCCACAGCAGCAGGCGGTGGACCTGGAGCGGTCGGCCCAACAGCACAGTCTGCGCAATAAACACCTGGGGGGGAGGGAGAGAGAGAGAGAGAGAGAGAGAGAGAGAGAGAGAGAGAGAGAGAGAGAGAGAGAGAGAGAGAGAGAGAGAGAGAGAGAGAGAGAGAGAGAGAGAGAGAGAGAGAGAGAGTGGGGAGAGACATAGGAGAGAGAGAGAGAGAGTGGGGAGAGACATAGGAGAGGGTGGGAGAGAGAGGAAGAGAGACGGAGAGGGCAAACAATGGTTGGAGTGGATGGGAGTGGATGAAGAGTGAGGAAAGAGAACGGCCTTCTCTTTCCTCACTCGTCATCCACTCCCATCCAATATGGAGAGAGGGAGAAGAGTGAGAGAAATACAAAAACATATCTCTATGAAACAAACACGTCCCGTGAGAACGCAAGGCAATTAAAATGAACAAAAAGATGATTGATCAAAAGAAAAAACAATTAATCCTACCAAATTGCAGAGACACACAAACATCATCACACATGCATACACAACATGCACTTACTCGTCTGCATAGGTCTGAGGGGGGGGGGGGGGGGGGGTGTTGCTGGGCTGGGCTCATTTTATTATTATCGTAGCGTTGTTATGACGGTTGCTCAAACAATCAAGTGATTTCCTCTGACTGCGCTGCTGCTGCTGCTGCTGCTCTCCACTGACTATGAAGACAACCTCATCTTCTCCTTACCTCTTCATGGCACTGGAAGAACAGAAGTTTTCCCTTTGAGAAAATGAACTCTTCTCTCCAGCTTCAGGAAAGATAAAAGATGTAGCAAATCGATATAATATATATAAATATATATATATTATCTAAATTAAAAAGTGATTTAAGCGATTTCAAAATTGCTTAAAATATCAACTAATCTGTTTTTTCAATTTTATTTTTGAATATTGAATATTGATAATTGATTTGTACGAGAAGCCTCTAAACAATGTTAGTCTTGGGGAGAGAGGCTGCAGCAGCCCAGTGGAGAAAAGCCACACACAGGACAGTAGCAACATTCACATTTTTGCAAAATAATCAAATCAATGTATTAGTCGCTTGGGAATCGAACAAATGCAATTATACGTAGCAGCATGGACCCCAAGGCAGCTGAAAGCAAATTAATATCCAGAGTAAGCATTAGGAGGGTGAGATGGGACTTGGGATGGGGGGGGGGGGGGGGGGCATTGCTGGTCATCCAACATATTCCATGTTGGATGACCAGCGATGCTTTAATAAGGTGTAGCTGCAGTGGGGATTGTGGTGGTGGTGGTGGTGGGCCAACCACTGTCAAAATGCAGATGATGAACACTGAGATGGCACGTTATGATATTGGTTAATTTTTTTAGTCTTTCATGTTTGTTGTTTTTTTTGTCATGCAATCTACTCGCCTCATCCGCGACTCTTGGCACATGATGTATATCCACGGGTCTAATATCTGATTGCAGGTGGCCATTCGCAAGAAGAACAAAACACGCTCTTGATCTACGTTGCTCTCCGTCACCACAGATCTTAGGATGTATGTCTGTGCAGGGGAGGAGGGAGGGTTTGGGGCAGGTTACTCAGGGTTAGACAGGGCATGTCGTGGTGTCGACGAGCCCTCACCAGCCATTTCTAAATCTCCCACTTCAGATGAGAGAGGCGTCAGACCAGACGTGTGAGCCATAACCTACGACGCCTACTGGACTGTACTAACCGGTACGCTGATCTATCCATCCTGGTTTGAATAGCGGGGCCTTGAAGGGTATTGTGGCTTGCAAGTATAAAACCATGTTGAATGAACAGCAGCTCAGTAGATCAGATCTGTAGCTCGGTCAGAAGCAGTGATGTTGTGTGGTCATTTCATGTATGGGTATCAATAAAGCCAATAGGTCAGCGTGGGACAGGAGGGGTAAAACAGAATAAAATTGTGTGTTTTTATATTTAATCAGCGCAGTTCAGACACCATTGAAATTATTCTTGGATAAACTAAATGCAGTAAATTGGATGTACAATTACAAATGGACATTATTTGGCCCCGCAGAAACCGGCAATCTCTCCATTCTGTACCACTTAATATGAATGTATTGAACCATGTATCCATGCATATCTCTGTTTAGAGAGGGGAGCATTTACTATCTCACTCAGGGGCAACACTGGTGCACCAATGGCCAATTTGTTTCTCAATGGCCAATTTAGTTTACGTATTTAATGAACACACGAAAAACAATTGTTGTTTTAAGATGCATAAGCCCCAAGCCATCTTTCAATAAAAGAAAGGAGGCCATTCTTACCGATGTTTAAAAAAAGAAAGAAAGCCAGCTCACCAGACACCACATTCATCCCTAATGACACGGGAATGCGGCGCTGGAAGGAAGGAAACAACCTTTACGTCCCTTTATCACAATACAAAATCGGGTTCTAATGCATTCTGCAGCAGAAGAGTATCCCATTTTTTTGGGTTGGGTCCGTGGGCAAAGGTCAATGTGCCTCTGTAACACTCAGGGAAACACACGCAATCCACCCGCTTAGTTACGCAGCGAGAAGGTTTGAGTGGACAAAACAAACACGTTAAAGTGCAGAGAAGAGTGGATGGCGGTTATTTCAATAAGAAACCCATTTGAGGGGACATGTGTATCACGTAACTCTATGACACTTAATGTAATATTCCATATTTTTACAGTTTAGGAGCTGAGCTGGAATACCTTAGGGTCCAAGATCTATATACACACACCATGTAATATAAAGACATTTAGTACAGAGAGAGAGAGAGGAGAGAGAGAGAGAGAGAGAGAGAGAGGAGAGAGAGAGAGAGAGAGAGAGAGAGAGGAGAGAGAGAGAGAGAGAGAGAGAGAGAGAGAGAGAGAGAGAGAGAGAGAGAGAGAGAGAGAGTGCGGGAAAGAGGGAGGGAGGAAATAAAAAAATGGAGTGGGTGGATGATGTACATCCTCTTTCTGTCTACAACCGGAGATGGGCCGGTTTCCCGGCTTATCTTTATAAAACACACAGAGACAGGAACACACACACAGGCACAAACACAACTAAACCACACACAACCCATCCACACACACACACACAACAACAATCACACACATGCAAACAGAAATAAACAGAAACACACAAACTTGCGCACACACATTCTCGCCGATTACAGGGGAGTGAAAAGTGTTTTTTGGCTGCCGACGCTGGCTAATGGTGGTTCTCTAACAAGCGTTACTTATCTGCTGCTCTTTCACAGCCCATCTGTTAGCTCCAGCTATCAGGAGAAACACTGGGCTTTTTTTTTATTCAAGAGCGAGGAAGGTGTACATTTAGCCCTCCCAAAACGGTGGTGGTCAACAATTAGAGATATAATTGATTCCCAAATACCACAAGTAGATTTAGCAGGAATGCCCCAACGCAGCACGTCAACCGAGGATACGTACGGCTGCAGGGGCTGAGGTGAAGCCGGCATTAAAATTTTGGCAGGTATCAGGTATCGCTAATGACTTAAGTTCAACCCCTGATGCCCCGCATTTAAGGGTTACCAGAAAGAAAGAAAGAAAGAAAGAAAGAAAGAAAGAAAGAAAGAAAGAAAGAAAGAAAGAAAGAAAGAAAGAAAGAAAGAAAAAAACGCACCAGGGAGAAGGCCACTCCACTCACCAGCAGGGGACACCAGCACAAGGAGCCGATCACCATGATCAGGAGGAGTTGCACCATCATCTCCACCTCGTAGTCCCGCCGCCGCTGCGCCTTGTCCTGCCCGCAGCACACCCGGATCAGCGTGGCCACGCTCACCGTGTTCAGCACGAAGGATATGCCGATGGACGCCAGGCCCACTCCCGAGAACAGCATGGAGAACAGCATGTCGCTGCCCTGCGAGCTGATGTTGAGGAAGCACCAGGAGCCGGGCCGCTGAATGTGGTAGCTCCCCACGCGCGCCAGCGGCAGCAGCGCCATGCAGCCGGCGAACGTCCACACCATCAGCACCATGACCACGGCGCGGCTTCGCGGCATGCTGGACGAGCGGGCGAACGGCCGGTTGATGCCCACGAAGCGCTCCACGGCCATGGCGGCGCCCAGCAGCAGCGGACACAGGCCGTAGAACACCATGGACATGCCCATGAAGTTGCAGAAGTGGCAGTGGGGGTCCAGCTCCCGCCAGTTAAACTGCGTGGCGTAGAAGGAGAGCACGATGGTGCCGGTGACCAGCAGGCCCATGAAGTCCGTGGTCACCAGGCCGCCCAGGAAGATGAGGAAGAAGGAGCGGGAGCGGCTGTGCGTGCGCTTGTAGGCGTTGACCAGCACCACCAGGGCGATGAGGTTGGAGGTGAGGCCCAGCGAGCTGAACACCGCCGACAGGGTGGCCGTGGTGTTGCGCTGCGGGAAGGGCGGGCTGTTGATGGAGAAGCACAGCGGGGTGCTCTCGTTGGCGCCCGGAGACGAAGGGGAAGGGAAGAGGCGTTCATCGCGGCGGTCGTCGCCAATGACGACGATGATGATGTCAGCCCGCTCTCGGAGGTGAAGAGGAATAAACTAGATCATCGTTGTGTCAGCCTTGGGTCATCTTAAATGTCTCGTTCTTCTTCTTCTTCTTCAGCCTGGAAATAAACCAAACACAATGTTGGTCAAATCTTCATGGAATATCTCCATTGCAGGAATCTATCAAAAGCACAGACAATATGTTGAAATGAGCTACATTGGAAGCACTATAAGTGCTCACACTACTACACTACAACACAGCTAACACTGACTGTTCTGTGTAACTACAATACTGTATTGCATCACATCACATCACACCTTGTGTGTATGTATATATATTTTCTAAATTGCACTTCTGTACATAGGGAAACTGCAATATGTTCATCATCACCCAAATTGGAATCAACCAATTTAAATCTGTTTTTTTTTTACGTTTTTTTTAATCAATTATATTTCCAATTGCTGTGTGTCAATTGTGTAAAAGGTGACCGTGAGGATTGCTGCACAATTTCGTTGTACTTGTGCAACGAAATGAATGAAGGCATTGTGATTCTAAATCTGGTCCTATTAGTCGTGGTAGAAGCGGTAGTAAAGGCTGCAGTACAGTAACAGTAACAATATCACGTACCAAGCGGCCACAATGGGATGCAGGCGATAAGGGTAGCAACATGCGAGGAGTCTGAGCAGCAACACTGAGTGGGTTAACGGAGCTAGTTAGCCTACGTGATGTGGCATACAATGCTGACACTGAGACGCCGGCATGTTTTAATACTGGTCACAACTGTGAGGTTTATAGTTATAATTATAATTAGTATTGTGTTGTATTGTATTGCCCCGTACCCTACCTTAAGGTGGAAAGCCCGCGGGTGAAGGGTACCGCAGATCTGCAAAAGATTCAACTGCTTTTAATGTGTGATAAGTGTTGTGTTTTTGTATGCTTTTAACCTGTTGTTTCCTCTTAGAATTAATTTATGTACGTATATATGTACCAAATTAGTTGAATAATTTAAAGTTTCTTGTAAAGCGCTCTATAAAATAAATGTATTATTATTATTATTATTATTATATATATATTATTATTATTATATATATAAACATGTCCTCTTTGTGGTTCAAGTCATCCAATAGGATATCATTCCTACTAATCCACTCATTCAAACACGTGAAATACTTAAAAAGGTGGACACCTTGTGTGGTTTCTCGTGGTAGAGTACCAAGAGGCAGACAGGATGGCGACAGGTCTCATCTGCCCTTTGACCCTCTGAGAGTGCCATTAGCACAAGGGGTCTCTTAGCCTCGGCGATCAATACTTGGTATTCCATTCTGTCTCTGGCAAACGGCTTCCTATTTAAACTAACGGGATAGATGCAATAGAGCTTTACCGTAATATACAACACTCACACTACAACCCCACATGTTTGGGAATGGCAGTATGTGGGAATTTACATAGCTATTTTGTATCCTACACTGAGGGAATAGGATTCTCAGCTAATGATAGGACATAGTTCTAATCCGTGGGGTTTTCCTAAATAAAACAGCCGATCTGTGCTAGAGGATCTGAATGCCTGCTCTTCCTGCAGCATGTGACCCTAATGGATAACCGATAGAAGTTTGCTTGTCAAACCTGTTCTCAATGTATTTGCACAGGGCTTGTGTCACACACACACACACACACACACACACACACACACACACCTTCTGTACAAACATACACACAGACCCACGCACATACTATACACACACAGCCCTTCCGTATGTGTAATAACACACAACTAAAGGAAACACTTCAGTCACTTTAGCCATTTAGTAGACAAGGCTTCTTAGGCTTCTTGTTAAAACCCAGTGATCAAACCCAGAACTTTTTGGCAGGGGGGGTGTCTGACACCTTAGCCACTATACTGCTCTGTCTTTGTCACGTTGTTCAAGTCCTTAAGCCAGTTGTTCCCAACCTTTCCGGGCTCAGGTTTAGCTCTACATTCTTGCAACCCCAACTTCTAACATTTTTGTGCACCTGCAACATCATTTTTGATGAAAATGGCACCGTCAGATAGCTATAGCTTACACTTGAACAGTTGACCATGACCGTATGTACAGTATATCAGGCAAACCCTGGAGTAGTGTCCCAATCCCAGGGTTTGTAACCACAGCCTTTACCCTTAAGACTTTTACGGAGAGTGGAAAAGAGATGACATTCCCCGTTTAATGTGGAACCACATGGATACACAATAAACCAAAAAATCTTTGTTCAGGGTCCACTTCAGCCTAAACACATCCATAACACATCCTGTGTGCTACGTTTTAGGAGCCCTGGCGCCCACCACACCTCACAGGTTTAAGAAAAGAGGCCACCGAGCTGGGCAGAGGGGCACGGTTTGACACAGGGAACCCTTCAAAACCTGTTCATGAGTATCAGTCCAAAGCTGCTGGCGTTTACAGAACTTTGGTTTTGAAGGTTCAAAGACTTTGGTTGGTTGGTTTCTACGTGGATTACGTGGTTGACTAAAGTAACAACTGGTTTATATACCTCAAACTTTATGGAGTAGGATGGCCAACTTCTGACGTTAGTTCTTTTTTTAAATTATTTTGTCATTAAAAAATGTATTTCCCAAGGTTGGGGAAAACTAACTCGAACCTCTAGACCTTCCTGCCCATACTAAATGTTGACAACTTTTAGATGTTAGCCAGCATATGGCGGGAGCCTTCTGCGTCTTTTGGAAGTAGGATGGAACAGCCTACAATATACAATGTGCACAGCTCCACGCCGACGGGCTTTAGTTCAACACTGAGTAATAACGTTCAGTCCAGTTGATTAAAAAGTCCTCTACAGACACATTTTCTACTGCTTTCAATTTGTTCTCCAGGACGAATCAAAGCCAGATTATAGTTCACTTCAAAGGCATACTCACAGAGAAAAGTTAACACCAAATGAATGGCCATTCACGTCTGTCGAGTCAAATGCTGGACCGGAAAAAAGAAAGAAAAAGTGCATATACGGCATATAAAAACATATGTTTATATGAACCTGTAAGCACAGTGTGTCAAATAAACTCTTACGTCTCTCAAACATTAGAAGTATCTTCTCTTGCAAGATAACTCTACAGTTCAACAGCGAGTATGAAGGCAACACGTTTCAAAACCCAAATTGGTGGACAATAACATGAATAAAAAACAAACGTACCTTCTCGCATGGACCTTTCTGGAAGTCCTTCAGTTGTTCGTCTCCAGTCCTCATCTGGCAGAGCAATTTCACAATTTCACCCGAAACGCTCCCCTTTTTTTGCCAAACCAAATCCCTTCTGGCGCGTCTAGTGGCGCGCCGCCGCCGCCGCGGACGCGCGCCTCGCCGTCTATACGCATCTTCTCCACGGCCGGTGACGCCCCTCCAGTTGCAGAAGTGTGAACACTTACCCCAAAACTAACAGCAGGGGTAAGAGGAGGATTTAGAAGGACTTTGAACACACCCCCCCGAAACAACAGGAGGAAGAGTTACTCGTTATTACACGCGTCCGTGGGTAGACAAGGAGGAGACCACCAGACCAGACGAGAGAGTAAATAAAGCAGGCAGTTATACAGTGTGGGCTAACATTCACACTCACTGGACTCCAAAAATAATGAGCACAGTCGTCTCTATTCTAGTTTGTAAAAAATATAGTAGAGAGAAGTAGGCTGTAGACCTAATTCAAAAAGTGCCATTTGAATTTGAGTCTAGAGTACAACCCCATGAAACAGCTTGTCGTGAATGTCCACCTGTTATATAGCCTATGTAGGGGATGATAGCCAACCGTTATATGGGACAATTATTTCCTTCTTGATGTATTCGCCTCCGCATCCCCTCTCACTCATGAAATAAATTATTTTTGATGGAAAGTACGACCATAAACCGAACTGAACTGAATGAGAGGACAGAATATATACCAGGGTACTACATGAGTATGCCCCAACAATATCCCTGGTGGTGTAGGCCTACTACGCAAGCCATTCCATTTCCCCCAGGCTTACGATCTATACCTGCCATTCATAGTTTGCACGCAAGAACGGATCGTACAAACAATTGTCCTTGCACCTTTCACATATATTTCTCTCCTTGTTTCGATTTATCTTCAACGCTCATGCGTCTCATTCACCCGCCCGAAACACATTCAGACAGAACGGTAAGTGGCCGGTTACAGCCAATCGGCTGCTCTGTTTGGCAGCAGCAGTTAGGCATCCATCAAGGAGCAGATTACCCATTACTCAGACGGAGTGGCTGTGGTCGTCAACATGATCGCATGGACGTCACATTTTACAGGAATAGGTCCTACTCAAATAGCTAAGGGATGTCCAGGGAGCTGGGGTTGAGAAGATTGTGCTGTGGACGTGGCTGAACCCCCTCTCTCCAGTAAGCTCCAGGGAGCATATCTGAATATTCTAGCAAAGAGCTCTACTCATGTGTTTTCCTATGGAATGAACTGGATGACGCTTCGGAGGCTGCTTTTCATTAGATACAAGCGTATCTGCCCCTAAACTGCAGACTCTGAAAGTTCAGCAATAACATTTATAACCACCCCGGTTTTATTTGAACAGCCAAAGAGTTGACAAAAAAATAGACTTCCCAAGTTTCCCATGGTTTATGACACCCAGGACAACAATGAGTCAGGAAAAAGACAGACGAAAGAAGGTAGCAGAAGAAAGTACAACAATATACCGTATTGACCCGAATATAAGACGACCCCGATTATAAGACGACCCCTCTTTTTCAAGACTCATTTTTGGAAAAATAAATAAATACATTTTTTTGAAGACCAAATCTTTTTTTTTATAAAGAAAATCATTTTATTTGAAAATAATGATAACACACATCACACATTGTGTTCTAATTTGCCTAACTTGGCAAACAAAAACAAAACAGGCTAGATAGATTGCAATGAAACAGTAGTGCAATAAAACAGTAGTGCAATAAAACGGAACATCAGTCTATCGGTCACATCACGTCTTCTCATTCAGCTCGTCTTCTACATCGCTGGTTGTTCCTCTCACTCCCGCTATCGTCACTCACGGTGTCTGTTCCCCGTCATCCTCCCACATCACGTCATCCTCGCTGCCATCCATGGCATTTGATACGCAGCATTTCATAACCCATTAATGATGCTTTCTGGGGAAACGTCAGCCCATGCTTGCAAGATCCATTCACAGAGCAAACGTACTGCAGGCTTTTTCCAGACGGTGTCAGTGCGTGATTAGCAGCCAGGAGCCACTCTGTGGATCTCTTGCGCAGATGAACCTTGAATGGTTTGTTAACGACCACATCCAACATCTGCAGCTGGCTTGTCATTCCGCCCGGTATGATCACTAGGTCACCATTCAACTCTTTCACTTGCTTTTTGACTGGCGCCGTCTGCCCCAACCTTGAGCCAGTCCACCACCAGCTCCGTCTCCATCCAGCCCTTTGCCTGGGCACCTACGTAATGCCAGCTGGCACTGCCTCTTTAGGTACAGTCACTGCCTCTTTAGGTACAGTCTTGCGTTTTAAAACCACGTACGGGGGGAGTTGTGTCCCATCTGCGAGGCGCGTTAACATGAGCGTTACTCGGCTCTTCTCGTTTCCAGTAGTCTTCACAATCACTGATTTGTCGCCTTTCTTATGCCCAGTGACAGATGTTGGCATGTCAAAATACACAGGCGTTTGATCCACATTGCCCATCTGATCAAGGGGGTATGAGTGCTTCTTCCTTAACTTGATCACATATCGCTGATAAGACAGTAGCTTCTCTCTGGAGTCTGAGGGCAGGCGCTGGGCTTGTCCTGCGTCGCAATGACAGGTGTTTGATGTCTCTGCTTCGTTTATCACCATTATCTTAAAATTGGCATCGTAACTTCGTCTCTCCTGTTTATTAAATTGCCCTAGTTGGTCGCTGTGTCTCTCCATTTCTATCTCTCCAGGCAACTGTTGCTATGTACTGTTACTTTAAGTGTCGCGCGATGTCTCGGAACACTCGTTTGGCGCGATCTGTTGTTGCGCAATTACATGTGCAATTACGGTACATCGAAAAGTCTAAACCCCGATTATAAGACGACCCCTCATTTTCTGATATTTTTCTAGGAAAAAAAACCCGTCTTATATTCGGGTCAATACGGTACTTACTTTGTGGAGTGTGGTTGGTGGCTGGTTTGAGCAGCCTCACCTGGTCTGAGTTGGACTGATTGGCTGGTGAGGCTGCACACCTGTGGGTCGTTGTTAATCAAGGACCACAGGTTAAAACAGCCACCACCACACACACTCGAGGAAGAGCTCTAGCATGTACCATCTGCTCTGTTCACAATGATTTAAACTCTTGCAATAAACCAGATTCCTCATCACCCTGTGTCCTCATCTTCGGGAGGAGCCCGCAAGTAGCCATTTTAAATGGCTGGTGGCAGCGTCGACAGCTTGAATAAATGCTTCCGGGAATCGAACCTCAGACCTCATGTCATCACTGTGCGACCAGACTTTACTGTTGCTACTGTAGCGTCTGCCTCTGCTGTCAGTCAGGCAGCGCTCCGAGGGCTGCCAGGAACAAGCAGACAGGCTCTGCTTAGTTAGTTTGACTCTAAATTGGTCCATTTGGAAGGTAATTGCATTCAGGGCCGGGCGCCAGAAGCCTGAAGAATCCTGCGTCGCCAGAACCG
The DNA here is from genome assembly GCA_027704905.1 of Muraenolepis orangiensis. Taxonomy (NCBI): domain Eukaryota; kingdom Metazoa; phylum Chordata; class Actinopteri; order Gadiformes; family Muraenolepididae; genus Muraenolepis; species Muraenolepis orangiensis. The sequence continues at coordinate 10,211,424 of CM051004.1, read as the reverse complement.
TCGTCTGGAAGCCAGCGGGCAAAGAGGTGTTCTTTCCTCCTGGTGTCCCCATGGCACCGGATACCGGGACGGGAAGGAATGGTGTCAGAACCTCGACTGGGGCCAGGCAGGTCCCATGTTACTTCACAAGTAACATGTGGCAGATATTTTGTGTACAGGACGTTTTTAGATGTATTTATATATGCGACCAGTATGACTTAAAACCGCTTTCTGTGTACTGTTCCCATATCACTAATACCAGTAAAGATGAACACACTGCATTGCACCCAATGCATACAAACATATTGTATGGAGTTGTGAAAACATCTCACCTACAAGTAGGTAAGTGTTACAGTGCACACACACACACGCACACACACACACACACACACCCCTAAGAAACGGCAACGTACATTGAGTTGGTAGCCTAAAAAGATGGTCGGATATACTTGTATGAATGTGTTTGTGTGTTTTGTCGTAATCAATTGCGGCGATATTAAAAATGTAATATACACTACAGGCTACCAATAGTGACGGTGAACTGCATTCGAGAGCCGCAGCGTTTCCAACTTTCCAACCAGTTTCCAACTTTGCTAACCACAGGCAAATCAGCGGCACTTTCATTTAAAGTAGAAGTGTAGGCCCGACAAGCATGCATTTATCCAAAGGAGCCGCCGAATGACTGGAGACAAAAACAGAGCCTCGGGCTCCTCTCAGAAAATAGCGGGCTGAACTGTACTTGAACTCCCGTCACACAGCGGCACACTTCATACTGTATCTCGGTGGAGCAGCACCTTCCTTTAGCTGCTGCAAAACACACACACGAACACACGCTCACTATTCCGACAGAAACTAATGACAAGTAGCAAACGCAAGGCGGAAAAACACACGACGACCCGAACGCATCAACCAAAAAGTCTCATCTCATTCCAAAGCCACCTGTCCTGACGCGTTGTGACAGGAGCGAATAGGCCAATCACTCACTCAAGGTGAGAGTCCTGACTCAAGCAACAACACGCGGAGAGGGCCAGTCGTCAATAGCTCATCAGGGCTGTAGGCCGAGGCCTTCGTCCACACACACACACACATGTGAGAAATCTTACTGAAGGGTTTAAGGAAGGACTGAAAACTTTTATTTGTTTTCATTTGGATCATCTGTTTTGGGGATATTTCAGCTTATTACCATGATAGGTCATTAGAGATTAAGGAGGTATGCGAAATACTGGCGTTTCCCGACAACGCTTCAGCCACTATGTTTTTGTTTTTTGGTCTGTGTGTTTGCTTATCTGGCAACCCGAGTACCCCTGGTTGCCAGATATGAAACAAATTGACACTAACACAGTGTGCTGCAGCCATGGACACAAGCAAACATACGGGATCAACTGAGATGGTAATAGAATCTAAGAGGAATCGTCCTATTTAAAAACCGCCTCATGACCATCGCTGTGCTAAAACTAAGGCACATCTTGGAATCTAATAATCTAATAATAATTGTTTCACATCCTGTTGCTCTTAGCTCATCTTGGTCATCGTGCTCGCGTTCGATGATCTTTTAGTGTTTTGCTGCCAAGATATGTTGGACAAATTAGTCTTACCCCAGTCCTAATGTCTGGCCCATTGCCTGGCCAAACAGGATATGTTTTTCTGATATTCGGTGTGACTCTTGTGTTGTTGGCACTACCTTACAATGGCAGCTTGAGAAGTGACCAGGCGACGTCCCACTTTGGTAGGGCGGATTTGAACAGCAGGTAATATTTATAACCCCATATCACCTCACAGCTCTTTCCTTTTCTGGTGAGAGAAATTGCATGCAGTCCCCAGACAAAACTCCTTTGGGTCATTCTGTCGCACTGTCGCATCAGTCCAGCATTTCAACTGCTCTCAACCCTCTTGTACTCTCAGAATCCATGCGATCACCGTCTGCCACCATACTGTACCATATAAGCATAAACGGTCACTTCATATTGAGTCACCTTGGGACTTACCTCAAGAGGTCATTCACACTGGGGCATGCTTCTTCTGGGATATTTCATGTAGAGTCAGGTTCACACACTCTCACTGTCCTTGTTCAGAAGAGTTTCATAGGAGTGTGATTCTTAGGAGGGAGAACATTTAAGTGACTTTGGTATTCCTGGTGCAATTAGGACGTTGTAAGCCAAAGTAAACAAGCGAAGAAACAGGAAGTCTGGAGGTCTATGTAATGGTGTCCAGCACTGGGCTCCAACTGACGACAGCCGGTATGAGAGGCGAGGTTCTAACGTGAGAGCTGAAACCCATATGCCCTAGCTTCATCGCTAGAACATCTATTTAGGCATCGGGGAGTGAGGTTTTACCACTGCACAGCACCACCTGATTCGTTACATCTATACAGAAAATAATAGAACTGCACACCTTCGTTATACTGAATGTCAGCATAGACTAAGGAGCTCATTGTGGACTTCAGGAGCCACCGGGACAACCACTCCGCAAGTCGTCAGCTGCTTCCGATTCCTGGGGCTGCTGTGCCCTGTGGTGCCTCAGAAAAAGCGGTGGATAGTGAACTTTTACCGTGGCACTGTAGAGAGCGTCCTGATGAGTGGCGCCACTGTGTGGAACAGGACAAGAAAGCCATCCAGAGACTCGTGAGAACAGCAGAAAATATCATCTGGTGTGCACTTCCATGCATTGAGGAGATCTTTAGGACCAGGTGTCGGAAGAAAGCCATCTCCATCACTAAGGACCGCAACCACTCTGGGCACCATCTCTTCTCCCCCCCCTACCGTCCGGTCGCCGGTTACGCAGCATTCTTACAAGGACTACCAGGTTCAAGGATAGTTTTTATTCAGGAGGCAGTGCGCCTACTGAACTGCTAGGAGTGCTGCCTCTATCATAACATTGTCATTAACATTACACTTTCATACTTTGCTGGACTTTCTGGACTCATTACAGCTACTGCACTGTATTCATGATGCTGCTGCACTACTGGCACTTTAAAATGCTTTTAAATATTTTTGCACAAATCAACACATCAGTCACTTGGTTGTTCTTTTTGTGTTCATTTTTATTGTATATATAATATTTGTATGGTATTGTTTAGGGGATTCATGGGAGGGAATGGGGAGTAAGCATTCCAATGTTCTTGTTGCAAATGGCCAATAAATATCTTGTATCTTGTACGACTTTGTTTTACATCTACTGCATTAACGGCAGCAGACAGGACAGGTATGTGAGGTTTTTAGATCTCACGCGCACAGCAAATCTTGAAGTGAAAGTACAAAGTGACCTCTACCATATGTCTTAATCCATAACTAATGAGTTGACCTCAGTAGTGATCCAAATCCACAGTACAACTCAAATGGCATAGAAATAGTTGGGATGACAAGTTTGCTCTTTTTCTAAATGTGCTGTGGAGTGAGAATATATATCTACTACACGTACAACTTGTATACCCTTTTCGATTTGTACGCAATACTTGTTTCTTTGTGCGCATTACATTGTACACATTCGGATGGGAAATTGCAATGGCAGACATGGCAGCAGATATGCGGACCGAAAGGCTGATTTCACCCCAAGGAATGTCGACAACAAAAGGAAAGAAGTGGAAGATGTTCTAAATATCAAGAAGCAGAACAGTTGCTGCCGACTCCGAGTTCTGCTGCTACAGATTCAAAGATTCTGCTGAATGTGGAAAAAAATGGAATATATGAAAAGAAGCCTTTCAAAATGCAGAGGAATGCAGTAGTAGTAGTATGGCACATATATCAAGTCACGCGTGCACCATGCCCGCCGTTTGGCAGGGCATGGTTGTAGTTTGGCAGTTGTAGTTTAAACAAACCTAGAGCCATGCAACTGCCAAAACCTTGGGAATCGGTCTCGTCGTTTGACAAGCATTTTCGATGTTTAGCATCCAATTCAATTCCTACCCTGAGGCCTACATTCAGCACGTCTACACCAGGAAGCCCCCCCCCCCATACTGCTCTTTGGTTTAGGAGTCATCAGGTTATATGTTAAAGGTTAACTGGGTTTCAGATGCTTACAACAGCATTGCATGCCTCTAAATGGTTTGGAATTATATGGGTCAATCATGGGTTGAAAAACACTGCTGTTCGTTTAGATGTGAATAACAGGATTGGATACCAGGGAACTCCAACATCTGCTGGCCGCTTGACGTTCATCCAACACATTCCACTTTCCCTTGTATGGGCATATGTGTTAAGACGTGGATACACGTCTTAAGGGGATTACGAAGATCACGTGGTGCTCTTGTTCTTCTTCTTCTTCTTCTAATCAGACAACTCGTTTACTCACGCAACGACTGTGTGTTTTGAACCGTGTTTGCCAGAACCAGGAGAGCAGGGGTGTGTTGTGCTGCGTTGGATGTATTGTCTGACAGATGCAGCAAAACGTCATCTCTAAAATAAACCAGCGGTAGAGAAGAGCACCGCACACACTAGGACCTAATTGGTCCACTGGGTATTCTACTTTCCTTTTCAGGTCCTACATTTAAAAGGAATGTGAGTAAGAAAAGAATATGCCTAATATAACAAAATACAACACATTTCAGTATATTGTAGATACAAATGTTGAATTAGTTGATGTAAACCATACATCTAAGCCAATTTTCACTGCCACCGTTCAATGAAAATCAAATGTCATTCTTGTCCAGCAGAGGGCAGCAAAGCCACATAGCAGAGCCACGAAGGAAGTTGTTCCCCTAAACAGTAATTGCAGTAAACTAGCAACACCCAGTGTTTTTAGCAGACTCATGGACAGTGTATGTAAACCTAGGCTTTATGCTTTGGTCATTTACGATTAATTCAAAAAGACAGGCAATTTGTCTGTGAAGCTGATGGCCTAATATAATACATGCAGCATATTGGTTAGTGTGATGAATAACCAATAAATCAATACTCGGATGATGAACCAATTCAAAAGGAATTACACCTCCATTTCTGCATTTGGAGTAAAAAGTGTATACAAAAGGAATAACTGAAGGTCTCCACTAGTCACTGTTATCTTAAGGAGTGAAACATGTATACAAAGGCCTTGAATCTGTAATGTGTCACTGTCAGAACTGAAGTTCTCGCAGCACATTGCTAGAATAACCAAACAAGCAGTTGTCACTATTCTTATTTTAATGATGAAAAAGTACCAAGATGGTCGACTTGGAATGTGCGTGACATCATGGGAAACCCAGCAGAAGGGAGACTTGGCTTCTTGGTTGACGGCCTATTCAATTCGCCCTTTAAAAGAAATAAATAAATTAATAATAGAAACGCAAACACGTTTAAAGGGTTTCTGAGTGAAGTCAACCTCATCTGGCCTATTACCTAATTTGAGTGAAACGCTGACCACGGATTGGTGATCTTTATTGGACAAAAAACAACCTTTTCTCATCTTTCTATTCCAGCAACATTAATGATGAGTTCATAGTTTTTAGAAAACCAACGCCTGCTGAAATGATGGAGCTGTGGTATGATGCCTTCTGAAGACGCTCAGACACCAGCAGTCCATCGGTCATATTTAAAATCTCTCTCTCTCTCGTGTGAATTTGTGGGCAGGATGGCCTTCTGACAACCTTTATTGTGCAGCTGGCCCCAATCCAAACGCCAATAAATCCCCTGATTATAAAATGTGATCGTAAACCCCCTAATAGTCGGTCATGAATATTTTAACATCTCATCCAGAAGTCCTACCAACCAGGAGGGGAGAGCCCCCAGTGCCTACGGACCGACTTCTCGGAGCGACGGTGCAGTTCGCCGGTCCCTGTGGCTTGATCAGATTGATTTGTCATTTGCGACGACGGAGAGGGTCCGGCCACGGCACTGTGGATAATCCAATTTATCGCATTGCCATTTATTACACATTTCTGTGGCTTTCGGGTCCGATGTCACATCGATTCCTTGATTGCTTGCTTAGCTGAATGCTAACGAGCCGCCGTCTGACTCACTGCATAATCACCATTCTAATTCACTCTTCCTGCTTGGCCTCACAGGCGCTCGGTCTGCTCACCGGCTACAGATCGGCTTTATGTGCACCTCTCCGAGTGGGCAATTGGCAAAAATCATTCTTGAAGCCGTGCCACGGCGCACATATTAGCCACTCCGACTGCGCACACTCGGAACAAATTGGTGTTTTAGGTGACATGGCCTGCCTTTTTCGCCAGATAATCTTTAGTGCGAGTGGTTGAGTGTGTGTCAAATTAAGCCCAATTGTATAGTATGTCTTTAGAAGCTGAAGGCGGTGGAATCTGCCATGCTTTATGTCCGAGTACCATTAGAAGAGGCGTTTATTTGATAAACTTGCAGTAATATAGGACTTGTATTACTTGCAGGGAATTCAGATACCTGTAACGTAATGTGATTAATGGTAATGGTAATGGGTGCTTTAATATAGCGCTTTCATTCAAAGCGCTTTACAAGTCATGCCTCACATTGACCCATTCATACACACATTCAACCACAGACGGCGGAGTCAGCTAGCAAGGAGACGGCAAGCATGTCAGGAGTTTGGCTCCACCAAACACACCCCAAACCGAACCATTGGGACTGTCCCAGTACGAGGACCAACACCCAGGGTCGGCACCAACTGAAAAGTCAAGTCATGTTGCTGCAGAAACTGAGACTTGCAGGGCGGGCGTCAAAGCAAGGAGGCCTGGGAAAGCGAGTAGCAGGAGGAGGATGAGGAAGAGCCTTTGGGCTCAACTTCACACATCAGCCCACCACCACCTGGCTGCCAGGTAGAACCACCCGGGGCACCAAACTAAAAGGTACAAACTGTGACAAAGCTCCCGGATCAAACACGAAGGGTGGAGCAGGCGTCCTCAAGGCGCCGATTGACAGGGAAACCAAAGAATGTATGCAGATATCGAGTCGTCTGTCTGTTTGTGTGTGTACCTTGCCACTCCTGTATGTCATGGTATATAATATACCAGCTCAATTGTACATCCGTCTCATATTGAAACAATGGGAATGAATGCAGATGGACAAACGTGTCAAAAATTCAACAGAGCTGTGCCAGGGTTTTTTTTTTTGTTTTTTTTTCAGACAACATTTCTTTAATACAAAGTCAACATATCTACATACACAGTGGTTTTTAACCAATTATTGTCGAGTTCGAAGTAACAGTTTGAATGGGATAGCACTTGGCCCCTTATACAAAGGAAAATAATTCTGCCTTTTTTAGTTGGTTGTTGTTGTTGTTCTCATTGGCTGTAGGTTGTATGTATACGTTTCTTTTTCTTGTCACTTTTTTCTTCTTTTGTTTTATTTTTATACCCCCCCCCCCCCCCCAACCCAAATTCAGCGAAATACTCATTTTGGTGGCTGTTGTTGTCAACAAAAAAAAATAAAAGAATCTAGCATCTTTACATGAACTGGAAAAAATAATAACACATTACACAAGCTTTCTGGAGACGTCCACGGGGACTGAGGGGGTTTGGGCGCCTGTGGAGTCGGGTCTCCGTCCGAGAACAAGTCCTTCTGTGACGGATTGAGTTCATTTAACGTTCCAACGACGCCTTTTCCTCATCTCCTCGGCAGTCGGCACGGTGACGGAGATGCTGGAATTGTGATTTCCACAGCAGAACGTCACTCTCTGCAGAAAGTCAGAGAGTCGTACTCTCTCTCTCTCCCTCGTCCCCTTCCTTCCTTCCTTCCCTCCTTCCTTACTTCCTTTGATCCTTCCTTGCGTCGTACGTCTCGTTAAAGTCCAGATTTTTTGCCGCATCCCGTTAAAACAAAAAAAGCCTAAGCCCTCAAAAACAACCCAACAAAAACATGGTATTTTGTACAAATGATCTTGGAAGAAAAATGTACCATGTGGTCAAACGTCCGCTACAGAGTACACCACCTGCCCACCCCCCACCCATTTCAGTAATGATTATCTACCATAGTAGCTATGCGGGATGTATCGTTTCCTTGGTCAATAATAGAATAATAGTTCAATAAGGTTTTGAGTCCTAGTATGTTAGCGTGGTAAGGGGTTGGGTTGAGAGTTACATTTTTGGGGAACTGGAGGTTATGTAGTATTTGCACTAAACCCCCCCCCCCCTTTTGGGACAGTTGTTTGCGATGGCATTAACACCCGTACTAGTTATCCTAAAGGAATAAGCCATGGGGCTTGGGGGGCGTGGTTTCCCGCTAAAGGGGAGGGTGGCGTTAGCAGATTGACCTCCTCCACAGCCCACAGGTGACCAGCCTTTAGTGTGTAGGCGGCCTCATCTACCGATCAGATGGCTAGAATGAGAAATGAAAGGAGACGGCGTTTAAAAAAAGCAGGCGGCAGAAATGGAGGAGGAATAGTCTGAGTGGGGAAAGGAGGGGGAAAAGGCTTCAGGGACAGCGGGAAGTTGGCCATGGGAATCGCAATCTTTGTCAGAAGTCTCAAGTCTTTCGAGTGTCAAATTATACAAATACGTATAATCTATATATTTGTTTATTTTTATTTACAGGTATTATATTTTGGATCATAGTTGATAGCTAACATAAATGGATGGTCGTGTTATGTTCCAAAAGAAGAAGAAGAAATTAAAAAAATGTTTTAGTTATTGTTGCGGGACCTCAGATTGCATGATGTTGTCAGTCAGTCTGTACATGATCATAAAAAAAAGGTACAGCAACCTCATTTGGGGGCGTATTTAAAACAAACTAAATGGGATATCATGTGTTTTCCGTAGATGGCCGACAGACAAGTTGTTCAACAACAGTTTAAAAATATATATAAAAAATGAAACACGATGCAAAAAACTTATTCTACCGCCTACATGTTAATGAAATCAATGACATTTATAAACACGTTAAAAAGGAAAAGTACCTTATCACAGCAGGTACGCCGGTACTTACGGCAGTAGGGGGAAAATAAACAAGAAATTGTTAGGGTTGAAAAAAAAATAAAAAGGAGGAAAGGGTTAAAAAAAAAAGTACATTTGTAACATGATGGATGGCTTAAAAAACAACAAAGGACGAAGAGGAGAAAAACCTAATTCATAATTGTTTGGATAGTTCTTATATATTCTGCATTTAAATATAGATCTATCGATGTGAATGTGGCATGTATACTGTGTGTATATATATATATATATATATATATATATATATATATATATATATATATATATATATATTATATATATATATATATATATATATATATATATATATATACACATACATACATATATATATATACACATACATACATATATATATATATATATACATATACATATATATATGTATATATATGTATATATATATCACACATTCACAAAGACATGTTATACTGGACACGTGAAAAAATAAAATGTCTTTAAACGTAATATGAACAAATTAGCATTTATCATGTCACGCTAATTGTATTACAAAAAGTAAAAACTAAAAGCTAAATAAAAAGTCTGCTATTTAAAGTAACATAACAATTATTTGTAATAATAATAATAATAATAATACAACAGTAACGTCTTTGTAAAGTTACAATAACAATAAGGCTTTTTTTGGAAACGAGTAAGAGAGAGCACACACACACACACACACACACACAGTTTGTGTCTCCGGCTCCTGTGCACCACCACACCTCGGGGGAGGGTCCGTCAGTCGTGACCAACGCAGTGAAAGACCACCTCAGGGGGAGAGAGGGAGGTGTTTCATTGGTGGAGGGGGAGGAGTTGAGTGAGCTGTAACCATGATCTTTACCTCCAGAGCACCAGGTTTGAATTCCAATAGGGTGGATCTCCTCTCGCCCCCCTGCTGACCACAGAGGAATCGCCGGGTGGAAGCGGAGAGCTTTTTTACTTGGGTTTCATCGGATTGGTCAAGGAACACACACACACACACATATGCACGCACACACACACGCGCGCACAAACACAGGAGCTACGAGCAGATGTTTTTGTCGTCTCATTGTCACTGCTCAAGGAGGGGACTGAACCCGCCCAGTCAATCTATGAGCACTTAATGGGCCGAGGGAGTCGTTTGAATAAAGAAAGAATATAATCAGTTGATCCGTTGATGTACGTACTTTCACTTGTGACCACCAGGGGGAGGACAGGTTGGGAAAGGGGGAACGACGATTAGCAAAGCTGGCACCTTTTGTAGGTATGATCTCCACAGCACACACACCAAGGAAGCAGCATGTTTTTGATGTTCAACGCAAAATAAAAACCGTGAACGGAAAAAGCGACACAACAAGTTTGAAATGTCTCGATGGCGAGTTCCGCCACACACACCCAGAAATTCCATTTTTGCCGCCACCGTGGAGTCAGGATCCGTTTAAACAGTCAGTTTGACTGAAATGATGAGACGGCTGCACCGAGCGTCCACGATGCAACCGCTCCAAGGTAGGGTTGAATTTCAGACACCGGATGTTAAAGCATCCGTAGCCAGACAGTTTCCCCGGAGCGTCCTCTGGTTCCAGACGGGGGGGGGGGGGGGGGGGGTTCTAAAGATCAACGTGAGACAACACTGGGCCTGGTCTGACCTTCCACCCTTGCTCCAGAGCCACCTGGGAATCGGGCGTTCCAAAGATCAGTCTGTGAACTGATTATGTTCACAATTCCCCACCCCCCCCCCCCCTCTCACGTACAAGCTCTCGCTTCTCTCTGCGCTGGCATGGCATGGAGTGCCTGGCTCCATAGCCCTATCGTATTAGGTAATGGGTGGCCTTTTGACGGTAACTAGAGTAGCGATGTGTTTTGTTAATGGCTAATGGGATGAATCACTGGTGGGTAAAATGCAGTGTTCCCCCGGACCGAATGGAAAGTAATCCGTCTTCATTTTCCTCGCTGAGTATTTTAAAACCACTTGGCGAGCCAGAGGGTAGGTGGGCGTTTGGGGGACACACAGGCAACCATGATTCAGACGTTTTCCCGTGAATAGCTACCGCTGTAAAACGTTGATAAAGTACCCCCCCACCCCCACCCCCACACACACACACTCACTACATGTAAAAGAAGAACGAGAGTCTCCTCGTCTAGGCTACATCCACCAGCCTCCATCTTGTTTTTGCTTGGTCAACATCCCCCCCCCCCACTTCCATTGTCTGCTGTCTTTGAATTACGTACGATATAATTATAATTTTTTTTTTTTTTTAAAGAAGTGAATCTCCACAAAATGTTTACAATGTCCTCATTGCATTGGAAACACTGGAGGCACGGTTCACAGTCCGCTTCAGGTTCCCCGCGCAGCGTGGGCCCAAGCCAGTTTTGAAATCTCTCTCTTCCCTTATTGGTCAGTAAGGGTGTCATGTGGTTTGGTCCCTCACCTGCTCTGAAGTCTAATTGTTTTTGTTTTTTTAACATAACTAGTTCCGCCTTTTCAAATGGGACTTGTTGTTGTTGTTGTTGTTGTTGTCGTGTGTGTCGTTTTTTAATCCATGTCTCTTTTCACTTTAATACAAATTTTAAGCAAGGTTGTGTGGCTCAGGAGACCGGTGAGGTTGGAGGGCGGTGGGGGGGAGGGGGGGAGGGTGGGGGGAGGGGATGGGGGCGGAGACCTGGAGGGGGGAGCCGGTTGAGGGCTGGGGGAGGGGACCATGGCTTGTTTTTTTTTTGTTTTTTTACGTTGCATAGTGATCGAAGCTCCCCAAGTACTCCAGAGCCGCCTGGTAGCAGAACTGGTACTCATCCTGCAGATGAAGCAAACAGACACAGACACACACACACACACACACACACACACACACACACACACACACACACACACACACACACACACACACACACACACACACACACACACACACACACACACACACACACACACACACACACAGAGACAACACACACACACAAGAGAAACGTCAGCTTCTGAGTCACACTGCGATCGATGCCACTGCTCACCATGTTGCAGAAAGCTGCAGAAACTAAGCTAAGAATCAAGGCCGTCACATCAAGCGTGTGTGTGTTGTATAGCCCTGAGTCACAGTTAGCTTCTCAAAGGGCTTCACAGGCCCACATTATACAACAAACCCCGCTAACGCTCAGACCTACGCATCTGCAACCCCATGCCTGCTTAGAGCCTTTTTCCCTACTTTCCTACACTCCTATTTGGAGTGACATCTTTTGGTGTTTTACACCCATCTCTCTTGGATTTGATGTCTCTTTGAGCCTAAAATAGGCCCCGCGGTGGCTTGCTCTTTGAAGCCAAATGGTAATGTGTTTGTATGTGGCGAGAGCGCCTTCTAACCTCGGTCTGCACCATGGCTGGCCTCTGCGTCCGCAGCATCTTCACCGTCTGGAAGATGTCCACCACGCCCTCGTACCGCATCCTCTCCAACACGATGCTGAGGGTGATGAAGACCCCGGTCCGGCCCACCCCCGCACTGAAACACACACACACACACACACACACACACACACACGCAAAGACAAACATATATTACAATCGGTATCTACTAACGAGGATTATCCCCATAGACGGTAGCTACATTACTATACTTCAGTGCCAGCGACAACCTTAAAACAAACAAAAAGAAACATTGCATACTATGCTATAATATACATGATAAAAGGGGTTAAATGAGTTGTTTCAATGTATTGTCCTCTCAATATGTAGTAACAGAAGCTCATGAGGTTACACACAAGTGTCTCTGGAGTTCCACTTCAATCCAGTTCTCCCACACACACACACACACACACACACACACACACACACACACACACACACACACACACACACACACACACACACACACACACACACACACACACACACACACACACACACACACACACACACACACACACACACACACACACACACACACACACACTCCGCATCCATTTCCTGCATTTCCGCTACCAACAGTGGATCCTGTACCCGGGTGATGAAAGCTAATCTTGATGTGTGCTGATTGAAAATCCACGTTGCGCTTAAAAGCTGAACCACCTCACCGTGTGGTATGGTAGGGTACTGTGCATGCACACACACCACTCACCACACACACACCCTATCACACCACACCACACACACACACACACACCGCACACACGCCCACCACGCACACGCACACACCACGCGCGCGTCACACACACAAACCCGTCTTGCACGGCACCTCCGCACTCAAAAAAGAAAAAGACCCACAAACAAAAAGAGAAATCTTTCCGGGCTACTGCTCTTCGGAAATAGAGGCCTGAGTCTTAACTGTGATCCTGAAGCGCTCTCTAAGCAGCTTTTCTCCCGAATGACTTCCATTTCCCCGGCGGAACTATAATTGACATGACAACAGATTTAGTCGGGTCCCCCTGTATCCCGGGTCCCTGGGTTCCTCAGAACGAGGAAGGGGCCTCAGAAGAACGCGACAAATCGCAAGTTTTGGTTTGTTTGTGTGTAGTTGTCAGTGTATGTATGCGTGTGTGTGTGTGTGTGCGTGTGCGTGTGCGTGTAGACGCCGCTGAAGGAGAGGGCGGTGCGGGAAAGCCGAGTGAGCTCAGCAGGAGAATGAATTCTCCAGCCACACATCCACACTGCTCCCCCCCCTCCCCCCCCTCTTCTCAATTGTCGAGAACTGGAAGCCTCTGTCTCTGCCCCCCTGGGAGGGGTGGTCCCCACTCTTAACCCCTCGGCCCCCCCCGCTGGGAGGAGACACAGGGCCGAGGACACACCGGAGCCTCACAGCCCAACCACAGGGATGTCGCTTTCAGAGGAAGTAATCAGGCAATTATACAGCAGAAGCCTGTGGTGCTGTTGTCCAAGAGGGAGAGGACAGGAGAGAGAGAGAGAGAGAGAGAGAGCGAGAGAGAGAGAGAGAGAGAGAGAGAGAGAGAGGGAACGAGAGAAAGAGAGCCATAGAGAGAGATAACCAGAGCGAGAGAGAAAGAGAGCCATAGAAAAAGATAAGCAGAGAGACAACAAACAAACAAACAAATCGTGAGGATTGAATCCTCTTTATTGGTCACATACATGAAGACATACAGTGAAATGTGTTCTCTGCATTTAACCCATCCTAGTATTAGGAGCAGTGGGCAGCTATTCATACAGCGCCGGGGAGCAGTTAGGGTTAGGGTCTTCCTCAAGGACACCTCGACAGTTTTTGCTAGGAGAGCCGGGATCGAACCAGCAACCTTCCGTTGTGAGGCGACCGCTCTACCTCCTGAGCTAGACTGCCGCCCGCGAGAGAGCGATGAAGCTAGAGGAAGAGAGAAAGAGAGCCAGAGAGAGAGAGAGAGAGAGAGAGAGAGAGAGAGAGAGAGAGAGAGAGAGAGAGAGAGATGGCACTAGAGATGGGGAGAAAGAGCGAAGGATTGAAGGACTGAGGGATTAAGAGCATGAGAAGAAGAAAAAAAATCGAAGTGTTGGATCAGACTAGGAGACTAGGACGAAGAAGCAGACATTCTATCCATGGAAACATTATTTTAGCTCAGCGTGGCGACAGCAGGCAACATGCGACACACCGAGGGGCTCCGTGGTGGCTGTGTGACAAGTGATGCTTAATTAAAACCAGCTGGTGGTCAATCCAGTGGTTAGGATGGATTATATACGTTAAAAGGGTAGAACCAAAAGCTCAAAGCCCTCACTTGACGTAATTATATGACGACAAACGGTATTGCGTGCGAGTGGGTGTGTGTGCGTGCGCGTGTGTCGGACAATGAAGTTCTCCAACTGTGCGCAAATTGGCCCCTTTTAAGCTACGCTGAGCACGCATGGCTCGGGTGCGGGGGACTTGATTGGCGGAGTGTAAACCCGGCGGGTTGTAAATCTATGCATAGGTTTACGCATTGTTTGAATTGTTTTGAACACGGCGTCGTCGCGAGGAACAAAGTGTTTTGCGATTGCCTCTTTCTAACAAGCGAATATATTTACAGAAAAAAAAACAGGGTTGGTTTGTTTTTCCACGGGGAGCGAAACGTAAAAAGCACGGTTCACGCCAGACGCAATGGCAATGATCACAGCTCTGATCTCCTGATCTCCTGATCTCTTTTGTGGCCTTAGGCCACAAAATGAATGGTGGAATCAGGGCCCGCCGCTGCACCTGCATCTGTAACAACGTCCACTTCACAACGTCATCACCTTGGCTCAACTCAGCCGTAGGGGGGGGGGGGGGGTGTCATGGTTAGTGGTGCTGGTGATCTGGTCATCAGGTCATCACAGTGGACATCACTTTGAAAGAGCATCATTTTGTGTCTGTCTAAAAAGGCCGGGTGGGTGTGTGTCCTGTGGACGCATGAACGCATGGGAACCGAATGAATCTCTCTTACCGTGTTTCCACCAAGCTGTTTTGAGGGCTGGTTCGGAGCTTGGGCCTAATCTCGAACCAGTTGTTTGCGTTTCCACCGCGAAGGAACCACTTTCTGGCCCGGTAAACTGGTTCCTGAGCGGCCCCACGTCGAAGCTGGGCTAGCCCAGCAAGCTCCACTATGTCAGGGGCTAGGGGCGGGGCTTATCGGACAAACTCAAAGTTTTTGACCGCCATTTTTTAAATCACTAAAATTCGCCATGGACGTGAAGGCGAAGCAGCAGTGGTCCGTGGACGAGACAAACGGCCTCCTTTTGCGTTGTGGTCCTCGGCAGAAGGTCACAATAAACTAGAGGAGCTTCTAGAACAAACCGCTATTAGAAAAACTACAGCGCGAGATGTCTTCAGCGGGGGACAGAACCGAGGAGCTAATCGATAACAAACTGGACGATACGAGGAGCTAATCGATAACAAACTGATGATCCGCTGCTGTCACTCTGGTCCTGGTAAGTTTTACTTTATAAATATCTCCCGTGTTGCCAACCAGCTTGGTATTTGTAATCTGTTTAGCGAGCTACTCATTATCACATCAATGTTATGTTCGTATCATCAGAAATTAGGAGCTATGATTGCTAGGCTTCTGTTAGCCGATATTAGCCATGATAACAATAGCCAACGTCAGGATGCTACTTTCTAAAAACAGTAAAGTGTAATGGAGACATGTTTTAATGCACTTTTCTCTTGTTTTAGTTGTTTATGGAGTCGTCTTCCCTGGACGATGTCGATGCGGAGCTACCGCCCCCACTGGGCTGCAGCTCACAGGAGCCCCTCAGGAGCCCCCCCTATTAACATTGACTTATTGCACTGCACTCTACACTTTTACATTTTGTTACACTGTATATTGTGTATTTAATGTTGTTTTTTTAATAAAACATTTCTAAATATAAATGTCCGCTTCATTATGCTACTAAGAAACATAATACAAGATGACAGTTTTGAAGAAGAAAAGGCAAATGGTCCCTTCTGTTTAAGTACTCTATTAATGCAGCTCTGACGTCAAGTCCATTTTATTTGTATAGTCCTTTATCACAGTTAGGGGCTTCAACGTTAAGGGCGTCAACGTAATGGCGTCCGTAGCGCTAAAGACGAGCAGCTCAACGCGCTGGACTAGCCCCGTCTGTATTCCAATGGAGCCTCAAAGCCAGGGGCAACACGTTTACATACATCATGTAATCCACCGCTGTTGTGGAAGTTCGCGCTAGCGTTGCTGGGAAAGCAGAGACGTTAACAGTGACGTCATGACGTGGCTCTCTCGGCGACGGAAACGCAAACCGGTTCTTAGCCGGTTCGCCAGTTGAACCAACTGGCGAACCGGCTCTAGCGCCATCCGAGAGCTAGAACTAGGCTTGCATTGGTGGAAACGAGGCATCTGTGGCTTCCATCTGAATGAGATGGTGACATAAGAGAATGGGAGAGTGTGTGTGGTTGGTGGCTGGTTTAAGCAGCCTCACCTGGCCTGAATTAGACTGATTACTCACTTGTGGGTCATTGTAAATCAAGGCCCACAGATTAAAGCGGCCACCACCACACACACACTTGAGAAAGAGCTCTAGCATGTATCGTCTGCGCTGGTCAGAATGATTCAAACTCAATAAAACTTGCAATAAAACAGATTCCTCATCGCCCTGTGTCCTTGTCTTCGAGAGGAGCCCTCAAGAAGCTATTTGATTGGCTTGTGGCAGCGTCATCTGCTACAATAAAAATAATAATAATAATTTATTATGATTTCATTCGCGTGAGAAAAGCATTTGTGCATACAGGTTGGGTCTCAGCCTCAACCCTGTGGGGTTAGTCTCTTCTCTGAAGCCGATTCACCCGATTGTGTGCACGCTAGTGGAACGATGTGGCGAGCATGTGCCGTTTTGAGACAACAAACAAACGAAACGCAGGCTCATTCCAACGCTGCTACACCTCCCATCTGTAGGAGGAGGCGAAGTCAATTCCGGTTAACGGCTAGCGGCTAAATGCTTCCTCCTCAGCTTAATGACGAAGGTCACCTCGGAAGAGGACCACCGGCGCGGCGAAGGGCCGCTAAAACCAAGCGGGGGGGAACAACGACCGCTTAAATGGGCCTTTTTGCGAATGCCACTCACACGCATCTCGGCCTCTTCCATTATGCAGGAGAGAAGCCTGCGGCGTTGGTGGGGGGGGGGTTGTGTAATGCAGCGGTAATGAGGGAGGGGAGAGAGAGATAAGGAGAGGGAGAGGGAGAGGGCGAGAGAGAGGGCGAGAGAGAGAGAGAGAGAGAGAGAGAGGAGAGAGAGAGAGAGAGAGAGAGAGCTAAAGATCAACTTAATTTATCTGTACCATATTCATCTGACTTGGCATTTTTAAATATATAAATTAAATACGTGACATTTAGTGGACGCTTTTCACATATGTAAGCTTCTTACAATTGAGCCCTGGCAGAGTTAATGCTTCACCAGTTGAGCTCCAGCTGAGCTACACAGGACCAGAACAACAACACGACTACACAACATCTTACCTGCAGTGAACAGAGATTGGTCCGTCCTGTCCAAACTGCTCCTTGGTCTTGTGGACCTGGCCAATGAAATCGATGAAACCCTCCCCGGATTTAGGCACACCTTGCTCTGGCCAATCGGTGAACTGGAACTGCCTTACAGTCCTTGACTGGCCATCCTGGAAGAGAGAGAGAGAGAGAGAGAGAGAGAGAGAGAGAGAGAGAGAGAGAGAGAGAGAGAGAGAACGTTGGTAACCATGGTTTCAAGGATGTCGTCTCGCATAACTCCTGGCATTGAAGGGTCATAATAATCATCGGTCAACGTCAGCAAAACGGTGCTGACGGTAACATCAAGACGTTCAGAACACTGGAACGGGAAATGACTTCCTTCCATCCAACACAAACCTCCACAGCCTGAGTTTGGCCATGTTTAATGATGAATATTATTATTATTATTATGAATAATAATGAATCGGCCATCTTTACGCTGCCTGTACATCCTCCAAGACTAAATATCTCACAGCTCCTTCCTCCGACAGCTGTGTTGATCCTGTAGCGGGATCACCAATCAGTGACATTTCTCCATCACTGATGAATGATATTCTACCCTCAATAGAACACCACTACTACTACTACTACTACTACTCCTACTACTACTACTACTACTACTCCTACTACTACTACTACTACTACTACTTGAAGTGACGCCCCCCTGTTTCAGCCACCAAATTGAAATACTGAAATTTAGAAAAATGTATTTTGTGGGCTGAGAGTTCTACAGGTAAGTACACTTTTTCTTTGACCTATTCTGTTGTGTATGAGCTCTCTACACCCACACCCACACCCACACCCCCACAGCCACACCCCCACCCCCACACACCCACACCCACACCCACACCCACACACACACCCACACCCACACACCCACACACACACCCACACCCAGTGTGTGACACCTCAGAGAACCAAGGCACTTGGACGCCACGTCGAGAGCACCGCTCCACCGTCTCCACCCCTGTGTGCGGGCCCCGAACCGCCACAGCGTGTAAAGAGCGGCCGGTCGATGGGCCGGTCGGCCGTGACAAGCGGGCGACCCACTCCCCGGGGGCGGTGGCGGCGGACGGGGGGGACGGAGGTAGGGATAAACCCGGCCCCCGCTTCCGATCGATGGAGAGAGCTGACGGATGAGCGGAGCACGGCGGTCGGGAAGACTCAGGACGCGGGGAGGGGGGGGGGGGGGTGGGTTGGGAGGGGGGTGGTGGGTTGGGAGGGGGGGAGGGGCGGCAACCGGCCGGCGAAATAAACGCACTCCATCTCAACACCAGGCGCACTGAGAAATGAGGGAAGAAATCGTAGTCCCCCCGTTTGACTTAATGTATATCGATAGTTTTGTTTTGGACTATTCCATCAAAGAAAACGTGTAAAAAAAAACAACTCTCAGGAAACTGCACCTCCTGTGTATACTTTATGACATAATATTAAAGCACATGCATTTCTCTTGTCCGCAGACCGTGACGGTTCACTTCCTGACCTAAGGCAAGCGGCCGCAGTAATAAACCAGGAGTCTCTGGCCCCAGATCTGATTAGGTGATCTGGGGCCATGTGAGGGTGTTATGGTACACCCTGTTGTGGTACGCTTGTTATATTGCTGCTATATGCTGCTCCGGCGCTACGTATATGCTACTATATGCTGCTTTGGTGTTTGTATGCGCTAAACACCGTGTATACACTACAAGGTTTCACTTATGTTGTTGCATGGAGCAGCTGTCTCGGATCTATAAAGGTCGGGGGGTGGTGAGGTTCTTCTGCCTTTCCGAGTCAGATTTTCGACTTCAGGGGGGGGGGGGGACGACTAAATTGGAACTCCCCTCCCCCCAGCTGGAAGGCGCTGGGTTCGATCCTCCAGTGTCCGCAGTCTACCTCTAAACAGCCCAGCAAGATTCCTCACCCCTACCAGCTCCTGAAGGACATGTGAAGGACATCCCCTGTGAGTAATAGGAGGAAGGCAACATGTCTCAGTTCTATGTCTCTGACTCCTGAATGTTCTATGGTGTGTGTGTGTGTGTGCGAGGGCGGTGCAGACATGCAGGGAGCCCTGTTCTGCAGCATCGTGAAGCTTTGTTTGTTCTAAAACACACAAACAAATAAACGGCTTTGCGTTGATCAAAAAAAACTCAGCGATAAACGTCAACAGCGGGAATTAAACCCTTGTCGTCAATTCTCTCTCTCTCTCTCTCTCTCTCTCTCTCTCTCTCTCTCTCTCTCTCTCTCTCTCTCTCTCTCTCTCTCTCTCTCTCTCTCTCTCTCTCTCTCTCTCTCTCTCTCTCTCTCTCTCTCTCTCTCTCTCTCTCTCTCTCTCTCTCTCTCTCTCTCTCTCTCTCTCTCTCTCTCTCTCTCTCTCTCTCTCTCTCTCTCTCCAAACAAGTGTGATTCTCATCTCTTCGTCACGTCTTTCCTCCGGCCTGACGTGTTCTCATTCTTTCTCTCGCTCTTTGTTGTTGTTCTCTGCGATAATCCAAGCGCAGAAAAAGACGAGGGGGGGGGGGGGGAGGGGAGAGGAGAAAGTGCGACGAGCGGCGTTAGCATACAAGCTGCAGGGGCCGCCACTGCGCTGTTTCAAATTGGCTGATTACATACATGAGCGGATCGCTAGACAGGAGGCTCCGGGCCGTGCGGGCCATATGACACGCCCGCTCACACACCACACTCCAGAAAAAGAACCAGAGGAGGGTGAAGGCCCGTGCACAATATACATTAACAGCCCCTGTCAGGGGTTTGAATTCACACGTCACGGCCCTGAAACGGTAGCTGGCGTATACCTGAGGAACTTTGAAAGCAAGAATGAGGTTATTTTTATATTTTTATTTATCTCGAGTATCGTTTTTTTTTACAGGCAGAACCAGCTGGTCACGAATCACTTCATCACCATGGAATACGTTGGCGTGGCAACGTATGAAAGTCTCTCTCTCTCTCTCTCTCTCTTACCCTGGCGTCGGTGACCTTGAACTCTCGCAGGATGTACTGGGGCATGTTGTACTCGGCCATGGGGTCCACCACGAAGTACTGGTACCTGGCGGAGCGCTCGGCCGGCCAGTACTGGTGGCACTTCTCCTGTTGAAGCGGGGGGACGAGGACCAGAAGACAAGAGAGTTAAGGTAGAAACACACAAACACAAACGCGTATGTGTTTTATTTGGGGGAGGCAGGATAGCTCAGTCAGTAGGGACTTGGGCTTGGGAATCGAAAGGTCATCGGTTCAAGTCCCCGAAACACATGGGCAAAGGCACCAGACCCCTACATTGCTCCCCGGGCGCTGTATAAACCGCAATAGTACAAAGGTGTTTGTGAACAGATGCAAGGTGGGGGGGGGGGTTCAACTTGCAACTCAGGGACGGCGCCATATCTAACAGAAGTTATTAGGATGTGCTGTGTCATCATCATCATCATCAACGGCCCCACTAGCTCTGCCCCGGCTTGTGTCCCTGAGGGCTTGCTATGAATCTGGCCTCTGCCTCATGGGGCCATCCGGCTCCAGTATTGTCTCCATCACTTTGCTTGGGTGACAACTATTGTTTTTCTTTAATAATGGGCCAGTGAGAGGCCAGCTACGAGGCGAGCTACCCAGGGAGTGTGGAGCAGCCGCTGGATACCACATCAGCTTCCCTTAACCAACTAAGTTAAGGACAATCTGAGTTAAGTGGTCCCCTGAGCAATAAGACCAACATGGCAATGGACAGCAGTTTGGCAGGAGATGATGGGGTGGTATGTGTGTCTGTCATTAGGTGTGTGTGTGTGTGTGTGTGTGTATTCAGCTGTTTTTGTGTGTGTGTGTGCGTGCACGTGCATGTGTGTTCATGCTGTGTGTGTGTGCAAGCCCTATCTGGCCCACCTATCTCAGCTTGAGGTGTGTGTGTGTGTGTGTGTGTGTGTGTGTGTCTTACCCGGCCCATCTCTCTCAACTTGGTGAGCATCACTACGATGGTAGAGTTGTTCTCCCACAGCATCCTCCAGAAGTCCTCTGTGGTCTCCGCCAAGGGGCCTTGTGTAGAGATGTAGGCCTTCTGTTGTCTGGACACACACACACACACACGTTCAATACACCGCACATACACATGTAAGAAAATCACACACTCTCTCTCTCTCTCTCTCTCTCTCTCTCTCTCTCTCTCTCTCTCTCTCTCTCTCTCTCTCTCTCTCTCTCTCTCTCTCTCTCTCTCTCTCTCTCTCTCTCTCTCTCTCTCTCTCTCTCTCTCTCTCTCTCTCTCTCTCTCTCTCTCTCTCTCTCTCTCTCTCTCTCTCTCTAAACACCATATACACACATACAGCCCAACACACACACACACTATAACTACACAAAAACACATTATGCACACTGAAAACATCGCCGACACACACACATACACATACTAAAACACTTCACACTCACAGAAACAAACCCACACTCTTAAAACACTGCACACACGCACACACACACATTGAATATCAATAATAATCAAACACACATTAAATACACACACACACAAAAACACTTCACTTTCACAGAAACACACTGGCATTCCACGCACCTGTATCCATCGATGAAGCTGGAGTTGATGTAGTCGGAGCCCTCCAAGCCTCTGATTGGCTGCAGGCAGACACGCGTGGTCTCGTAGGGCATGATGTTGACCAGCCGGTTCTTGAACTTGTTGCAGGGCAGGTTGGCACTGATGAAGCGGGACGTGTGGGCCTTGGAGTTGGCCAGACGCTGGAGGGAGGGATAGGAGGGAGGGAGGGAGGGAGTCCAGGTAGAGGAGCGGAGGGGGAGAGGAGGGGTGAGGAGAGAAGAAGGTTGGAGGGAGGGATAGGAGGGAGAGAGGGAGGGAGAAAGAGAGTCGAGGTAGAGGAGCGGAGGGGGAGAGGAGGGGTGAGGAGAGAAGAAGGTTGGAGGGAGGGATAGGAGGGAGGGAGGGAGGGAGGGAGAGGAGGGTGGAGGCAAGGAGGAAGAGCCACAGAAGGGAAGGATAGCCGGAGTGGTGAAAGGAGGGATGGAGAGAGAGAGAGAGAGAGAGAGAGAGAGAGAGAGAGAGAGAGAGAGAGAGAGAGAGAGAGAGAGAGAGAGAGAGAGAGAGAGAGAGAGAGAGAGAGAGAGAGAGAGAGAGAGAGAGAGAGAGAGAGAGAGAGAGAGAGAGAGAGAGAGAGAGAGAGAGAGAGAGAGAGAGGGGAAGTGACAGACCGAAAAAAGGAGGGAGGGAGGGAGGGAGAAAAGGAGAGAAGGAGGGGAGAGAACAGATCGAGGAAGAGAAGAAACAGATTAGAGCAGATAGATGGGACGGTTACACCGAGAAAAACAAGGAAAAAAGGAAGCAAGGGACGAGAGAGGGAGTGGTATGAATAGATGAGGAGAAGAAAACAGAATGCACAACAAGGGCAGGTGAGGAAGGATGGATGGGGGAGAAAGGGTAGAGCATGGTGGGGGGGGAGGGAGGAGAGATGATGGATCGCAGGAGGAGATCCATAGGTGGAAAAATGGAGAAGACAGAAAGACAAATAAGACCATTAATTCCAGAGGGTAATAAAGCACACCTGATCCTAATCTCTCCACACTCGCTACGCCCTACACTCTCCCCCCTACACCACCCACCACCACCACCACCACCACCACCATCACCACAGCTTCTTCCACAAAGTGTTGGTTTGTCTGAAAGTTTTCATTTTGCCCGTGAGTTCCCGGGCAGCGCAGGGTAAGATGGAGGGAGGGGGGAAAAGCAACCCACAGTGGGGCGTGCGAGGGAGTGAGTGAGTGAGTGAGTGAGTGAAAGAGAGAGAGAGAGTGAAAGAGAGAGAGAGAGAGAGAGAGAGAGAGAGAGAGAGAGAGAGAGAGAGAGAGAGAGAGAGAGAGAGAGAGAGAGTGGTGCAGACAGAACATTTGAAGCCATCGCTCGTGCTTTGCACTGAAAAACTGGGTCACCATCCACCTTTGATAATGGCAGTGTGGCATGCTGGGAGAAAAAGGAGAAAGAGACACACACACACACACACACACACACACACACACACACACACTGACGTGTGATCTCCAGGGCAAAATTCCTACTGCCCGCTCTTCCCAATTTGACCGACAAATTGACTCTCTCCCCTGTTCCACAATATTTGTCTCAGCTTGTCAGTGGGTGTGTGGGTGTGTGTGTGTGCATCTGTGTATGTACATGCCAGCGTAAATATGTGTTAGTATTACTGCATGTTTTGCAGTTGTGTGCACACACACTCTTCTTTTAATTGAGGTTTTCATGGAAAAATGTCCAGCAGCAGTCAAGAAGGCAGTATTTTTATGACACAAAGAAGTTTAATTTGTATGCCTCTCTCTCTCTCTCTCTCTCTCTCTTCCCCCCCCCCCCCCTCAAACTGTGTAATGGATGCAGGACACCTGGCCAACCTGGCAACCCCTCAGCCAACAAGCCCAGAGAAGGGCCAGTGGGACCACTGGGGGGGGGGGGGGGGTTGCCATTTCTTTCAAGCGTTTCCAGCTTTTTTTGTCTGTTGTTGCTTCTGTGTGGTTGTTTTGGTTACAGGGATTCTGCAATGTGGGTCAGAAAAAGCACAAATGGGTGTTTTTCTTGGACTGTCTGAAAAGACAGAAAACTAAACCAGGACATTTGGTCTCCTGACAAGTTACGTTGACTAGACAACGTCGGTGATGCCCCAATGCTGTGATCCTTGAAGTGGTGAACTGGGTTGGTGTGTAGAGGTTTGCACTTGCTGTGTTGAAAGTGTGTGTGTGTTTTTTATACCCCCCCCCCCCCCCCCCCCACATCAAAATCAACTCATTAAAAAGGTATTTGTTTAGGGCGTTAGTTTAGGTGTAGGTATTAGTTTAGGTAAATACTGCAAGCAGCGGTATTTGCCATGGACTTGTGAATATATTTACACTATTCTGCGGTTGTTGACAGACCACCCTTCCTGTTTTAGTTTCTTGATTCACCGTGTCACATTTCTTCGGACAAACTGGGACATTTGGGTCTTTCGCAGATATTTGTCGGGACTCGGAACACCCAGCTTGAAACTGGGACTGTCCCGGACACAACACTCGAAAAATCCCTTCTTCTGCTGGATAGCCGAGCTAGCTAGCCGGCACACATTTGTCCTTTTGTTCATTAGTGTCGCTGCTGCCTTTCCACCGATCCTCATTCATCATCATCAAATATTAATTACCTCAAGATAACACACACACACACACACACACACACACACACACACACACATATATATATATATATATATATATATACAATCTCGCTCGCTCACCCGCTTTGCGGTGGATGTTATTAATCCACAAAGCGACTCAGCGTTTTAGCTATCATCAGATAGCTCCGTCCTGGCTGCTTAGAGAGGATCATCTGCCATTGTTCCTCCCGGTGTGTGTGTATGTGTGTGTGTGCGTGTGTGTGTGTGTGTGTGTGTGTGTGTGTGTGTGTGTGTGAAAGAGGGATGTGAGTGCAAGTGTGTGTGTGCTTGCGTGGGTGCATGAGTCATGTGTCCATGTGTGTGTTTGTGTCCTTGTGTGAGTGGGTATGTAAGACTGATGTGTGTGTGTGTGTGTGTAGATGTGCGAGTGTGTCTGAGTGTCCATGTGTGTGTAAGTGTCTGTGTGTGTGCGTGCATTAGTGCCCGTGTGTGTGTGAGTAAGTGTGTATGTACAGTAGGTGTGATGTGTGTTTGTAGATGTGTAAGTATGTGTGTGTGTGTGTGTGTGTGTGCGTGCACGTGTGCATGCGTGCATGCATGTGTATGTTTGTGTGTGTCCATGTGTGTGTGTGAGTCTGTGTGTATAAGCGTGTCCATGTGTGTGTGTGTGTGTGTGTGTGTGTGGGTCTTATTGTGTGTGTGTGTGCGCGTGTATGTATGATAAATGGCTGCTGTAGCGTGATGGATGGATGGCGTAGCAGGCTCCATTTAGCGAGGTCATGAAGGAAGGCTCTTTAAGGTGTGTGTGGGGGAGGGTTCTCCAGCGGGGACGCTTGTTCTGAGAAGCTATTTGATGGAGATCGGTGGGAATGACGTATCGCCACGTGTCGCTTTGTCCCCGGGAAAACACATTTTGTTCCACAGAAAAGCCGGCTTCCTTCAGTTGCCGTACTTTTCCTTTGTCTCGTAACTGATGGATTAGGGCCCCCACTTCCTCGTTACTTAAAAGCATATTATTCCAAATGCCTTGAAATGAATAATTTGTCCAAACAGTGAAAGGCTTAAATATCTCCATTTTCTAGTCGTCTTTTTCCTCTCCTCCCCGGCAGACGAAAGACAATAATAATTCACTCCGAGTGTACCCAAGTGATTAAACTGAAATTGAAGTGAGCAGACAAGCGAGAGCTCCACTCCATCTGTGGGACCATTATTTCGACTGTGTGGTTCACAAGAAACTAAAATCTCACATACCTATTTGAATAAAGGCTGATTTAATTTACATTCCTAACCTGGGGGCGGAGAAGCAGTCGTATTGTTAAAATGCGTTCCTCTCCCCGAGACTCTGTCACTTTTTGTGGGTGTGACCTTTTAGCGTATGGAGTGTTACGTTTACAGAGAGGGTTCATTCGGAAACGGATTTTGACCAGCATGTCATTGTCACGCACAAAAAAAAAAGAAGATATTAATCAGTATTCATAACAGAGTGAATAATTGACATAGCATTTTTAACAACTACCTAGGTTTTCGTGGGTCATGTCCTATGTTGTTTCAGTTACACTATGTAAACCCTTTCTTTCAAGTGCAGCGTTCGTCGGTGGGCCGATCTGTCGGTTAGCCATTTGGTCGCTTATCGGCTAGCCGTTCACTCGGTTTGACCAGGTCGGTCTCTTGCGTTAAAACTTCCCCTTTTTCCCTCTCTCTCTCTCTCTCTCTCTCACTTCTTTCTCCCGCTCTCTCTCTGCCCCGACTCTCTCTCCCTCTTGTCATCTCTCCCCCCCCCTTCTCTCTCTCCCCCCCCCTTCTCTCTCTCTCTCTCTCTCTCTCTCTCTCTCTCTCTCTCTCTCTCTCTCTCTCTCTCTCTCTCTCTCTCTCTCTCTCTCTCTCTCTCTCTCTCTCTCTCTCTCTCTCTCTCTCTCTCTCTCTCTCTCTCTCTCTCTCTCTCTCTCTCTCTCTCTCTCTGCCCCCCCCATTCTCTTTCTCTCTCTCTCCCCCCCTCTCTCTCACTCCCCCTCTCTACCCCCCTCCGTCCATCTTACCTTGAACTCCAGCTCCATGCCGGTGACGTGCTCCCCGACCTCCACCTGGGCCAGCTTCTGGATGTAGGAGAAGAGGCTGCGGGCGGCCACCTCTGTGTTGCCGCAGGCGACCGCCTCCAGCAGCGCGTCGTGGATGAAGCTGTACTGGTCCTCCGTCTGCACCATGTAGTTGCGCTGCGAGCGCATCAGCGTCACGTGGCCGTAGATGTCGGCCGTCTTCTCGTGCTTGATGCGCTCCAGCATGGCGTCGATGACGATGAAGCAGCCCGTCCGACCCACGCCGGCGCTGGTGGGGGGGGGGAAGAGAAGGAGGACATAGGGAAATCGATGAATACATCCTCATGGAACAGACACTCACACACAGGATCGTTTTTATCCATAGGCAGTGTGTCTACTGAACTGCTAGGAGTACTGCCACTATCATAGCATTGTCATTAACATAACACTCAGTCATACTTTGCTGGACTTTCTGGAGTCATCACAGTTACTGCACTGTATTTATGATGCTGCTGCATTACTGGCACTTTAAATGCTTTTAAATATTTTTGCACAATTCAATTCACACATTTGTTGTTCTTTTTGTGTTTTTTTTATTGTATATCATTTTTTTTAATGGTATTTTTTTGGAGATTCATACTACGGGAGGGAATGGGGAGTAAGCATTCCATTGTACTTGTTGCAAATGGCCAGTAAATATCTTGTATCTTGAACCCAGACCAGACCAGACCAGCGCTGCTGCGGCTCACCTGCAGTGTGCAATGATGGGACCGGCGTCTGGGGGGTTGCAGGTCTTGACCCGACGCAGGAAGGCCAGGAAGGGGGTGGGGTACTCCGGGACGCCGTGGTCCGGCCACGCCGTGAACTGGAACTGTCTCACCTCTCGCTTCTCACTTGACCCGTTCTAGACAGACAGACAGAGAGAGAGAGAGAGAATGGAGAGAGAATAGAGAGAGAATGGAGAGAGAATGGAGAGAGAGAGAGAGAGAGAGCGAGAGCGAGAGCGAGAGCGAGAGCGACAGAGAGAGACAGATGGGATATTAGAAGACAGAACTCTCTCTGCTTTGTGCCGATTGGTTGGTGGTCTGATTGGTTGGTGGTCTGATTGGTTGACTGATTAATCGACTTATTGTGTGAGCAACTGATTTGTTCCCTCGTCGTGTCGGTCACGATTGTTATGTTAAATGTTAATTGATGTATTGAGATGTCAAGATAGATTGGATTCACCATCATTCAAATGATAAGCAAATATAGAAATACACAAGTCAGACACTTGGAACAAACTATGTTGTGTTCTCGTCACTCCTGTCCCTCGTGTGTGTGTGTGTGTGTGTGTGTGTGTCCATCTTAGATCTTAATAGAGAGAGCCAGATCGTGTTGAGTATTCCCACTCACCATGCTGCCGCGTGATTGGCCGCGTCCTTCTCATCAACAGCGTTGTTGACAAGAGACGGTGACACTTTCCCACACATGTTAACAATGCTTGTCAAAATAAGGCTTGGAAAGTGAAGTTGGATGCCCGTCTAAACACGGTGGGAGTCACGGTGGTTAAATGATACACAATACCACCGGGATAAAGAGTGTGCATTCGATTCAAACATTTAAATACATTTTTTAATGTCATATTATAATAATTATTTATATATAATAAAGATATATTAAAGATAATTATAAAAATCGAATTAATTGCTCTTTAAAGTGGTTATGTTCCTGCCCTTATACATATAAATTTGCCTGTAATATTGATTGACTGAGGCTGCTAACTGGCACACTTTTAGCTTGAAATTCTTTTGAATGTTGAAATTTGAATTGTACATATGAATTACTGTCTTGCGTAATGATTACGTTGTGTTACAACTAGAATTCACAACTGAACACAGTCACTAGTGAAGCCTGCAAATTGTAAATCCACTCTTCTGAGCACTCTGAATGTCAAAAAATGCTAGTATTTTATTTATAATTATATGAAAACAAATTCACACGTTTTTCAGAAAGTCCCACTAAATGCATGTACTTGATTTCATAAACGTTGAGAGTGATAAGCTATTAGAAATGAAAAAAAATAATGTATTAACAATTAGGAAACAGCTTCAGAAAAGTTCTGCTGGTTTATTTATTTTTTTGCCAGGGAACACAGATGGGTGTGTGGGGCTGGCTGTTAATTGACATCTCTCAGCGCCGCCCGACCAACAGCTAACAGTTAACAGCCTCACCAACAGACGATGGGAGGACACCACCAACCCCCCCCCATGCGGGCCCCCATTCGCCCCACCCCCCCCCCCCCGGCCCCGGAACCACCGCGGAAAAACGGAACCTCTGAGGTTGCCGTGACGACGAGAGCGAGGACCACGGCGACACCCGGCAAGCTGTGCATCGACAGGAAGAGACTGTAGTAGCCCCCCCGCGGCGGCGTGAACCCATGGAGAATGACAAGGACGCGTCTGTGTGTGTGTGAGGGAGCCTCAACAGGAAGTTGCATATCAATGCAATTATTTTGCTTGAGATTTGGTTTTCTCTTCCCCTCGTCTTTTCATGGATGAATTTATGAATAAATGAGTACGGCACTGAAACAAAAACTGACCTAGATACGTGCCTCTTTTCTCTGGAATATTCCCGGTTTGGGCGGCTTTGTGTGTGTGTGTGTGTGTGTGTTTGCCATGAGGGGCTAGCTCCATAGACAACGGCAAGTCTGGCTGCTTTTATATTAGGATTGTATTTACGTTTTCATCTCCTTTTGGAATCCAGAGCAGGGTGTGCATACGTATGGATAGGGTGTGTGCATGTGCGTGTGTGCGTGCCTTGCATATATCTAAGCTTCAGCATGTGCCTATGGAATTGTGTGATTTTAAACAAGTGTCAGTAAGTGTGTGGGTGTGTTCATGTGTGTGGGTGTGTGCTTTAATACTTGTTTGCGGTTTAGCATGTGTGGGGGGGGGGGGGGGGGGGAAGTGTGTGTGTGTGTGTGTGTGTTTGTGGTTTGGCGAATATGTCTGCGTATGTGTGATGGCATGTGTGCAAATGTGCGTTGTAGTGTGTGTGTGTGTTTTAGTGTGTGTGTGTGTGTGTGTGTGTGTGTGTGTGTGTGTGTGTGTGTGTGTGTGTGTGTGTGTGCTCTTACCTTGTGTAGGGAGAAGGTGCGGACACAGAAGGTAGCCAGTTCTATGGTGTCCAGCAGGGTGACCTGGGTCATGCCGTAGGTCTCGGTAGCGCGACTGGGCCAGTACTGGTCACACTTAATCTGTAGAGCACAGCGTGGGACACACAGGTGTGTGTGAAACACAACATAAACACCTTTGCATGTCGTCCGGCGACATGCAACAGCTACACCTTTTTGTATTATAATGAATCAATAAAATATGTTATATTATAAATAAAATACCACTAATGTACTAATATAGTATTAAAAATGATATACTGTTTGCTAACTACATCAGAGTCTGTCATCTCTTCTCTCTGGATGTCTGACCCCAGCAGAAGGACTAATGAAGACTCATTCAAGATGGAGTGTGACCTGCAGAGCTTAAACAAAGAGCGAGAGAGAGCGAGAGAGAGAGAGAGAGAGAGAGAGAGAGAGAGAGAGAGAGAGAGAGAGAGAGAGAATAACAGGGACAGAGAGTGAAAGCAAAGGGTGACAGAAAGAGAAACAAAGACAGGGAGAAAGAGCGAGAGGAGTAAGAAACAGAATGGCAAAGATGGAGCGTTGGAGCTAACAAGTTAGAGAGAGAGAGAGAGAGAGAGAGAGAGAGAGAGAGAGAGAGAGAGAGAGAGAGAGAGAGAGAGAGAGAGAGAGAGAGAAATAAGTTTGAGAATGACAGAAACACACACGAATGAATGAAAAGAGTGACAGAGAGAGCGTGTGAGAGAGAGAGAGTGTGAGCGAGAGAGAGAAAAATAGAGAGGGAGAGCGCAGTTAGTTTACACATGAGTCAAAAGAGTGACGGAGAGAGAGAAAAAGGATAGCAAACACATGAATGAAAAGAGAGAGAGAAGAGAGAGAGAGAGAGAGAGAGAGAGAGAGAGAGAGACAATGAAAGATAGAGAGAAAGACAGACAAAGAACAAAGAGAGACACCCTCACTCAACTCTCTCTCTCTCTCTCCCTCTCTCTCTCTCTCTCTCCCTCTCCCTCACCCTCTCCCTCTCCCCCCCGTGACACGAGACATCCACCGGCTGCTAACGGCGAGAGAGAGAGGGGCGCACGCGTTTCGGCGCCGACAACAAATCAACAAATGAAAACAGACAAGAGGCGGAGAGTAATCAACCTGCGGCCTGGAAGCCCCCTGAACCTGAACGCTTCTGACAAACGTTTGGCTTCGACACGACCCACCCCCCCGTCTGTCTGTCAGTCTGTCTGTCGGTCTGTCAGTCTGTCTGTCTGTCTGTCTGTCTGTCTTTCTTTTTTTGTTCAAACACGTCCGCTCTCGCCTTGACAGGCAGGACAATATCCTGCCCGCTGAGTAGTTCCTCTCACTTCCTCCACTTCCTGCTGCTTCGAGGCAGCAGCAAGTGGAGGAAGTGAGAGAGGCTCAGCCAGAGGCTCAGTTGAGAAAGCGTGCATTCCCCAGGGTCTCACATCCAACCAGACCCGTTGTGGGAGAGCTGGTTATGGGGTTACTGGTGTTGCCCACGCAAAGCATTGCTTTTGTTTATATAACAGTTTGTACGATGCCTATTTTCTTAACTTCCTTCAGGAGTCCACTCTGAAGGAGTGTAAAAAAAAAAAGGAAACAGACTTACAGTATTGAACAGATAGAGGTTCCAGGTGGGAATTGGAGTTAATTAAAAAACGCTTTCTCGGTTCACTTCCTCCGTCCAGACAAATGATTAAACTCAACTGATGACCCTCGACTTGACCTCAATCAAGTTCCAGCTGTACAATAAACCTGTACAGAGTCTAGTGTCTGGCTGTGTGATTTATAAGTTTATAAAGCAACGTTCGGCCCGTTTGCTTGCCTTCACACAGTGAAACCTGAAATCATTTTTGACATCAATTACAATAAATGGGAACAAGATAAAGTAACTCAGTAGCGCACTCAGTAGAGCACATACCTCCGCCAAACCAAAAAGTCCCCTGGATCCGGATCCAAATAAATTCTGGACATAACTTTTTGAGTTATCTTGCTAACAGACAAACAAACAAGCAAACAAACAAACAAACAAACAAACAAACAAACAAGCAGACAGGCAGACAGACACGAAAACATAACCTCCTCCCATCTTTGATGGCTGAGGTAATAACAAATGGGTCCTAGTACAGAGCCCTGTGGCACACCACTGTAAATGAGCTGGACGGACTGACCCGTGACTTCTCCTCCAGCCTGGTCATCATGACCACGGTGGCCGCCCGCTGCTCCCACACCATCCTCCAGAAGTCCCCGAAGGTCTCCGGGAGCGGCCCCTGGGTGGCAATGTAGGCGTTCTGCTTCCTGTAGCCGTCGATGTAGTTGGCGTTGATGTAGTCGCTGCCCGTGATACCTGGCATGAGGACAAAGCAGTGAGGACAAAGTGTTTTGACAAATCCAATTTTTATATTGGATGGATCGCATTCACCATTGCGTGTATGATGGATAAATCCATATGTAGCTCTATTCGATCGGTTTTCTTGTACTCTCTTATGAATTGTAAAGGTAAGCAGAAGAACTGAACTTTGTGCCCCTACCACTGATTAAATCAAATGCTTTGTTGCACCACTAAGGCCAACTTCTCCTTAACTGAGTAAAGGTGGGGAAACGGTGTTAGAAGGACTCTGTAACTCCATGTTCGGGGCTGACTCTACTAGAGAGGAGACTGGTGTATACATACATTTAATACTGTTACTCAATACACATTAAATAGTATTTTATGACTATTGTGTGTTACTTTACATTTAGAAGCCTCATCTGTCCTAGACGCAATATCTCATAAGGAAATTACCACGACAATTGCAGCATGTATGATTATATAACGTCAATGAATCTGTTCACGCACACTTTGTATTCCAGAACAAATCAGCAAAATAATCCTTGATGAAATAATTAAAACAAGATCATTACTTCAACGGCACTCAAACAGCGTCTCCCTGCCTCTTTTTTTTTTCTCTTTATATCCATGCAGCAATCAAAGAGAAATTGAAACACACGACGACAAAGGTGCCGCTAATTGCGGAGTATTTACTAAATACAAAATTGAATTGCACACAACAACCACTGTGCCTCGTATCCTCTGTGATTGTCCTTTTCTTCTCTCTCTCTGTACTCTTCCTCTGCGGCATTAGCATTAGCAGTGGTTAGCGGTAGCGGGTGGCGGCAGAAGAAGCCTAGCGGACTGGCATCTGATTTACCCTCCTAACGCCGCCGGAGAGAGCAGAGCGCAGGAGATCTAGCGTCCCCCCCCACCCCCAGAGTAAATCAGCTGCCGGGGCGACCCCCCCCCTCACCCCGCCCTCCCCCCCTTCTGCCATCACTCTCTCTCTCTCTCTCTGTATCTCTCTCTCTCTCTCTCTCTCTCTCTCTCTCTCTCTGTGCACCACCACGCTCCGTCACCCATCTCACATTCCACTAAATCCTAAGTCTTAAGGAGCGCCCTGGCAGCCCCCAACTGATGAGAACGGAAGGGGAAGGGGGGGGGGGGGGATGTGGTTGTAGCGCCCTGCCGGGAGACACGTGTTGACACACCGGGTATTCGCGCTGCTGTGTGTGTGTGTGTGTGTGTGTGTGTGTGTGTGTGTGTGTGTGTGGTGTGTGTGTGTGTGTG
Organism: Muraenolepis orangiensis; assembly: GCA_027704905.1. NCBI lineage: Eukaryota > Metazoa > Chordata > Actinopteri > Gadiformes > Muraenolepididae > Muraenolepis > Muraenolepis orangiensis. The sequence continues at coordinate 10,177,850 of CM051004.1, read as the reverse complement.
TGTGTGTGTGTGTGTGTGTGTGTGTGTGTGTGTGTGTGTGGTGTGTGTGTGTGAACTCGACGGCGGTGTCTCGTCGTTCCTTCGGCAAAGTGAAAAGCTTTTAGTCCCGCCGTTTCAATCTAACTTTGTCTTAGTGTTGGTGTAGCCCCCACCACAAGTATGCATTAGGTGTTTAGATAAGGTATTTTAAATTGAAGGCAGGGTTTTAACAGGGTTTCCAGAGGCCCCAGCCTCCTCTGGCCCAACACTTGTGTTCGTTAGGTCGGGAGCGGTGGCCTATTCGTCCAACTGCTCCCCACCTACCCTGGGTATTTCTTCGTTCCTGCCAGAGCCATAAACTGTGAACACAGGAACCAAGCAATGTTCTTTGTTCTTCGTTCAGTAAACAGAGCCACGGAGAGCCATTAAACTGTCTATTTTGTCCACACCAAAAACCCTCCCGAGCTTGACTCGCCGCGCCCAAAAAATATCCCTCGCCAAAGTATGGGCTTTAGATGGTGTTTTTTTAATGTATTTTTTAGTTTTTTTTTCTCTGCCAGATGTGGGGGTCTTTTAAAAACACTAAAGCTTAACTTTAAAAGCCATAAAAAAAAATAGGATGACTTAACTGTCAGTCACCGAGAGGTGCTCTGGGGAAAAGCACGGGTTCAATGGCCGCAGCCCATCATTATTCAGAAAGGATTTCAAACGTTCAGTCGGTCTGAAATATACTCCAGTCCCAGCCGGGCGGCAGGGACTCGCCTGCTAATACATACTGTATGCTAGGAGGAGACGAGGACGCCAGGAGGAGCTAGGAGGAGTTTGGAGGTGGAGTGAGGTGAACGATCAGAGAGGAGGGAGAAGACGACGGATAAAGAGACGGAAGGAGGGTGGAATGTATAGAGAGTGGGGGGGACGACAATAAAGGAAGAGTACAAAGTGAAACAAAGAAAAAAGAGACAGTGAAAGTGAAGAAAGGCAGTGAAATAACAGTGAAATAACGACGAAAAGGAGAGAGAATGAACGAAACGCCCCGAAAAAGAGAGAGCGAGAGAAACACAACGAAAGGATGAAAGAACAGAATAAATGAAGGAATAAGGACATCCGGAATGCCATTTAATGAAGGGATTCTGGTCACAGCCAGCTGAGCAGTGGATGGCGACCTGCATGAATTGTTCTACTTCTGCCACTAATGGCTAAAACCACCGCACTGTAAAATAGAAATTTTAGACTTGATTAATTTATGTATTTATGCCAAAGGATAATTTGGTCATGGGTTCCGTGGCGTCGGCAAATTGGCCCCTGCTACTGTGAGACGTCGCAATGTCTTCGCCCGTGGCGAGCATATATCACACGTACACACACACACACACACAGAACACACGTGTGTGTGTGTGTGTGTGTGTGTGTGTGTGTGTGTGTGTGTGTGCAATGGAGGAGGATGATGATGGTAGTGGTGGGATGAGAAGTGATGTGATCGCTGAAGAGTGACTCCCTTGAAAAGATTAGCCGGGTGGGAAGGACCTGCGAGGTGTTTTCCAGTTGGTCGGCGACGTGTGTGTGTGTGTGTGTGTGTGTGTGTGTGTGTGTGTGTGTGTGTGTGTGTGTGTGTGTAGAGACTAGTGCCTTTCTAACCAGTGTAGCCACTCAAAGTGCTCTGTAATATGTATATATAATATGTATATATATTTATATATGTACAATTGTACTCATATTTGGCTATTTTAAATCTGTATGTTTATTATTTTTTTAATAATTCATATTTTTTAATTGCTGTGATGTGTGTAAAGAGTGACTGGGAGGATTGCTGCACAATTTGGTTGTAGTTGTGCAATGACAATAAAGGCATTCTGATTCTGACAGTCAAGAAAGGCTGAAGTGTCATCGGTGGTTCATTTTATAATAATGCCTTTCCTTTGGCTGAAGTGTAAATCTTCAAGAGTGTCAAATAAAAAAATGACATCTTTGATTGATTTCATTGATAAATGAATGAATGCAACTGATGTGATTTGTCACGTATTCTCTCCTCATGATGCTCGTGTGTCAATAAATTCATGCATATCTGAATATGGGAAGACAGCGCTGTGAACAGATCAGAGCAATACCTTTTCCTGCTCCCCCCTAGGGGGGGGGGGGGGAGTTTTGAAAATGAACATCTGTCACGAAGGAAACATGAGCGGCATTTGAAAGACAAAAAAAATCGAAAGCGTCAATCGGTGAAAAACAACATCACAACATTACAAATGAAGCCCATGAGAAATAGAAGAGTTAGAACAGAACACTGGCTCCGACTTATTGTCTGTTCACACTGCTGATCACGTGTTGGTTACGCAGGGTGATGACTTCAGTGTGTCCCTACCAACAGTCCACCTTTATCATTAAAAGTGTTCCCTCACCAAACATGTGCTAGAATGAACCATAGCTAAACCGGAGCATGAGGAGGATGACCTGGACCTTAAAAGGACCTAAGGGGAGAGGGGCCGTGTTGTCTTACCGTCGATGGGCGCCAGGATGACGCGTGAGTGGTCGTAGGCGATGACGTTGGCGTAGCGATTCTTGGGCTTATTCACCTCCAGGTTGGAGTGCTCCCAGGTGAACTGCTGGCCTGGGTCGATCGACTGCACCATACGGAAACGCACGCCACGCACGCACACACACACACACACACACACACACACACACACACACACACACACACACACACACACACACACACACACACACACACACACACACACACACACACACACACACACACACACACACACACACACACACACACACACACACACACACACACACACACACACACACACACACACACACACAGGGAATTAGAGGTGCAGACAGAGTGCGAAGAAAGCCTCCCTTTAGCCATCAGAGGAGACGGTGAGAGAGGGAGGACGAGAGACAGAAGTAGACCAAAACAAGCAAGGTGGACCATTTCACAGATGGGGAACACAGTCAGAACAGCCTCCTCATTGGCTGACTCAAACACCCGCCCCCCCCTTTCATCAACATCGTTACCCGTCGGCGGGACAGCGAGATAACACATTTTCGGCATGTTGTTCAGTCGCACCGCTTTTTCCGCTTTAAGGGCAAGGGAACAGGGGGAAAGTGTGAAGGCTGTAAAGAGAAACAATTTATTCACTGCGAGAACACATCCACCGTTGTTCCTTGTAAATATTGGATCTGCTTGTGGGGGTGATTCCTTATTCCATTATGGTTCCTCACAGGCTCTGACACCGGCGGGCCTTGTGTCTGTGTTTAGTGGCAAGGTGTGGGGGTGGTGGGGTGATGGTGAGGTGGTGTGATGGGGGGGGTGGGTGCGGTTCATTATCCAAGCCCACGCGGGGCTTTGCGGGGTGACGACGAGAGGGAGGGCTAAACGGCGTTCCGTCGTCATCGTCTCAGCTCTCACACACGTCCTTCATCCACACATAAAGTCTCCTCTCTCCACCGGCTTCGCTGCTGGGTCTCTTTGCCACACTTCTCCTTTTCCCCCCGAGCTTTTGTCTCCGTGTGCCTTGTTGTCACATTCTGCACTGGTCTTCATCTTCTACCGTTCTCCTCTTTGTCTTCAACCCTGTTCCGTCTCACATATTGTGTCCATTTGTCTGGTCTCATAAGGGAAGCAAATGAAGCATGCTTTCCCCCCCCCCCCCCCCCCCCATACACACGCACACCAAATTTGGTATTAAAGAGTCATCATGGCCCGGGCCCAACTTCATCTTCACTCCCTCCTGTGTCACTTCCTGTTCCGCTGATGACAGATGGCTTCTGTCGGAGAGCAACGGCGTGGGAGGAAATGGAGAACGGCGTCTGCTGTAGATAGCTTTTTATTTTTTTAACTAGAGCTTTGAGTAGTCTCTCTCTCTCTCTCTCTCTCTCTCTCTCTCTCTCTCTCTCTCTCTCTCTCTCCTCTCTCTCTCTCTCTCTCTCTCTCTCTCTCTCTCTCTCTCTCTCTCTCTCTCTCTCTCTCTCTCTCTCTCTCTCTCTCTCTCTCTCTCTCTCTCTCTCTCTCTCTCTCTCTCTCTCTCATGCATTACTCCCAGAATACTCCTTGTTTCATCACAGCAAGCTTTAGTCCAATCACTCACAACCGCTGCGGCGAGCTGCTCTCGGCGTAGCAGCGGGTCACCTGGCCGGCGACTATCGGCCATTTGTCAAGAACATAACAAAATTAAAATTACACTTTGCCGTTTAATTTGGTCATTTATTCTCCTGGACGGGGGACCTGTGCAGCAGGCAGATGAGCCAAGTGGGGAAGAAAGAGAAATAAGACAGAGAGGGAGAGAGAGACAGAGAGAGAGAGAGAGAGACAACAGGAGAGACAGAGACAGGTAGAGAGATAGAGTCATTAGAACTTCTGGTCGAAGTGGACCAGTCAACTTTAGCACAAAATAACCCATCCCACCTCTCTCTCTCTCTCTCTGCCTCCCACCCATCTCTGCCTCCCACCCATCTCCCTCCAGCTACCCATCCCTCCCTCCTCACTCTCTCCATCTCTCCTCCCTCCCTCCCCCTATCTCTCCTCCCTCCCCCTATCTCTCCTCCCTCCCTCCATCTCTCCTCCCTCCCCCCTCCCTCCCCCTATCTCTCCTCCCTCCCCCCTTTCATATACGCCCCCCTCCTCCCCTCACCACACCCCCCCCCACCCCCATCTGAAACCCAGTCAGTGTGTCTGACACTGGTACAACCGCTCCCAAACGCCAGGATTTACGCATCTCACCGGCTGCCCCCGAGGCATAAAGAGGTGATTACACGGAGCGGTTATCACCTCCACATCAACCAACCGGGACGGCCGCACGTTCCACTGCTACCACAACGTGGGGGGGGGGGGGGGTTGGAGGTGGGGGGCAGAGGCAGCCGAGAGGCAGGGTGATTTAAAGGCCTCTTCGGCGACGGTACGGTTTCGGCTGGAGGGGATATTGGTGCCGGTATGCAAACGAGAGCTGATTCAGCCCTCCTGATATCTAATCAACTGCGGTGTCATTTATAACCCCCGGTGCCCCTGGACCCTGACAGCCCCCCCAACCCCCCCCCCTCCCCCAACCACCCCCCCTCCTCTTCTTCTCCTCCTCCTCTTCTCCTCCTTTCCCCCCAACAACAGCACATCAAGTGAATAGTTGCTGCTCGGGAACGTCTGGAATGTTTTGGATCTATAATTACTACCTCAGAGTTAATCGAGCAGCAAAAACACACACGCATGCGCATGCGCGCGCGCACACACACACACACACACACACACACACACACACACACACACACACACACACACACACACACACACACACACACACACACACACACACACACACACACACACACACACACACACACACACACACACACACACACACACACACTTGATGAACTAGGCTCTCAGCAGGAGATGAAAGAGAGTATTATTTCAGGGCAGAAGGCATCGTCAACGTTAGGGGTGATTAAGAAACGATGGGGTGATGATCTTCATCAATGGGCAGATTATTATTATTATTATTATTATAATCATACGTCAAGGGTTATCCAAAGAGGTTTACTATTTATATATTTGTGCAGTCTTGCAGCGAAGAGGAAGAGGCCGTCTCCTGGAAAATCTGAACGCATTACTGGACAGCCCCCAAATGATTCCTTTATTTGGTCTGACTGAGCTTTAAGGGAAATTGCATCCTCCTCCATCCTCCATCCTCCTCTCCCTGAAAAGTAAAACCTCTTCCCCCCCCCCCCCCCCTCGGGTCAATTTTGGAAAATTTATATTTTTCATAAAGGCAGCTTATATCGCCGAAACGAGGTTAAAGCTGCCAAACACACCCGGCCTCTCGTAAACGCAGAGGCTCCACCAGCCATAAACCCCCCCCCCCTCCCATGTACGCTCAGCAGAACAGACAACACTTTGGGACAGTTTTTCATTAAGAGTTACACCCCTAAGCACCCCTACACTATAAATACAGTCGGGTCGCTTCAAAGATTCCGGTTGACCTTTGAACCTTTGCACCCCTCGACCCTTGTGCACCGACTCACCTCGTATTCCTGCGAGAGCTTGAGGTTGTCGTTGGCCTTGAGCAGCTCCGTGTGTTCGGCCAGCTCAGCGATGGGTATGGGAGGGTGGTTCAGCATACCTGTATGGGTGGGGGGGGGGGGAGGAGCAGGAGGAGGAGAGAGATAGAGGAGGAGGAAGAGGAGAGAATGTAAAAAGAGAGAAGGAGGAGGAGAGAGGATAATGAGAAATAGGAGGAGGAGAAGGGGAGAGAATATAAAGAGATAGGAGGAGGAGGAGGAGGAGGAGGAGGTTGAGGAGATAGAATATAAAGAGAGAGGAGCAGGAGGAGGAGGAGGAGAGAATGTAGAGTTAGAGGAGGAAAGGGAGAGAGAGAGAAGGAGGAGGAGGAGGAGGGGGAGAGAGAAGGAGGAGGAGGAGAGAGAAGGAGGAGGAGGAGGAGGAGGAGGAAAGGGGGGCGGGACAAAGGAAGGTGAATTAGTACGACTGGGCGGCTGCGGTGGTGGCGGTAGAGCAGGAAGCTGCGTTCTCGTTAGCGTTAACGTGGTCAGTGCACATGGTGAGTAGTTCAAGGGTGAGCGGAGCTTTCAAGGCGATGGAGGTTTGGAGCTTCAGGGGGGCGGTGTGCTAGTGAAGGGAGCGTGGGATTTTAGTCACACATTTAGTCTTAATGGGTCCAGATGAATGACACGTAACATACAGGTAACTCAAACCAGACTAGGCCAGAGCTCAGACCATTCAAACACTAGCCAGCCTGATCAGATCAGTGTGTTTCTGTTTGTGATACGCTTGTTAAACCACTTGAATCAATCTAAGGTTGTTTCACTGTTGACAACAATTGCTCCGTGATGCTTTGCACGACATAATCAAAATGTTTGTATGGATTATTGTTGTTCGGTATTTTTTTTTTCTATTGTTGAAGATCAATGTGTCAAAATAATACAAGAAGAAACAGCTACTTGCGATGCTATGAATAAAATCTAAACGATTGGTAATAAAAAGCTTTCAACCAAATCAAGATCAAAGCTGATGCAGCGCGCTGATTAAGACCGTTAATCCTTTTCACTGTGCTAATCGCTTGTTATCCCCGCGCAGGATGCTAACCATATCCGTGTCCTCCAACCGATCGTCATTGTTCACGTTCTAAAAACGGTGCCGAGCCTGCAGAGGAGCCCTGGCCCAGGGGCTTCTGGGAAAGTGCAACGGACGATAAAGGGAGTGTGTGTTTATTTGTGTGTGTGTGTGTGTGTGTGTGTGTGTGTGTGTGTGTGTGTGTGTGTGTGTGTGTTGCTATGGCCATACAGTGAGCGGCTCCACCCGAACCCGAGTGCCAAGGCAAAGCAAGCGTAGTGCTAGCTAGCGTGTAACACCTGTTACAGCCAAACGTACTTTCACACTCGCTAACAAATCGGTAAACCTTCAAACACGGCGGGAAAAACAAAACACAAAAATAACAAAAAAATAAATCTGTCTGGTTACAAGAACATGAATGAGCTTTGTTAGTTCAATTCGTCGGCTGGTAAATGGCATCAAATTGATCAGTTGGTAAATAAGGTCATATTTGTTGTTTGGTAAATGGCATCCATTTGGTTTGTTGGTAAGATCCGCTGTCCCTCCCTCCAGAGTCCACAGCACCGCTAGGCTGCCACTGCAGCAGAGCGTTATCGTCCCGCTGCTTTAGCTCGGCCGGCTAATCCACTTAGCTGCATAAAGTCACGCCCGTGTTATGGAATATAGGACAACCGTACGACGGGGGGCCTCATAGCCGCCACGGGATCAACACAATTTAACGCTTTGTTATTTTTAGCAAGTCTTGCAGCTTTTCTTTTTTTGGGGGGGGGGGGGATTTTTATATTTAGCTAGCATTGTTTGTTAGCATGAATATCTTTGTTTTTGCTCAATTTTCAGGTCACGTCGCTACAGGAATGCTGACCCTGCACTTCATCAGAAAACCTTCCTTCCTTCTGGGTTTTAATTAAGCGTAACAAAAATCGTCCTAATCACATTAACCATCCTTAATCTCCCCCCTTTTTCCATGGGACGGTTTACGGCCCTGAATGTTAAAGGGAGGAGAGGGAGACATTTTTGTCATCATGATTCTCCAGAGAGATGATCTTATGTTCCCTGGTGACTGATCGGCTGGTTATGGTCATTTCTGTTCCACCCTAACCCTAACCCCACAACAATGCTAGACGGTTCAAATTTGGGCGAGTTACTCAGAGATTAGCCAATATAGTTGTGAACACTGAAGAGGAACTAACGTGGAGGAACTAGGCGTGGAGGGATTGCTGCATTTTTAGCGCCGCCATCCCAAGATGGGAGGAGGTTATGTTTTTGCCCGTGTTTGTTTGGATTTGAGAAACATAACTCAAAAATGATAAGTTATGCATGGAATTGGACAAAAGAACAGTTGATTTGATTTTGGCGCGGATCTTGATATAAACTTGTACCGATGGTGGTATGCACTCTACTGTTATAATTTAGTTTTTAATGCAAGTTTCATGTCCTATTACTTTGAAATATCCGTATAAATAACAAAAGTGCTGAATTAAACCCTATACACTGTAATGTAATGGGAGAATTAAAGACAAATGTGAATGTTTTTTTCGACATGGCGTTTTGCATTTGTGTGTTCAGACCGGGGGTCTCCATGGAAACAGGACAAGACAGCCCATGAATGAGTTATGGAGCTGAGGTTCATTAGGACCGAGTGTCAGGAACATCCAAAGAGAATGTTAAATGACCGCTGGTTGTCGGTTATTTACTTTAAAAAGGTGCAGGCGAGATCAAAGCGTCAGATATGTTTGTATGAGTTGCACCACACTTTGATGATGTTTTCTGTTTGAACAGAATCCTGCTTCCCTACTCTCAACATGTCAAATTGTCGACCAAAACACAGCAACACAATTTAACAGAATCAAATATAAACTTGCCAATAATCGGTCAAAGCTTTCGCCAATAGGGAGTTTTGATCTGTCTTTAGATTATATTTCCAGAATTACACATACACAAGTAACATCTAAATTTGACCAAAAAAACCGAATGGTTTAATGCCTACAGGAGGGACAGGAGGGTCTAAACTATTTGGATCACCCCTAACCCTCAATTTGCATGCAGCCTGTGTGTAGCATTGCCACCGACCCCGATGTGTGTGTTTGGGCTGATGGACTGCAGCCATTGGCTCATTGTATGTGTTAATCCCACCCTCTCTCTTCCTTGATACATTTTCCCATCCTTTGTTTCTCCACAAGCTTCCAGAGACTAATTGATTGATCGCAGGCAATTTTGCTTTCGGAGGGGGTTTGGGGGCTCAGAACTGTACACAAAGAGGTCCAAAAACAAGAGTTAATTTCCAACCCAAAGTCAGTCAAGGACACACCATCGCGGTCGCCGGTAACCCCTCCTCCACCACCACTGCTAGCACCACCCAGATCTTTCCTTTCAACACCCCCCCCCTCCCCCTTAAGCTCCTCTCCAATCTGCGTCTTATCATTTATATTCTCCTCCACTTTAACCGTTCCCCAACCGTTGCATTTTCCTCTACGTGGGTTCAGGGAAGGAACAAAATAACGCTTCTCCAATGTACTCCAATGTGTCGGATGTGATGGAGACTTGATAAAAAGGAGTCTTTCTGGTGACCTCCTCCACCCCCACACCACACCCACCCTCTCTCCCTTACATGTCTCTGTTCACAAGCGACTGCGTTTCGGTAGAAATAGAAAACTCTGGCGCGTTGCCTTCAGGTTGAGAAAACAATGCGTGATCGCTTTCTGCTAAATATTCCCCTCGGTGAGCGGGGGAAAGGAGATTGTCGAATGAATATTAGTGTCGCTGCTGCTTTAATTCATTCTACCGGTTATCTCCGAGTAGACAATGAGGACCCTCCGTTAGTGCAGGAGGCGGAGGAGGAGGAGAAGGAGGAGGAGGAGGAAGGCAAGCGGGTGGAGGGATGGTGGTGGGCGTGAGGAAGAGGAGTAAGGCGTTATTAAAGGGCGAGAGATTGAGGTTGTGTATGAAGACGGAAAAAAATAAATAAAAGAACATCTCTCCATCTCCCTCTCTCGCTCCGCCAGCAGAAGTGATCGTACGAGTTATCTTTGCGCATGGTGATTAATGCCAAGCCGACAGCCCACACGGACACCGTGATTGATGTTCGACCGCCAGGTGAAGAGCAAATTAAACAGCAAAAAAAAAACAGAAACCATATCGGCGCAGGTTACTGGTGGAGACCAATGGAACAAAACACAAGGCGGTTAGTGAGCAAAACATAGCTCCGTCATGTGGGGGGGGGGGGGGGGGGGGTGAAAAAAATAAAATCAATACACATAAATCAAAAATCACAAATGTGAATTGTTTTGTGTTTAAACGGCACCGAGCAGAACCAGCAAAAAAAAAAAAAACGAAACAATTAAGTAAAATAAAAAAAACAAGCAGAGAAACAGAATGTATCGACTAACTTTCATCCATAATATCGGCTTCACTCTGAGGACTGCTTAGACCAGAATCTGTGAAAAACAGCAACACAAGGGGGGGTACAAAGGTGGTCAGGATGAGGGAAATGCCAACAGAAAAGGCAATGCACATTTGAAATACACACACGCACTGATTGTCCCCGGTGCCCCTGTCCTGACTCGGGTTGGCCGACTCTCTCAAGGTGCCCTGGAACAACTATAGACCCCCCCCCTCCACCCTGTACACCCCTAGAGGTTCACCTCACCAGGAACCTATCCCAAACTATTTATCCCTCTGTGCTGTTGTCGGCAGTCACGAGATCTAGGATAAGAAGATCAATCCCGCGCAGCTTTCATAGACAGCAGGGTTAGGAGGCCCCCGGGGACAGGAGGAAAGAAGAAAGAGGAGAGGAGGAGGAAGGAGGATGGAGGAATGCTTGTGGTTCCCGTTGAAAAATGAAACCTGAATGGCTCCCGTCATTGGCTGCCGGGCCAAGGAGCCAAGGAGACAGCTGACAGCATCGTGTGTCTCAGCCAATAGGCAGAGCACGAGACGAGCGCCGAGGTCAGAGGCCTCGGTGAACCCCTCCCAGTCTTCACGCCATTAGAACACTTTGGGTCGACATTCAACCAAATCAGACTTATCGGAGCATTCGGCTAATTCCTGGCTCACCTGAAAAGTATGAATAAACGAGTGAACGAATAACTCTGTGACTACACAAAACTACACAAAACCGGGAAAGAAAAAGTCCCAAACTGTACAGGAACATTGATGGGACTTCTAGTTGCTTCTAAGTACAGCAGGATGAGTCAAAGCTGCATGTGTGCAGCACTGGTAACTCTGGCCGCCAGACGGTAGAACCAGACAGAGAGAGAATGAGAGATGGAAGGTAGAGAGAGAAAGAAGCATACAGACGCAAAAGCAAAAAGACTACTTTTAGGGGGGAAAATAAGATCTTGTCTGCCATTCTCTTCAGCCATGGCAGGCGTCTTTTGGCATGGGCTGGTAAACGTTTAAACACGTTGAGTGTTTAACTCTATGTATATCTCTGAAGAAGAAAGTACAAAATATGCTGCTGGTTTTAGTCGTCGTAAAGTCAACGCAATACAAAACAAAAACCTTCTACTAACAAGGAAACTGACTATTTATGAGAGGAGCCCGGGGGGTGGGGGGAGAACTAAATTACAGGGAGAAAGATTGTTATAGAAGTGTTCGGGTAGAGGGAGAAAGAGGGGGAGAGAGAGTAATTATAGCTGGAGGGGGTGGGCTCTTGATCGTAGCCAGGCTGTAGAGATCAGCCCAGCCTGTCCTGCTTCATTAGTTTGGCCCCCATCGTCAATGTAACCTAGGGATGCAATAAACATAATGGCATGGAGACAGAAAGAGAGGGGGGAGGCTGGCCTCAAGAGGCCGAGCGAGGCTCGAAAGAGAGAGAGAGGCGGTGCGTGTGCGTGCGCTTCAACGTCGGGCGCGCTATTAGCTAATGGGGCTTGTTCGTGAATGCTCACCGTGCCGCTTAATTAGACAAATAGAACGTCGGTTTGAATTAAACTCTCAGGGATGCGGGGATAACGGCGACCACACAACATTCTTCTCTCCGGGAGAACTAGGGGGGGCATTTATCTAGAAGAAAGTCACCTCCGTATAATATAATAGGTAAGTGGATGAGGTGTGTGTGTGTGTGTGTGTGTGTGTGTGTGTGTGTGCGCGCGCGTGTGTGTGTGAGGAAGAGGGAAAGAGGAGGAGTAAACGTAAAATGGGTATCTATTATTTAAGGAACGGGAAGGAGAAGGCAGCTGAGGGCAAGGGCCACTGGAAGTCCGCGAGACAAATGGAGAAAAAAAGCAATTAAAGCTTCTCTACTTGTCACTGTGAAAAAAAACAATAAAAAAAACAAACAAACAGATAAGAGCGAGGGAATCGACCCAGGTAAAAAGGCCAACTGCAAATGGAAGCGGCGCAATTTGTGTATGTACTGTATCGATGTATTAATGCGTTCTCCCCCGGGTGAGGTGTGGTATGTGTGGTGCGGTGTGTGATGCTGGGCTGTCTGGGCTCTGCATCTTCATAAACACAACAACAAGGGAAGGGGGAGGGGGGGGGGGGGGGAAGTGTATTAGGAGACCGGACCTCAGCCTCAGCCTCTGTGAGAGGACGACGAGCTGAGAGTTGAATTCAGGTTTTTTCCGACACTTAAGATAAGCTGATAACCGGAGGGTGGGTGGGGTAGGTGGGAGGACGGAAAGCGGGGGGGGGGAACAAGAGGGATTAGAATTTGAAATAAAAGGGGGGCTGGTTGGTTGGTTCCGGGCTCACGGTTTACTTCTAGGCATTCCAAACGACGCCTCACGCCTGCATACCCGCCCATTCACCACACGTAACAAACTAAAACTCAGAAATCCCCATAGGTCCTCTTTCGGATAAAGGAGTCTTCTGAAGTGACAAGAAAGACCTACGATGGACGTGAAAGGACATAGATGTTAGAAATAGAGGGCTTGGGAGAGTCATAGAGCAACGGCTCGAGGAGCCTCGTTTGTTCGTTCGTTTGTTCGTCGGAGGAGGAGGAGAGGATGAGAAGCACCAGAACACACGTTAAAAAGAAGCCATGAGGCGGTTTAAAAGACGCTCGAACAAACAACCATGAAGCCATTCATGTCTTCCCTGGAACACTTCACGTTCAGCCAAAAACTCCTCCCTCCTCGGCACACCAAAGCGCCTTGCACTTTGTGCTCGCAGCCATCCTCAGCCCCCCAGGCTCCAGCAGCCAAGGGCTTGACCCTCGCATGAGACCTTTAAGACATTGCACTGACTATTACTTACTTTGGAGCCTTAACTACTGGATCCTGCGGGGAGTCTGACGCAACTTTCCCATGGACTCACATTCATTCATGTACAGTATATATATATATATATATATACACATTTAAATTAATTCTGTTGCATTGACCTCTATATATTATGTATACATTATATTTGTATATACATCGTTTATTACAGTTTTCTATTGTATTTTGCACCATTTCTGCATGGCACTGCCACGTTCATCTCGCTGCATATCCTGTATGTGTATGTGACAAATAAAGTTCTTGAATCTTGAATTGATCTATTGAATCTATACACATACATACATGCATATATATACATACATACATGCATATATACACATACATACATGCATATATACACATACATACATGCATATATACACATACATACATGCATATATACACATACATACATGCATATATATACATACATGCATATATATACATACATGCATATATATACATACATACATACATGCATATATATACATACATGCATATATATACATACATACATGCATATATATACATACATGCATATATATACATACATACATGCACATATACATATACATACATACATATATATACATACATACATATATATATACATACATACATACATATATATATATATATATACACTGTAGATATATATATGCATGACTCCCACTCATTCCCTCTTGCAGAGACATATTCGTATAATATTTGTATTGTACGTATTATCTTGGTTTGGCTCTGTTATGCTCACCCCTCCTCTCGTGTCTCATTCCCACTGCTGTTGTCGCCATGACACCCACATTTCCTTCTGGGGCGGAATGAAGGCTTATCATATCTTACCTTAGCTCATGTACATGATTGTCCCTGAAAGATTGAATGGCTTCATGGGTAGCTTGGTAAAGAAACGCCACAGGTACGGTGTTCCCATGTGGAGGTGTGGACGTGTTGAGGTCTGAGATCTACCTTGAGAAAGTCACATGGTTTTCAGCACCGCGAAGGACATCTTGTGTGGAAGCACCGTACTGGAGAAGTGATTTTGTAAGATGAATCAGCGTGTAGGCGGATGTTCAGTGTAGTGCTGCGGCAAGACACAGTGTCTGTGTCTTTGTGTGTGTGTGTGTGTGTTTGTATTTGTGTACGTGTGTGTGTGTGTGTGCATGTGTGTGTATGCGTGTGTGTGTATGCGTGTGTGTGTGTATGCGTGTGTGTGTGTGTGTGTATGCGTCTGTCTGACAGTGTGAAGTATTTACACTCGTGGGTAATCATATACCATATTCACTACTCCTCATCAAAAAGTGATTTATCTTGCTCTTGTTTGGGGGGGATGAAAAAAAACCCAAAACAAAACAAACAAGCGACTGAACTGTTTTTCTGCGGTAACTTCAACCATTATGATTGAGTTGAACCATCCCTGTGCTGTGGGAATGTAGCGGTGTAAAAACACAAACTGTATGTGTCGTGAAGAGCACCGTGTGTGTGTGTGTGTGTGTGTGTGTGTGTGTGTGTGTGTCATTGACTGAGGTGAACACCACCAGAACACGGAATCAGCGCCCTGAACAGAGCACAGGCGTACGAGACGGCACCTTGATCAGCTGCAATATCATTCCTCTCCAAACAGGAATGATTTCTCGTGTTTCTCACCTTAATAAGCTGGTTTTCCCCTATCGTTTTGATTTAAAATGTTCAGTTTTAAAACTCGACACTCGAAAAAAACAATTGACATAAAACACAGTTTTCCAAGTCAGTAGCAAATGATAAAGAGAATTTTCCCGATAATACAATTATATGTATATATTCAAATTATGAATCAAATGATGTGATAGTATTAATCATTTAAACATTATTTTTTTTAATATTCTAATTCCAAAACATTATCCTCTACTACTGTGCATGACCATCAGTGCCGGCCACTGATTGGTCAGCGGGGCCTGGCGATCGGTCTTACCTGGCGTCTGGTAGTTGATGCGTCTCATCTCCACGGGGTCGGTGGGGTGGTGGGCGGCGATGTCAGCGTTGTTAAGCATGCACTTGGTCCGCGGCTCCGCCTCTTTCCTCTTGCGGCTGGTGAGGAGGATCAGAAGCAGGAGGAGGAGGAGGAGGAGGAGGAGGAGGAGGAGATGGATGGAAAAAGAACAGCTCATTGTTAGCTCCAGTGAGCTCAATGCACCGCAGTCCTGTGCGTTGACAGTTGCAGACAACAGCGACTTCCTAAAGCGTCAGCTCAAGGAACAATCACACAGAGAAAAACAAGGTATAGTTCAAAAGTAAACACACACATATACCTGCCATATGCACCTTTTAAGCTCATTCTAAATGTGTGTCTAAGTGTGTGTGTGTGTGTGTGTGTGTGCGCACTAATGTCTGTATGTAAAGTCTTGGTGTGTGTGTGTGTGTGCACGTACAGACGTGCATGCAAAAAAAACGCATATCTGTCTACAATTTTCTCTTTCAGCCCAATCTAGGTATGTGTGTGCGCATCCACCTACCCACCCACACACACAGACACACAAACACACACACACACATACGGCGAGACAGCGACACCCCTACCGTAACCTTGACATTCCACCTGTTCATTAAAAGTGTCTGTGATGCTGAGCCCTGGTTTGTTTTTTTGTGTGTGTGTTTCTTTGTACTTTGTACTTTTTTGTCTTTGTCTAAAAGTAATGGCGGTAAAGTGTGACTCAAGACGTACCTGTCTGGCTTGCTGTTTCCATAGAGAGCAATAAGAATCAGATAAACACAGACACAAGGGGAGGGAGCACGACACACAGGGAGAGAGACACAGGGAGACAGAGAGAGAGAAAAAGAGAGAGAGAGAGAGAGAGAGAGAGACAGACAGACAGAGAGAGAGAGTGGTGAGATCCATCAATAGAAGAAAGAACAGTTTGATATTCACAAGGTCCTCCACTGCCACCATGACACCTCATCAGCATGCACAGTATCCTGTGGGAGGGTGTGTGTGTGTGTGTGTGTGTGTGTGTGTGTATAAGCGTATGTGTGTGTGCATATGAACACACACATACTTTGTCCAACACAGAGTGGAGATTACTGATCAGATGGAAATTGGTCATTTGTGCCTGAACATATATATAAATAAATATACAGCATATATATATATATATATATATATATATATATATATATATATATATATGCATCTGTGTGAGTGTGTGTATGCAAGTTTATATCGCTTTTAAGTGCATTTGCCTGTGTGAGTGCGCATGTGACTTGATATTGCTTTATCGCCTTTGGGTGTGTGTGTGTGTGTGTGTGTGTGTGTGTGTGTGTGTGTGTGTGTGTGTGTGTGTGTGTGTGTGTGTGTGTGATTGGCGGGCTGTGGTGGGAGGGAGGAGGATGTCGGGGGAGGGGTGGGGTGGGGTGTTAGGGCCAAGGGCAGGCCCGGGATAGACTATTCACCAGGGAGAGATGGGCAGATAAACGAGAGGAGGAAGAGAGAGAGAGAGAGAGAGAGAGATCCAAGGAGAGATGTTACTCTCTCTACCCAACGGAGCCAGAGGTAAGGCAAGGTCAGACAGCAAAGGGAGCATCTGATAGCAGCAAGCTGAACTCCTGTTCGGCTTCACAGTTCCGGCCCTGCTTACAATGACTGAGTGACTGGCCGATCGACTGACGTAGCCTACCAGAGAAGGCTAGGACCCTGTCAGTCAGTCGGCCGACTGTCTGTCCTCCTCAGCCAGTCACTCAGACAGACAGACGGTCAGCCGACTGACTGACTGACTGACTGACTGACTGAGGAGGACGTAGCCTGCTCTGGTAGGCGGCGCACGTCCCAACAGCACGTCCGTCCCTCCTGGGGTTTGATCCGGTGGGCCGGCGTGGCTAACAACCGGCAGCCAGACCGCTCAGCACCGCCGCTGGGCGATTTCCCGCGTGGAGCGTTCAGGGACGTACTCTACATCTAGATAACTAATTGAAGCTGAATCTGTTTTATCCAGTAACACACATCTATTCCTACGCTGTGCGTACACGGTGGTTCGATACTAATTGAATGGCGTGCTCCTCTTTGCCGAGCTGCATCTGTGGCGTCTATGAACTCTCTCTCTCTCTCTCTCTCTCTCTCTCTCTCTCTCTCTCTCTCTCTCTCTCTCTCTCTCTCTCTCTCTCTCTCTCTCTCTCTCTCTCTCTCTCTCTCTCTCTCTCTCTCTCTCTCTCTCTCTCTCTCTCTCTCTCTCTCTCTCTCTCTCTCTCTCTCTCTCTCTCTCTCTCTCTCTCTCTCTCTCTCTCTCTCTCTCTCTCTCTCTCGTGCTTCAGGGAGTGAAATAAAACAACACAATCGTAACAAAGCCATTTAATCTCACATTAAGTCTAAATAAATGGTTGTTCATATTGATTTAAAATTAAACGTGCCTTCATTGAAGAGATATGTTTTTCAATGTCACCTTGAGTTAAAAAAAAATTGTGTTTAGATAGCTTTTTTTTTTTTCCGCAACAGAATAGAATGCTAGTTAAAATCCAGTAATTCTTACTGGATTATATGAGACTAAATTAATTGGCAAAATTTTGATTTTTTGTTGCTAAGAATTGTCTTCATTCCACACCGTCACACTGATTAATATCAAATAAGCTCTTTTGTCACACTCCGATATTTAGTCCACCTTATACCCAGGCAAGCAACACGGCAGGGTTCCTTTACACTGTGAAACACACATCATGTTGATGTGTGTTTCACAGTGTAAACACATGCTAATGTTCAGTATTGTATAGTGTAATGCCATGCTCATGTCATTCCCACTGTGAAATGGTGTTGATATGGTTTTTTTGTTTTTGTTTACAGTGTACAACTGTCGTCCATTTTGTCCAAAATGTAGTGTCGCGTATAGCCCAAAAGACATCCAGGGGAGGGACGACTCACTTCTTGTAGAGGAGGATGGCGATGACGATGCAGATGATGAAGACCACGGCCAGCACGGGGCCCACCACCCAGATGAGGCCGTCGGCTCCTGTCTCCACCTGCCGCACGTCCACCAGCTCGGGCGTCATCACCACGTCCGTGTACGGGCTGGTCGCAAACATTTTCTGGAGGAAAAGACGAGGACACCAAAAACTCAGTGGTGGCCAGCAAGAGATCACAAGGTGTCTCTGCTTAGTGTTGCAGCATATGTATGTTTCATTACTTAGTGCTAGTGTTGTGAAATTGCCGAAAGGCAATCATTTCATCATTTCCAAAAGGAAATGATGAACATAATTGATCATAGCATTTGAATATTTTCAACAATATTTTTTTCAATATTTTTAACAATTAGAATATATATAATTAATAATATTTCAAGAACAATAATAGTATCTGTATTTATACATTTAGAGCGGCACATTTTACATGTAAAAAATAATAGAATATGCCGAAAAATCTCTTTCAAAGATTTGACAATTATTGTTTTTTAGTCGTTTCTTTGGTATTTTTGTCATTCTAGTAAACTTTGTAATTTGTAATTGTTGTAAATTTTGTCATTTTACATACATTCTCGGAGCTGGCGATAATATTTCACTGTACACTGTACCTTAAACTTGACAAATAAACCCAATCTTAATCTGAATCCATTCAACGTCACCCAGATCAAAACCGATCAGAATCTAAACACCCCGATCCCCCCTGTGCGATCACACCGGACCCCCACTCACCCCGGAGGTGCTGTTGAGCTCGGCCAGCAGGAAGAAGACGTACTCCTGTCCCGAATCCAGCGGCTTGTTCTCGCAGCTGCTGTGGCGGTGCTCCGAGCCCACAATGTAGCTGGCTGGAAGCTGCCGGAAGCACGCCATGACGTAGGGCTTCCTGTGGTCCAGCTGGGCCTGCTGCCGCCGCGACCGGTGCCTCGGGATAACCTCCCGTAGAAGCTGGAGACGGCGGACCGCGCAGGGTTAAACTTTCCTCAATCAAATATACGGTATTCTACGGTGCTTTTTACTCAGCAAGGGAAATGCCACACACAACGAAAACGAAGTTAGTGAGTTAGTTTAACGATAAATTAGTTAAGCCATGAATGAGTTGAACTATAAATGAGTTAAGCGATAAACGATCAACGATAACGTCAGAGTAACAGTCAGGTACATTTTGACAAAAGAAGAAATAAAAGGCACTACTTTTTTTCTACAATATTGACAGATTCTAGTCTCCTAACTTCAAATTCAGTTTCTCTTTTTACTTTCTTACAGCCGGCGCGGCGGGCTTCTTTCCTCGGTTAAGTTAAACAGCACGGAGACAGTAACGATTTGTCGAGAAAAACACAATAATAATGAACAATCTACCACTTTGAATTCCCTACGGGCAAAAATGACACTTTGACGCACCCAGACAGGTAAATAAGCTGCACAAATCCATTAGGCTTTTCATTTTCACTTTGATGATTCTGTGTTGTTCCCCGAATTCAAAACTATCCATCCAATCATCCCGTCATTAAGTCCATTAACTTTATCCAGCGCCAACCCATCGCGTGCCTCATCCTTCCTTACTTCCCAAAGGAATAATTGAAAACTTTTCATGCGCATCACACAAACCAAATAAGGTCCGAGTCAAACAAACCTCCCAGGTCTTTACAGAGATGTTCAACATGCTTCCGCAGGTGTCTCGCTATCTGCTAATGAGACGGCTACGTCCACCCCCACCCCCACCACTCCTCCTGGGGATGATTGATTAAGAACGTGGAGACGGGCAGATGTGGCTAATCCTCCCAATAGCAATATGAGAGGAGCTGCTGATCTGTGGCTGGGAGTGAGCTTCATGGGAGCTATGGGAACGGTGAAGCCGACTGCGTAGTCACGTTCGTGTATGTGTTTGTGTGTGTGCGTGTGTGTTTGTGTCCTCGACATAAACCTCCCCGAATTATAAATATATAGGTTTGAAAGTGCATTAATTGGTTAGCCAATCATGTTACGTGTGGGAGTGGCCTTGGCGCCTCTTCAGCCTCCAGTGTTCTAAATTACCAACCTGAACTAAAGCCCAGATTTCCCCCCTGTGTTCAGTGCTCAGCGCTAATCAGCCTAGTGTGCACGTAATTCCCACAAAGCCAGATTTGCCAGATTTGCAAATTCCCCAAAGTGCAGCGAGTGTAGTGTAGCGGCTAGTGTAGCTAGGCACTCTCAGCCAAAAGTTAGTGGGTTCGCTCCCCAGTGCCAGCAGTCCTACCGGTACAGGCACCTGTAGAATGCTACCTGTAGGCAAGACGTTGTAACTCCTACCTGTTCTTTAATGACCTGTGTCTGAATCAAGTAGTTTTGGGTTAAATCAGCATCTGCTGAATGGCTAAAAAGTTCATGACTAAATGCATTCCCACCAGTGGAGGAAATCAATTCACACCACAGGAAATAGCAAATTACTAATAAATCCGTATGTGGGGGGGGGGGGGGCCCGGCTGGGTTACCTCATCTATGTCCATTTCATCCGGGGTCTTCAGGTTCTTTACGTTGCCGGTGGATCTCTTCAGTGGAACCGCCACCAAATAGAAATCCCTGCAAACACAGAGCCGATATAAATTGTTCACAGTGGACAGACAGTCAGAAAGACATGCAGACATGCAGACAGACAGACAGACAATCAGACAGACAGGCAGGCAGGAAGATGGACAAAAATATATAAAGACACACAGATACCCAGACAGGCACAGACATACATCTAGCAGGTATACATCTATAGATACATCTATTTGGGATACATATATAGATACATCTATTAGGTATACATCTATATAGATCTATCAGGTATACATCTATAGATACATCTTTCAGGTATATATCTACAGTTGCAGGTATATCTATGTCTATCTATCTATCTATCTATTTATGCTTGTGATAACTCACTTGAAGTCCTTGTTCTCCACGGGCAGGAACGAGATGGTCAGTGCGCTGTCGGGCTCTGGGTCGATGTCTAGCTTGGGCTTCTTGGCCAGCATGAGGGGCGCGGTCCTGGCTGCCACACGGTGCCGGGTGCCCCCGTCCACACTCTCCATGCAGGTGACCCGGAACTCATAGGTGCTGTTGGGTCTCAGGCCCGAGACCAGGGCCTTCAGCTGCCTGGCGTCGATGTCTATCTTATGTCGGTTGTACTCGATCTGAAGGAGAGAGACGAGAGGGACATGGGAGGCGTGTGAGATAAGAGAACAGTGCTCCATATTGATCCCAGATGGGGGATTTCGGGTGCCACGGCAGCCAAGTAGAGGACAGTGGTAGAAGAAGTGAAGGCTGATGTATTTTACAGAACTGGGCAATAGAATGACCGACTTGGACTGGTCTTTAGCTCTGTATACCTCTGTATATGTATGAGGGAAATGAGGTTAGAGAAATGGGAGATGATAGGTTGAAGGATAGATGGAATGATTGAGAGGCTGGATAAATGGATAGCCACATATTTTAGATAGGTTTGATTGAGAAATCAAATATAAATAGGAATGAAAAATGTTTTATTTTTTATTTTAATCATATTACTGTCCTGTCCTTGTCCTGTCCTAATTTCTCCTAGGATAAATAAATTATTTCTTGTCTTATCTTCCGTGGTTTTTACATTGTGTGTGTGTCGAGATGTAATAAAAACAACACATCAGACACACGGTTCGCCTTCTGCCATTCTCTCCCTATATTTTGATGTATGTGAGGTCAGAAGAAAGCTGAGGAATAAAGCTAACTTTGAAGCTGCACTAAAGAAAAACAAAGCATCTATTATTCATCCCCATGTCAGGTCGGATCTTCCCGGGGTTCCGCTACTCACGGTGCATTTGTACGGGGACCTGCTCTCGGAAAACTTCCACGCCACCATCACTGTGGTCTTGGTGGCCCACCTGACCGTGAAGTTCTTCGGAACATCTGGCGGAAAGTACAGACGGGCAGAACTTTACCACACGGGAGAGGCGGGAGGGCGAAATAAATAAAAACAGCGGGGGGGGGGGGGGGGGGGAAAAGGAAATTCGTTAAGAGTCAAACAATCCTCGATCTCCTGCGAAAACCGTCTCCTGCTGAGTGGGGGGACAGTGAGCGGTCAGTGAAACGTGATTGGCTGTGAGCAGGGCGACCTGATTGGTTAAGACACACGGATACGAGAGACTCATGAACGACAAACCCATGGGGGACGGGGACAGGGGGAGGAGTGCCGCCTGGCGAGCTGACATGGGGAGTGTCAACCCATCTCTTGACATACACTGGAAACACTTGATCCGTTTTACCCAAGAACAACCACAAAATGGGAGGCCCGAAAATGACCCTGAGCTCTCTCTCTCTCTCTCGCTCTGGCGAGGCTGGGTTGGCACTGCCCATGTGCTGCCAGGCAAGACGTAGAGACAGACCCAAAACACAGCATGCCAGCGGGGCCTCAGCAGTGCATCTGGGGGGGATGCCATGCCGCAAACCGTCCCGACAAACGGAACACAGGGAGGGGAGGAGTTAGTGTGGGAGGGGGTGGGAGGGAGGTGGTGGTTTAAGTGGGAAACGGGGGAGTTAGGGTATCTCAAAAAAGAAAACTCAAAAGCCTGAAGCAACAAAAAAAAAAAAGAGAAAAAATAAGTCAAATAAGAACCAACATCTCCTCTCTATTATCCTTCTAGAAAAAAGGTCCTTGTCTGGAGGGACGTTCATCCTACCTTGCTTGGCCGTGTGACGTGAGCGCGCTAAGGGCTGCAAGGACGACCGACCGTCCGTGTGTTTCGCCCAACGAACACTTACCTTAGATCTGCCTCAAACTGCCTGGCTGTACCCTACCGACTTGCTTTTTGTTTTACCTTGCTTGGGGTTAGTGAAGTGAGTGTTCCACAGCACACGGGTTTAAATCGCAATCTTTAGTGAAGAAGT
The DNA here is from genome assembly GCA_027704905.1 of Muraenolepis orangiensis. NCBI lineage: Eukaryota > Metazoa > Chordata > Actinopteri > Gadiformes > Muraenolepididae > Muraenolepis > Muraenolepis orangiensis. The sequence continues at coordinate 10,154,801 of CM051004.1, read as the reverse complement.
GAAGGTGTTTGAAGGAGGAAAGGAGGGAGGGGACGGTTTTGTCGTTTTGGTGCGGTTGTCGTTGCTGGTTTTGTGTGTCTACGTTATTCGTTCTAAGATCTCGTTCCAAACCCCCTCCCTCGTCGGAAGGTGATAGAAACCCTACCTGTGGGGTCAAAGGCCACTGTGCGATACTGGATCGGCGGGCTGTAGGGCCCGGGACCTACACTTGTGTGTGCCCGTATTTTCACATCGTACGCCGAGTCGGGCTTGAGGCTGGTGAGCACAAAGCTGGAGAGGCCAGGGGCCAGGCGGAGCTCGCGGGCCGCGCCCCCCGCTCCGGCCTCCTGGTAGGCCAGCGTGTACTCCGTGATGGCCCCGTTCCTCTCCGCCAGCACGGGCGGGGACCAGGACAGCCGCGCCGAGCAACACGTCACGTCAGCGGGCGCGTCGATCTGGGGGTAACCCCCCGGCGTGTTCTCGGGCACGCTGAGCTCCACCGCCGCCTCGTCGCCGAAGCCGCCGCGGCTCTTGGCGGAGACCTTGAACAGGTAGGTGGTGCCCCGGTGGATGCTGCCCACGGAGTAGTGGTGCTCCTGGGGGTCGAACTCCAGCGTGGCCAGGGGGGAGATGTCCTTACGACCAAACTGCAGCCGGTAGCCCTGCAGGTCCATGCCGTGGAGCAGGTCTGGAGGGTCCCAGCGGACCACCGCCGATGTCTCAGAGTCCTGAGCCACTGACAGGTAGGGCGGTCCGGGCACTGAGGAGAGCGGGGAAACAAACAAATGATTTACATGACACAATCATCAATATAAATCCATATATATATATATATTCATGGGAAGAGCTACGCATCACATTAAGTCATAAAAAAGGACAGTAAAACGGTCCACAAAAAGAAAAAAGGGAATTGATGTACATGTGCCATGTATATTCTGTGTTCAGCTATTGGCTGAGAGTAGCGGAGGGGGAAGGGGTGGGTTGGGGGGAGTTGTGAGACAAGGCTTTAGAACCTTGTAAATTCTCGGCCGATCGCTGTCTCCCATTACGATTTCATGGCACAGCATCCCAACGACTCCTGTGCTGCAAAGCATCACTAAAACTTTCAGCGGGCGGGAGGGAGGGAGGAAGAGAGAGAGTGAGAGAGAAGGGGGGGGGTGAGGGTGAGGGTGGGGTGTCTCTCTGTGTGCGTGTCGCCCCCGCCCCCATGAGAGAGCGGCCTGCCCTGTAAAATAGATGAGCTATGATTCTCGGCTGTCCAGACGGTATTCTTCAGAGTGGCCTGGTTATGTGGCGCTGCTGGCAGATGACATACACCCCAGCTCTGCCTTTAAAGCCCACCCTATCAAGTGTTGATGGAGGCAGGGGTGATGGGAGAAGCACCCGGTTCTCCCGGGTTCCAGAGTGGAGACCGGGAGAACAGCCTGAGGGATGAGTGTGGCAGTGTGGTCCCAGAGTCCCATCACTCTGGGATATTATTCCACCAGGACTTTTGCCCCCTTCCTCCCCCCCCCTTGTGCCGCCCCACTTTTCTCCCACAGTTCACTGAGGAAAAAACAGAGGAAGCCAAGTGTTAGATAGAACTAATGTCTTTGGGTTTCTAAAGTGGGTGTGTGTCTGAGCGTGAATTGAATACTACGGCGGCAGGCTGGTCTGTGTTGCGTGTACCTCTGTGTATTAGTGTGTTTTGTATATGCGGATGCATTTCTGTGAATTTATAATTCTACACAATTCTGTATGTATGATCGTATTCATGGTTGCAAATATTATGTGTGTGCCTAAAGTGAGAGAGTTTTTATATGGATGTGTGAATGGATGTGTGTCATACAAGGGTGTTTGTTATCCTTTTACATTTTACTGTCTGCTGTAGCACCCGCATTTAATAAAGAAGGTGTGTGTTTGAGACTATAACACTGTGTGTGTGTGTGTGTGTGTGTGTGTGTGTGTGTGTGTGTGTGTGTGTGTGTGATAACTTAGTACAGCAGCGCGTTACACACTGTGTTTCATTCTGAATGTAACGCAGAGAGAGTAATATGCAGGCTGGACCAGAACTAATCCCAACAAACTCAACATCACACTGCAGACACCAGCCCCTCACCGGCAGATGGGATGTGCAGTGTGCAGTGTATGAGTGTATGTGTGTGTGTATGTGTGTGTCTGTGTGTGTGAGCCCGCCTGCATTCAATTTCCATGTGAGTCGAGATGCAAGTCTAAAACACACAGACACACACAAACAAAGCAATCCCACTCTGTGCATCGCTGTCCATTGCCCACATTCCTCATTTCCGTTTGCTAATGGTTTTCTTTCTGCGGATTGTGCATGTGTGTGTGTGTGGGTGTGTGTGTGAGTGTGAGTGTGTGTTTGGAGAAGCAGGGCGGTGGCTCGCCCACAGTGGTAATAGAAAGGCAGCTGCCGACGCTAGCCCAGCTAACAACCTCCTGCTCAGCTGCCACGCTCGTCCACACACACACACAAATGGAAACTCCAAGCTAATGAGCTCCGCTGCTGCTGAGTGCGTGTGTGTTTTCTCTTCATGCACCACAGTCTTTCTCACGGTATGCGTCTCACTTCCTGAATACATCATCGATTACAGAGCCAGCGATTAGGTCTACCCCCAGAACTAATCGGGCTGTGTGCAAACTGTGTGTTTAATCTCTATGTGTAATATTGTGTGTGTGTGTCTGTGTGTGTGTGTGTTAAAAGAAGAAAATGAACTGCGTTGCAAGGACTGATGGGGAATGCATGAGCAGATTAATTATAGGAGGTAAGGGGGTGGGGGGCACAGGGTTGGGTGGAGTGGGTTGTGTGTGTGTGTTGTGTGTTTGTGTGTGTGTGTGTGTTTGTGTGTTGTGTGTGTGTATGTGGGAGGGTTGGATGGAGGAGGGTAGTGAGGAAGATGAGATGTGGTGGTGGGGGGGGGGGAGGTAACGGGGGACAAGGAGCAATCCCTTTTCCACCATATTGGAATTGTATGCCATGTGTGTGTGTGTGTGTGTGTGCGTGTGAACGTGCATGGTCAACAAAACCCTTTGATCTCCCCTTTTACTCTCATCCCTCTCTTTCCATCACTCCCTCATCTGTCTCACTGTGCGTCTTCATCTCTCTCTCTCTCTCTCTCTCTCTCCTCTCTCTCGCTCCCCTCTCCCTCTCTTTCTCTCTCTATCCCCCTCTTTCTTCACCACCACCTCTCCTTGCGTCACACACCATTCCTGCAATCCGAAGTTTCAGTTCCAGTATCTTTTGTTCACTTTCATCTCCCCGATCTTCATCTCCATCATCATCATCTCCATCTCCAGCTCCTTCTTTCTTTACGCCGATGGCGACCACGCCCTACCACTCCATCCACCTCTCCTCCCAATGGTCACATATGCAATCAGACGGCAGTATTTGTTCCCTCTTATCCAAACAGACGGCAATATTAGTTGCTCTCGTATCTAATCAGACGGCAGTATTTGTTGCCTCGTAACCAATCAGATGGCAGTATTAGCTGCCTGGCCGTCGCCAACACTTGGCCTCAATCAAAAGAAAAAAGAAAGAGAAACACAAGAGGGATAACTCTTCATAAACTCTCTCTCTCTCTCTCTCCCTCTCCCTCCCTCTCTCCCTCTTTAGTTGAGGCTGTGGCCTCAATTGGGGAGGAATGATAAAACAATTATAGTTGTGTTATTATGTGTGTGTGCGTTTGTGTGTACACATGTATGTGTGTGTGTATACCTATGTGTACATGTGTGTTTGTGTGTGTGTGTGCATGGCTGTCCTGGGACAGGGTTTATGAACACTGTAATTAGACGGCTACTTCAGGGAGCTACTGCTCCACTTAGCCCACATGCTAGTGATGTGCAAGAGAATGGACTACTATATACAGTATATGTATGCATATACATATATATATATATATATATATATATACAGTATATATGGTATCATCTACTCTCACCAATTTAGCATTTAGCAGTCGCCCTTATCCAAAGTGAAGATACATGCCATTTTCAGGAGCAGGCAAGCCATCCTGTGGATGGATGATTGAGCATGTCGACTGCAGACATCAGGGATCAAACCCGGTACCATTTGGCTTGTAGTGGAACACCCAAGCCACGGAACACCCAAGCCACTACTAGGCTACTCTGCATCTTCACTATCCTGGAGTACAGTGGTTGAATAAGTCATCAAGCAATAGGGAAAAAGGAAAGGACATGGAGGGACGATGTCTCATCTCCATGATCTATTGTCTGGGAAATGACACACACACACACACACACACACAGGGTTGCGTGAACCTGAGCAGAGAATCAACTCTACAGTTCAGAGTCTTTCTGGAAGGCCTTCTGGCATCCTCTACAAGGACCATTTGTTTGATCAATGATTCGTTTTATTTTTCCTTTTGAAACCGCTCGCTGTTGCAGAAAAGATCTTTACTTGTCTGTTCAAAGTACTCAGCACGCTCTAATTCTCTCCAAAATATCTTTTTTTCCCGTAAGATGCTGCCTTTTAGTCTGTAAGTAAAAAAAAAAATCACACGCAAAAAAGAAAAGAAAAGCAAAGCTAGCCAAGCGATAAGTTGTTTTTGTGCATCCCCCAAATTGGATGGACAGTCATAGAAGAGCCTACCATGGTGTCTAGACGCCAGACGACCCGGAGGACTGGTTGTAGATGTTTGGAAAGATGACGTGAAACATGCCATCAACATTGCTATCATTACCTCCGCCATCGAAGATCAGAGGTTGTTTCCGCTTTGTTGGTCTGTTTGTTTGTTTGTCCGTCTGTTAGCAAGATAACTCAAAAAGTTGTGTACAGAATTGGACAAAACTTGGTGGTTCGATTACTTGTGGATGACTTAAGGAACCGCTGATTGGATTTGGGGGCGTAGATCCAAATCCGGATCCGGGGTACTTTTGTGTTGTGGCGGAGGTATGCGCTCTAGTTATGGATATTATTTTCTTCTGTTCTCCAGAGGCATTAGAGATACTCAAGTGATAGCCTTTGGTGATGTCAGCGGCAGTGAGGTAGTGTCTGTGTGCTTTTATCTGGGCTGAAAAAGCACAAGGATCCCAGATCTACGAGCCCTTACCGGAAAGGTTCGGCTGCACTTAAAGTGCACCTTGTGTCCGATTCAGGCGCTTGGAGAGCGGATGTGCTGTGACGAATGTGTGTGTGTGTGTGTGTGTGTGTGTGTGTGTGTGAGAGTATACTTTGTTTATTGTTCTGAGCCTCACTTGCGAGTCTCTCGCTGATAAAAGCGAAATGACGAATGACAATGATGAATGTGAACCGCTTGCTTTCCCTATGCTCCCCTGGCGCCATCTTTACCATAAGGTTAATATGTTGGGTGGACGCGGTGGTCAGGAGAGGACGGAGAGGGAGAGAACGTGTCTGGGGAACCTGCTCACGGACACGCGGGAAACAAATGGAAAAAAAACATTACATCACAAGACAGCGAGGGGCCGCCACTGGTGGCCCGAGAAACACTTCCAGAGACCTTGCCCATGATTCAACAGGAGAGGGAGAGAGGGAGAGAGGGAGGGAGGGAGATGGAAAGAAAGAGAGGGGGAGAGAGAGATTAAAAAGAGAGAGAGAGAAGGAAAGAAAGAGAGAGGGCGAGAGAGAGAGAGAAAAAGGGAGAAAGGGACAGAGAGAAGACAGAGAAAGAAGAAATAGGGAGAGAGGGAGAGAGAGACAGAAGAAAAGAGGAAAAGAGAGCGAGGGGGAGAAGGAGAGAGAGACAGAGAGAGAGGGAGAGAGAGACTTCTGTCAGCCTGTCTGGGATGGATGGAGGTGTGACAAGCTCCCTGTTTCTGATGCCCCCACAACACAAACCATCATGACAGGTCACGGTCCCACACTGTCAGTTCCCACCCCGCTATCTGTAGTGTACTTGTACTGTGTGTGTGTGTGTGTGTGTGTGTGTGCACGTGCACAAGAGAAAGATGTGTCTCTGTGTGTGTCCGTCTGTGATAAAGTGTGAATTAATTTGTCTGTGTGTGTGTGTGTGTGTGCGTGCGTGCCTGCGTGCGTGCGTGTGTGGGCTCAGGAAAATAAATGCTTGGCCCTTGAGGAGAGTTTGTACTGACGGCGGCAGAGAAGAACCTCCCTCATCGTGACTTTGATGCTTCTTCTTCAGAAGAGCTTTCCACTCCGAGACATCCTCGTAGCCTGACGCCTGAACATGACACTGAGCATTTTCACTGTGGCTAATCCACGAGCTAGCCAGATAGCAAAGGGGCTAAATGGCCAGGCCGTTGGTGCAAGCTGCCCTCTCCCTCCAAATAGCCCATCCTAATGACTACTACTTCCATCCCAGAAAGCCACATTATCGTTAAAAAACAACAATACTATCCCTAACTATAATTTTTATCCCAAAATTGTAACGATAATATTAAAATATAATAAATGTTTGACTTGTAATGCATTCTCCGCTCTAATGTACTGTAACCTACTTACGTATTCCAACACACGTCCTACATGTTGTGCATGTAGTGACTTGTTTTAGAATGATACCTTGCATATCGTTGACCCCTCAAAAACTGATATCAAAGTGATATGACAATACCATACATACCGTTGCCAGCATGTTGTAAGACGATGTTTATTTGAGAGGAATTGACGTAGAGCTTTATCTTTTAATGATTGAATATAATGGCATTCAGCTGCAAAATGAGTGTGAATCAACGAGAAATGAGAAATGAGTTGTGACTGACCTGCCCCCTTAGTCACCACCAGCTTAGGTTTGCTGCGTGCTCCGTCCCCCTTGGTGGTGTAAGCAGCCACCGTGATGGAGTAGGTGGTGTCTGGCTTCAATCCTCCGATGACCATTTCCTGTGCACAGGAAATGGGAGGGGTCAGGAAACAGCAGTTAGTTAGTAAAGGATCCAAACTTTTATTGATTTATCGCCACCATCGTCGTTTTTCTTTGTCATGCAACTACAACACCATTTATCACGCCGATCAAATACAAATAAAAACATGGACAGATCGTGTTCGGTCTTACGCTACTCGTGCAGCATGCTTCAAAATTCCCCATCGATTCCCTAGGGGTAGTAGTATGGGTGCGATAAGCTACACAGCGGTATTTAAACGTGACACAGCTCTTTCATTGGTGTTGGAGGACAGAAACCCTAACATCATAACCAGTTGAATAATACATACACACTGGTTGTATATCCTGTGTGCTCAATGGCCACATTTTTTTTTTTATTGTTGTATAAGCTTTCCTCTTCTAAGAGTTATTTCCCAATCAATTCTCATTCATATTTCAGGGGAGCCGGTTGTTTTCCATCCGGCTGGTTGGCGCAGATGGGAGAGGTGGTGAGGAGGTAAATGTGAACGCTACGCTACATGCTATACTGTAAAACACACGTCTTCGATCGGGGGGGGGGGGGGAAGCAACATCAAACTGAGGCCTACTACAGGAGGGGGGGGGGTCGGTTCTGAACGTTAAACTCCAAAGCGGAGGGAAAAGTTTTGCCGCGAAAATTTGAAGCCACCACACAGAGGCATTGCAGCAAATAGCAAAAAAAGTCACACAAAACAAGGAAATAATACACACACACACACACACACACACACACACAAAACAATACACATAAACACAGCATGGGCAGCACCAAACAACGACACAAAACAACGCACAGCACTACACACGGAGCATTCAGCATTCCAGTCCGAGGGGGAAGTGGGTACTGTATCAGCCGCCCAAACCGGCCCTTATTTACATCACAGCCGCGCTGTGGTGAGAGGGCGAGGAGGAGGTGTCTCCGCCTCTTTGTGAATCCCCAATCCCGATTGGTTGATGCAATACCCACTTCTTTTTTTTTTTTTTTTTATTCCCCGGACACTAGTGAAAGCACTCAAGCGGGAACGCCATACTCACATAGTCAGCGGTATCGTCCATTTCCCACTAACCCCCACAAGCCCACCGCCACACAGCATAGCGCAGGAGAGAGTGTGGGGGGTTTGGTTAGAGGGTGGGGGGGAGGCAGAGAGAAAGAGAGAGACAGAGAGAGAGAGAGAGAGAAGGGAAGATATGGAAGTGTGAGAGGCAGCAGCAATAAGTGAAGAGAGAGAGAGCGAGAGAGAGCGAGAGCCAGAGCGAGAGAGAGAGAGAGCGAGAGAGAGAGAGAGCGAGAGAGAGAGAGAGAGCGAGAGAGAGAGCGAGAGAGAGCGAGAGCAGTTGTAACCAGAGGAGGTGCAGGAGCAGAGAGAGGACAAAAGTTCCTCAAGTAGGTCAAGGTGGTGTGTGCTGGACGGTTGGGGGTGTGCTGGGTGTGTGGAGGTTGTATTATGAGAGAGATATTCAGGGAGGTTTGGTTTAGGGGGGGGGGGGGGAGAAGGAGGGTGTGCTGGGTTAAGAGGGGGGCTAGCTGGAGTGAGAGGACGATGGGGCTTTTTTGGGGTATGTACTGTATATGCACCCACAAGAACACTATTTAAACAAGCTATTTTTAGGATTCATGTTTCTGGGCAGCCAATGCACAGTCAAAAGTTGAACTGGAACAGTGGATACTGCCTGCGGTGACATTTTTGCTGCAGTGTTTTAATTAAGGGCTTAATGCTAAGCTTCACTTCAGGAATGTGAATGGGGGGGGGGGCTCTTTACCTGCCGTGATGTGTTACATAACCAAGTCCCCGGGGCCCTGGCCATTACTGTCTGTGTGGTTGGCCGGGATATTCGTGGGTGTGCAGTTTAAATCTGTTCCACATCCTGTGACTTTTAGTTTCATATTTAGTATCCCTCGCTCCGAGTTTGAGAGACATAAGGGTTTATGTGTCGCTGTGACATTTTGTTTATTGTTTTAGATTAGGTTGTTAGGTTGTGTGTAGTGTGTGTGTGTGTGGTGTGTGTGTGTGTGTGTGTGGTGTGTGTGGTGTGTGTGTGTGTGTGTGTGTGTGTGTGTGTGTAACCCTCTGGGCCCGGTCAACCATTTTGTTGAAAGAGCTTATGAATATATATTTTTAAATCTCTATCTGTCTCCTGGGGAGAGTTAAATCAGGGTATAAATGGGATCAAATGTAAGATTACATCCACATAAGGAATCTGTTGTTCTCCATATACGTATGTGTTGTTTACCCTTTGTCCATTGGAATGATTGGTGCTCACACAAAAACCACATTTTGCCATTTTCTCTCCCCCCCAACACTGCACTTTCAGTGCAGTGTTCAGAGTGTTGTTGTGCGAAAGTATAATAGAAAAGAAGAAAACATTAAACAAGGTTCCATTAAAATTCTTTCTTCCTTTCCCCTTTTCATTTTTCGAGAAATGCTTCGCTAAAATGTTTTCATGCCAATTTCACTTTGCCCCAAGCTACAGAATACCATAATCAGCAGTTTGGGGTTGTTGTGGATATTTCTTGTCACCGAGTCTTTGTGTTGTGATACTGGCAACAGAATGAGGGCGCTGGGTGGTGGAGGTCTAGTGTGAGGCTCGGGCCATAGACATCCTTAATAAAAGGCAGGGGGGGGGGAGAGGAAGGGAGGAAGGGAGGAAGGGAGAGGGAGAGGAAGGGAGGAGAGGCAGCGGAGAGCGAAGCTTTGATTACAGTTCTCACTGTGGGCTGAGGGGAAAATATAAAAACAGCCCCCCAACTGGGAGAGGCGTTCGTAGGACCATATTCCCTTTCCTTGAAGCAATATTTGTGAAGACTGTATAGAGCGAAGAATAGTCGCCTTGGTGGAGCCGCCACCGCTGTACAATGTTTGCAACTGGTGTGAGGGAAAAAGATTAAAAATCGCTATTTGTTTTACATCTTTGTGTGTGTGTGTGTACTTTAGGGTTTGGGTCATATTTCATGAATTTCAGCATAATTTAAGATATCTGGATTCTTATTTATTGAAAATCATTTGGTTTACAGATTTGTTGGAAAATAAAACAGGTTTATTTTTCCACCATAATCTTTGAGGCCCAAATGTAAAAAAAAAAGAGGCTATTGTGAAAGTGTTATTCTAAAGCGTCTTACGACACATTGAGGACATACATCGCGAGGATGGGAGGCGCCCCCCAGTGGGTCAAACCCCTGACTCATACACAGGACAAATTTCATGGAAGATAATGGGAACACGTGACGTGAACGCCCTTGCTCCAGTCGACAGGCCAGACAGACCATGGCTCAGCGGCGGTGGTCGTACCTGGGCGTCGGCCAGCATGACGTCTTTGATAAGCGGCAGGCCGCGGGACTCTCCGTTCTCCACGCGGACATAGTGGACCTGGTAGCCACGGATCTGCCCGTGCTGTTTACCCGGCACCAGGGAGCGCCACATCACCTTGAGGGCCGTGGAGTTGAGTACCTCCACCTCCACCCGCCTGGGAGGAGCGCCGGGAACTATGGGTAGAGAAGAAGAAGCAAATAAACAAACGCAATGAGAATTGGAGGGTCACCAGAGGCTGGTAAGAAGTGATGTTGGAGGGCACTGAGGCACTTCACTGGCGTGCAATAAAGGACAACGCAACATTTTGTCTGCCGATAACGCTAGTCAGGCTACGGCGACTAGGTGTAGCAACATTATTAGGTATTCAAGAACAGACAGGAAGGGACAGGAACCAAGTTGTAATAGTAATTCGATTTTTAGATTTTGGGGATTTTTGGCGCATTGTCATGCAAGGAGATCCAGAAAGAATCTGGATCTCAATAAATAAATAAAAATTAGAGACCATATATTCTAAATTAGCTTCAAAGTGTCGATTAGGACCGTTGGACCAATTTGTGATCCGAGACACTTTACCTTATGGTTGAACGCTTCTGGACTGGGAGTCTCGGAAACCACATTCTTTCCTCCAGAAGTCCACTGGTGAAGATCTAACTCGTCCACACTTTTGTCACAAGTTTGGCATCTGCTACAAGTTTGTTCAAAGCTACTTGGTGTGGGATCATTTTGTTGCATTTGAGCAAAGGGTGAGTTTAAGCCTCGGACTGCCAAATTGTAATTTTGTCTTGTATTATTATAATATATATATTTTTTTGTTATGTTATTTGTGATGTTATTTTAAAGGAAACCATGGAGTATGGCAATGACAAATTCTCATGGGGATCACCAAGGTCCATTTATTTGCTGTTGTCCTACTGCACTGCCCCAGGTGCTGTATGTGTCCCCCCCCCCTCCCCTCCCTCGCAGGACCCTATCCTGACCTGATCTCTCTCTGTTCTAGTTCTTATGTCAAGAACTTCAATTGATTTTCTATTGCGCCCACTGTACAATGCTGACTTGGAGACGAAAATGTGGAGTCATGTCAAGCTTTGTTGACACATACTAGACCCCCCCCCACCCCCCAAGACTATTAAACACATATAGATGAGGGCGGGGGAGGGGAATGTGGAGGTTGCTCTGAACGGCACATGGGGTGGGTTTGTTTAAACAACTAGCCAGGTTTTCCTCAGGATGTCAGTTGACATGGGTGGTCTCCCTTTCAGACGGTTAACACTACAACAGGGAGGATTGTGCCATAGCTGGACAGTGTGTGTGTGTGTGTGTGTGTGTGTGTGTGTGTGTGTGTGCGTGTAAGAGTGCGCACTTGTTGAATTGTCTAAACACCACTGGTACATAAATAGATTCCTGTAAAACCTCTAGAGTCACGTAGACATAACAGTGAATGTGATTCAGAATAGGTCTGGAGTTCTAGCTTTGCAAGCATAGGTTTAAAATGTCAAACAGTTTGAAAAAAAATCCTTTTTCATTCAGGCAATTATCATCAACCGCTTCCCACGCCATCAAACCTGCACTCTGCACATTTTCTCACACTGATCTTTAACGGTCAGAAACACGAGTCCTGGCCCTGTGTATGAATATTGCCTCTCGAGTTTGGAGGAGTGGGACCCAGCTATAGTTAAGATGACTAAAACATCCCCTGTGCTTCAAGAGGGTGAAAGGTGGGTTAGCACAACAGCTGTCGAGTGAAGTTAATTTCTATGCAACTTTTCGCATTGGAAACGTGAGTTGTCAGCGAGCATTCAGTATTAAAAATTGTTTTGGTATAATTGCGTAGGGAAATAAGTAAAATAATGACAGACCATAGTAATAGAATTTATTCTACTATATACTATAAATCATACTATTTGGTCATTTTCACACATGTGGAGGTTAGTACCGTCTTCGTCGGTGCGGCAGCTGAGCAGCTCGCTCTCGGGGCCCGGCCCCATGTGGGTGAAAGCGGCCACAGTGATCCGGTACGGGGTCCACTTATCCAGCCGCTGGAGCAGCACCTGCTCCTCGCCGGCGGCCACCGACACCTCCCCGTAGGTCTCCTCGCCACCGCCAGCGGCGGCAGCGGCCGACTCGGCGGAACCTGCCGCCACCACCACCTGGTAGCGCACGATGTACCCCGCCAGGGCGCCATTCTGGCTCTCCACAGGCGGGGGGCGCCAACTTACCAGCAGGCTGGTGGAGCTGGAGGAGCCGCACTTAATTTCTTGAGGGGGGGCGGAGGGCTCTGGGCAGGTGGAGAGGAGGAGGAGGAGGAGGCAGGGAGAGGGAGGAGCGAGGAGGAGAGGAGGAGGGAGCAAAGGGTAGGGGTGAAAACCAAAAACTAACAAAATGGGAGAGATGAAGAAACTGATAAAGGTTTGAACGAAAAGGAAAAACTGAAAATTTTAAATTAAGGCAAAATTAACTTGGATTAAAAAAAATCATAAAGTAAACGGTCAGGCAAATGTCAACATAAATGATACAGAGGCGCTTGGTGTATGTAATAATGAACCAAAATGGTCATCTTCAACACCATTTTATTATATATTACTGTCACTTATTTTGTTTCTCATGTAGCCACCGTTCTGAGACGTTTTAACACTTTTAACACTATATTTCTTCATCCGGGTAGCTCTTTGCCAAGATATTAATCCTTGTTCGGAAAAGGGTTCACGTTAGGTAAGGGAAAAGTCTTTAAATATTCATATGTAGCTGAAACTTTATAGTTTCAAAGTGACTTGTTGAAAGAAATATATGATGCCACATATTATTTAATTCAGTGGCATGTATCTCATGTAACAAACAGAGAAAATCGAACAATGTAAATGACTTGGGAAGCTAAAAGGTTAACGTCATTCACTAGTTCCTTAAAATACAGCCGGGTTGTTTGTTTGGATGAGCAAACGGGAAAGCAGAAAGAGCAGCTTGTTCGGTTTGAACCCAATAGCTTCCTCAAACGGGGACTATGTCTGAACGTGAACAGCGGGCTCTCCGAGGACATGAAAGCACACATATCTGTGAACTTTCTAATTCAAAGTCAAAGCTCTCGCTGTCGTAATCTGAGCCGAGCGAGAGAGGCGAGCGCTCGGTGACAGGCCGCTCTGTACCGAGCGTGATAAAAGAGAAAAAAGGAGAAAAAAATGGCCACTTCTTGGGTATTATACAGATAAAGGGACATATGAGAATAATTCAGTTCATCGCAGGTTTTCCCCAACTGCCTATGGCATTCAATTCCCTGGGTGGAAATAGACTCTCTCCACCTCGGGGTGACAAACCAAGCTCATTATTACATGCCCCTCTGTTGCGTCAAGGTAAAAGCTCTTGAATAAATGGAAAAACAAAACAAAATCATATGTGTATTTCTATATATATATATCCTTTGAACAAAAAAAAGATGCCATTCCACAAACAGCAAACCCAAGGACTAGGATTGGAGAAAGGAATGCAGTGAAAGCAACCAACAAAGCAATAAAATAAAATAAATAAACTAATACACAACCGGTGATAAAAGATAATAAGTAATAATATAAAAAAAGGGAAATACCAAGAAATAGGTCTCGGTAACCAAGGCAAACAAGCAAACATGGCCACTGTTAACTGAAAAAGGACAATGTGGAAAAACAATGTTCAAACTTTAGAAGGAGAATGAAAACAGTTGACAAGCATCGTCTGCATCATACGTACCTGGCTCCCAAACTAACGTTAGACTTTCTTACCATTAGCACCTGGCTACCGAGCATGCTGACTCGGTAGCCAGTGAGGCCGCGACACTCTCCCTCCTATAAAGTGTGTTGAAGAAAGGATTTCAAAGCTACAATTTAAAGCTTAACTTAGCCAATCGGGCCTAGATGTATACTTTGGACCAGTGTTTGTTTTAGATGATAGGAGGGACAGTGTTTTGGCTTGTGTGCTGTTGCCAGGGCTCTCTTTGCTCTCTTGTGCCTTTTAGGGCTGGCGACTCCACAAGACCGTTGAGAGAGAGGAGGTGTGTTTGTGTGTGTGTGTGTGTGTGTGTGGGTGAAGATGTTCCTGTCCATATTTCTCTGCTTGTGTTCATCTCTTTTCATGTAGAGCAAATTTGGATCAATCCCATTTCATAGCCAAAAGTTCACTGCCAATGTTGTAAATTAACAACACACAGGAACAGGGGTACTCTCAGTCATGAGAGGTTAACGTATACTTCTCGCAAGGTGACGAAACTGGCAGGTTTCTCCTAGGGCCTGGGAAGGCCCCCCGCCCCATCAAGAGGTATAAGACTGAACGTTCTGGCATGCAGTAAATAGGGCAGGACCACAGCCGCAGTCCAAACCCCCTTTTTTGTAGCCAACGGGCTTATTTACTTATGGTTTTACCGGATTTTGAGCCCCTCAACTTCCTTTCAAGTACTCATATTGTATTTACGAAAGCCCTGCCAGTCAAGAGTGATTGCTTGGTTCTGGGTTTGGCTCCGCTATCGGCCGGCTACAGGCCTCCTCTCGGACCACGGAGACTTAACACCGGGCCGGGACGGATCCTTCGCTAAACTGTCCATCCCATAAAGACCAAGGGTGGGATTATATGGACAGGATAAGAAAAGAGGAAACGGATGCTCCACTTGCGGGGTCACACCACCACCACCACCACCAGCTCTACGGAGAGTTTCTAGATGCTTTGTTTGATAAGTAAGGTTGATTTAATAGTTTGATTATTTCGTCGGGATCATCCGTCTTTTCCAATGTGATCAAGGTCAGAGGGCCATAATGGCATGACGTGGCATGTTCAGGTGGAAGCTAGTTTTTACATGACCTCTTTATTATTACTATTATTATTATGATTTTTATTATTACATCTGCTGAAACAGATTAAACACACGCTCTCATCATTCGACCAATGATGTAATTTCTAATAATGTGTTTGTGTGAGCCTGCATGACTGGAACACAGTATTTTGTATTTTGTAAATCATTTGTAGATCGTTAAGGAATTAATCCGCCCCGGTGCCAAATGGTTGTGCCGGTGTTCACTACAAACAGTCCCCACATATCTAGAAAAACCCCCTGTGCAATTACAGTAAGTGGGGCGGCTAAACTGCTTGTTTGGCTAAACACAAGAGGATTTAGAATCTGCCACTTTAATTTGAGAGATAACACTTGACTGGCCGCCGGCAGTTCCTAGGTATAATCTAAATGTGTAACAAAGCCTGACAATCCAGGAGCCTGGCCTATAGCTCGTCGGCAAAGCGTGAAATGAATTCCGACGCTATGAAATGGGATTGTTATCTGCCACTCTAGGGCCCTGAAGTCCAAACAGCAGAAAGCGCTTCCCTAACAGCCCCCTGCGGTTAGCCGCCACCGGAGCCCACCCGGTGCCCGGTAATGGCCGGGCACCGGCATCCCCAGGAGGCTGCGAAACCTGTCAACCTGTGCACCCCTCTCTCTCATTGTGGACCCGGCACAGCCCCGTGTCGGCGCGGTTTTGCCAAAAATACAACCAAATAATACAAAAAAGTAATAAAAAAAAAAGACTCCAAAGATTTCTTTAAGCTGGTCAGAATAAGGTTAGCATACCCCATAAGGCTTTGCTTCTGTATGGTGGGGGGGTCACTCTTGCCAATTATTTCCCAAAAGGAGAAGACATTTCCACTCCCCAAGTTTAATTGGGGCCGAGTGCCAGCCGGCATGTCATACAGCATGATTTGAACCACATCTTGGGCCAAGGAGGTTACATGGCAAACCCAGGCATGTGGCACTGAAGTCTTGGCAGTGAAGGACTGCGATCCTGGAGAATCTGAGTTTTTTGTTTGTAATGTTTTGTTCCATTTTTCACGA
The DNA here is from genome assembly GCA_027704905.1 of Muraenolepis orangiensis. Classification (NCBI taxonomy): domain Eukaryota; kingdom Metazoa; phylum Chordata; class Actinopteri; order Gadiformes; family Muraenolepididae; genus Muraenolepis; species Muraenolepis orangiensis. Next base: position 10,138,845 of record CM051004.1, on the reverse strand, counting down.
GTTAATGGAAGAGTAGTCCCCCCCATTGCAAAGGCCCCTGGTTATGCGATGCAGGCTGAGCACACACTTTAAGCGCAATAAACATTTTGTACCAAAGATCAAGAACAACAAAAGCAAACATACTGTCACTTTCTTTTCATTTGGCGGCAAAGGGGGTCCAGGCTGGTAGTGCCAATGCAAGAGATTTAAATGTAGACATTTATAGTTCTGTAATTTAATGGGAAGTATGGTGCAAGTCCAAATTGGTTTGGTTCCTATCTAAATGTATGCATACTAATTATATTAAATAGGCCCTGCTGTCCTGTTTGACTGTTACCTTTGACCTTGTGTAAAGTAAGAAATCATACCAAAATGAGTACATATGTGTATATGAAGCAAATACGGCTTTAATCGATTCCCACCACTGCTGCGGGACCTTAATCTCCTGACTGTCAAGGACATGGATATGCTGTCTTTTCTAGCCCCCCATCCCCCCCTCAAGACAGCCGCAGAAGAAATGTACTTAAGAAGACACTTGTTGTGCGGGCACTCATGAATGTAACTATCCTTGCTACAGTATGCTGTGTACGCCATGCTGAAGCTCTGCAGCTGCTCCCTTAGTGGGGGTATTTCGCTTTGCCGCATTCTGAATAAAAACCACCGAGTGATTTACAATCTGATGGGTCTGGGTACAACTCCTTCTGAGAGGACGAGCATGTGGAACCTCAGATGTGCCCGATTAATATTTAAGCACATTACTTATGTAGACAGAACCGCTATCTTATTCATTTTCCTGTCAAGATATCCTGAAGAGGCGGAGAAGGGAGACGTGTAGCAGGTTTGAATGGACAAGCATGTGTGTGTGTGTGTGTGTGTGTGTGTGTGTGTGTGTGTGTGTGTGTGTGTGTGTGTGTGTGCGCGCGCGCGTGCGTGCGTGCGTGTGTGTGTCTCACTGATCGAGACCTAGCACTGTTCCTATGCCGGACTGGAACCCCTTCGCCACCATACATCAACCACTTACCTCCAATGCATCCAATAGATCAACTTGTGTGAGTGTGTGTGTGTGCTGTGAGGTTTTGTCAGAGCTGTTTTGCTTTGGTCTGCCTGAGAGCGTGACCGTTCCTCCTGACCGTGTCGGTAAGAAACTAAACTCTTTGTTTTGGGTGCTTTTTTTCCCCCCACGGTTTTCTCCCGACCGCCTTACGAAGTAGACGTAGGGTTTGTGCGAGACCTTCTACCGCCCAGAAAGAAAAAAATAAGGAAAAGAAATAATAATAATAATAGCAACAACCTAGATTTTTGGAGAAATGTTGACGCAATTTCTTGTCAGATAAATATATCCAGAAGACGTAGGTAGAGAACTAAATAAAGTACAATCTAACTTCTTTTTTCCACTTTTCTTCCAAAAGATAAACCAAAAAAGGTGTGACTAAAACAAACTCAGGCAAAGTGAAAGTCAAGCCATTCTAAGGAGAACTTTCGCTCCAAAGTGACAAATAAATCAAAGAGGAGGGGGGGGAAAGAGGGAGAGCAGTGGAAATATACAGGAAAAAGACCGAAGTGTATCTGATCCTGTCTGATTGCATCTTACCGTTCCGTAAAACAATGCAAATAAATAAAGGGGGGGGGGGGGGGGGGGGAGTCAACATAGAAACATAGAAACACCCACGGGTGGAGATGTGTACCACGCATACACAAGAAACGCTGACACAGAGAAGATGGGGTTTTGTATGGACAGATAAGGTAGGCTCATGCGGCTGGGGTGGTCAATGTTAGTGCGAGTGGGGGGGGGGGGGGTGCAAGGGGGGTACATTTCTCAACGGCACCCCCGGTGGCGGGGAAGGTGCGTTGCATGCAACTGGTGATCTCCGCAGTGACTCTGCACTGTCTTGTGTAGCTCTCCCCCCTAACGCGGCGGTGAAACAACAAACAAATAAAGAGTGAGGTGTGCTTGTTCCAACCCCTTCATCCCGGAGGATGGGGAAACGGCCAACAAGCTGCACTGGTGGAAACAGAAAATGTGTTAAAGAAGGTCTCCACCCGCTACCACGGCTTTCCCCTGGGACCCCCGGGTAGCTCCACCGGCCTCCGGCAGCGTCAATCACTCTAATTAACCCAAAAAGCCACCAACCATTTTGTGAATAGAGGACTAACTATTAAAACTGTTAAAAGTATACACACAATAAATATATATATATAGATTTATTTATTTATATAAAAAATATATACATATATACTGTATGTATTCAATTTTTTTAAATAAATATTTATTATTTTGCATATTGTTTTTTCCTTGTTTTTTGTTTCCGAATCCTATTTGACATGGGAAAACTCTTAATATATTATATATTATTATAACTATGCGTGTTATTAATTATTCACAGCAGAACATCCATCGCCTGAGGAATCATAATAGGCGCATGGATAGCGGCTATTAAGCCCATAGTATATATATATCCAGCTATATCATCTCTGATCTAATGGAAGCGCCGACGTGAGGAAGCACGACGTCCTTCCCCGATGCTCTTTAACCCCCGAGGCGGCTGTTTTTGAAAACCCGGCGTCTCTCAAGCCCCTCAGCCCATTTGAGTGGTTACGCTATCATGCTCTGCTTGCTCTGCCCATCCCAGCAGTGGGTCCTATGATCTCATATCTTGTTATATTTAGCCCCGATCCCTTAAATAATTTAGCGGTGTTACTGCTCTGTGAAAAAAGGGCACTGTTGTTTGATCTGCTATGGGAGTGAATGCAATAAACTAAAACAAGGTTGGACTTATGAGAACCATTGATGGTTTCTGATTGGAGGACTTTTGCGGTCAATCTTGTGATGATACAGGAGCTCCCGCCCCCTTTCTCCATACCGCCCTTCAAGAGAGTTCAGTAGAAAGCCATGGTAGTGACAGAGTAGAAATAAACATTTTTTGTGTCTCTTTCACAAGGGAGAAAGTGCACTTGCTGCTGACAAAAAGAAAAGTAGAAGAAATATGAACAGGAGTGAAAGGAAAATTAATAAACTGCAAAAATGATCAGTCCACACAGACTCAATTTTTTCGACAATGCTGCATACACTCAAATGTATCTGGCACTGGAAACGGTAGAAATATAAGCAAATTAAAAAAGTAAAATGGTTCTCACACAAAATAAACAAAAAAGGAAATCTATTTGCAGCTCAAATTCAACCTTGTTTATCCATGTATCCAAAGATAATTGTGTAAATTTAGTTTGGAATGCAAACCGTTACCTTGGAGTCTTTGCCGGAAAAATCATAAACAAAACCCAAAAATATCAGCAAAACTATTACACCACATTGTATTTGGTCGTAAAGAGTGGAAATGCATTGGTTAAGAGAGGCAGAGTACATACAAAATTTGAACGTTGAGCAAACAGCTTTGAACGTTGAGCATGTGAAAGCAGAACACAATCACTGTTCAAAGATGATGACGCTCTACACTGTTCCCAATAGAGACGCAAGAGTGACGAAAGGTTACAACCTGAAGGAAGAACATCAATACTTTGTTAAACATTAGAAAAACTTACAAGCACAAAAGGGAGGACGGTACTTGCGGTACTACATACTTGCTTGCAAGGTCTTCTGGGAAATGTCATTGGTGAAGGCCCCCAGGCCTTTGTTAGAGATGGCGGCCAGGGTGAAGACGTACTCTGTGTTTGGACGGAGACCGTCCACAACGTAGGAAGACGTGGGCCCAAACTCTTTCTTTATCTGGCGGGTGGAGTAAATACATATTGATGCGGCAGTTTGTACGAGTGCGCGCCATTAAAAGCCCAGAGCACGTAGGCTCTCTCTGTCGACTACCTGAATGCGACGGAACGTGATTCCAACCGATGTTACCAAATCACTTTGTCATTGTGTCTTTGTGAGCTGAGTGTGAGAGCATGAAGAGGCTTACCATTTCGTCAAAACCTGAAAAACCAAATCCTTACTTACAAATGAAACAGACAACCTTCTAACAAAGACAAGCATTCTTACCAGTATGCCATGACTACCCTCTTTGTAGTGGAGGTCATAGCTGACGATTCCCTCTCTCTCGTAGGCGGGCTCCCAGGTCAGTTCCATGCTAGTGTCCGACACAGCGCCGACCTGGAATTTGGTTGGCTGGCCGGGCACTGGAAGACGCAAAAACAACCACATACACTATTTGCAAACAAAGGCATGTCGCACATGAATACGAGGGGAAGGCCTCGTCTGAAGGTCAAAAGATCATCAGCAAAACTAAGATCAACGAAAGTGAATTCACCGTCCAAAACCAGAAGCAACACATACAAGCTCCACCTTCATTAAAGTAAGAGCAACCCATGGCAAAACAAAAAACAATGTGGACCCCTTACCTCCTTGCAGCACTTTGACATGGATGGGCTCGGAGAAGGGTCCGTCGCCCACTGAGGTGAAGGCCAGAACCTTGATGGTGTAGGTCTCCGACGGCACCAGGCTCTGGATGGTGGTGATCATGCTGTCCTGGACGTTGTGGATCTGCCAGTGAGCCATGGGCTGGGAGTCGTCCATGGTGTAGTACACCCTGTATCCCTTGATCTGCCCGTTGGGTTCCTCTGGTTCCTCCCAGCGCACCATCATGGTGTTCTGGGAAATGATCCGGGCTTTGACGTTGCGCGGCGGGGAGGCGGGGGCTTGCTCGCCAGTCCGCGTCTCCACGGGCTCGCTGGGGGGGCCTTGACCGATGGTGTTGAAGGCCGAGACCCGGATCTCGTACTCCGTGTTGGGGTAGAGGCCGCCGATGCTGTAGCGCGTGGTGGTGATGCCGTCCATGGTCTCGAACTTGCTCTCGGGGGACTTGGCGCGGTACTGGATGATGTAGTAGGACACTGGGTCCGGGTTGCCAGAGTCCCAGGTGATGGTGACACTGGTGGCCGTGGTTTCTGTCACCTCTGGCGTGCCCGGGGGCTTCGGAAGCGCTGTGATCGGAGCAGGACGAGTAGACTTGATGTATTTCATTAGAGAACTATATTTTCTACGTATATATTGCAAGATAAAAAACAAAAGCACAATTTTCGCAATATCGCAATCCAGTAAATTGCATATTCACATGACATACATTTACTACAGCTTCATTTGCATAATGCATACCACATGAATAATCTGATGAACCTTTGAGGTATCTACGAGAAATCGACATTGTTGTACATTTGAAGTGAAAACATAAAACACAAACAGACGGACGTTCGAAACCCACAGCTTTTCAGCCTTTGGTAACCCCAAACACCCAAAAAAAACAGGCTTCGCCTGTCCCTCTTGGTCGCTCGGGGAACGCACCAGTGAATAACCGATTCACAGGCGTGATTCACCATCCCCAAACCCGCGCGTCTTACATTTGACCGTGATCTGCGCCACGGCCTCGATGATCCCCAGGCTGCTCATGGCCACGCAGGTGTAGTTGGCCGACTCCCGGACGCTGTCCAGCACCAGCACGTTGCGGCCCACGGGCATCTCGTCCTCGGGCGTCAGGTCCTCGGCGTTGAGCATCCACTTGACGTACGGCATGGGCGAGCCCACCGCCACGCAGGTGATGTTGACGCTGCCCCCCGGCATGATCTCCTGGCTGGTGGGCGTGATGGAGAAGCGAGGGGACACACGGCGGACTGGGAGGAGGAGGGCAGGAGGAAGGAGAGGAAGAGGGGGAGGAGGGAGGCAAGGGAGTCAAAAAAAAGGAGAAAAAAGAAAAAGAGGTAACAAGAGAGACGGATGAAAATTGACCCAACTCGGGGGAGGATATGGTTTAGCGGCTAGTTAGCAGCTGGGTGGCTACAGAGCAGTTCATCGTGGTAAAAATGTGAACTGAAATGCAACAAAAATTTAAATTAAAGAAGACTAGACTTTTCAAAAATATACAAATAATGAGACTAACAAAAAAACTGCTTGAACAACAATATATAGAGATTGGACAATAAAGCAACGATTCATAGCAACAAGGTTCCATTGACCAAAATTTGACCCATCACAGCACAATTAAAGACACAAAAATCTATTATGAGTTTCTCATCTTTGGAACTGAACCTGCTGGCATACGTTTTAACTACGCCGACAATCACCGCAACACCAAGAAGAATAAGGCTGAGGTAACGGCCATGTGATAAACACATATCACATGAGGCCAACATGGCAACCCCGTCACTTCCTGTGCTCCCAGGTGCTCCTACCCAATCAGGAGGGAGACTGTAAACAGGCTCCTCCCATGGCACAGGAAGCGTGGGGTTTACCGGGGCTAAAGCTGATCCTGGTGAGTTCACTATTGTCTCCCTTACAATGCATTTCGAAGATGCTAATTGTATTTAGTGGTCGGTGCGTGTCGTACCGTGCCCTCCCGCCTGTTTGCTACCTTAAGAAACCACTAAAGATGAGAAACTTTAATCAGATTTTTGTGGTTAAAAGGGTAGATCCACTGGACAAAGCCTGTTTAAGATCTCACACGGTTCCATTGACAGATGCAGCTATCAGATTCACAGACAGCATGCATAAATAGACCGCGGTAACTTAGGTAAAACAATAACAAAACCAGAGATTAAGAAATTGAGATCAAATGCATAGAAGAATATAACTGGAAGGATCGCTAGCATGCCCAGACAAGAGACGATTGGAGAGGAGAGGAGAGATACAGGTGAGAGGATAGAGCACCTTACAGAGCGAGTAAGAGAGAGAGAGAGTGTGAGAGCCAGAGAGAGTGAGAGAGAGAGAGAGAGAGAGAGAGAGAGATTGAGATAGAGAGACAGAGAGAATTGACGGAGGAGGGTGGGGGTCGGGAAATGGGGTAGGAGGGGGGGGGGGGGGGGGGGGGGGGGTAACCCACTTCAATGCTGTGTACGCTTTTTCCAGCCAATGTGACAAAATGTGGCATTTTGCACATTGTCACATCGCAGTTCCGGTTAACACAAAAATAATTATAGAGAAACAAAGTGTGTGTGTATATCTGTGTATGTGTATGTGTGTGGGTCTAGGAGAAGTACATAGAGAGAGTGAGAGAGAGAAAGAGAGAGCGAGCGAGAGAGATCTGTTGTAGTCATAGCTACAGTCAACCATTACAGAGAGAGAGAGAGAGAGAGAGAGAGAGAGAGAGAGAGAGAGAGAGAGAGAGAGCGAGAGCGAGAGCGAGAGCGAGAGAGAGAGAGCGAGAGAGAGAGCGGAGCGAGAGCGAGAGAGAGAGGAGAGAGAGAGGAGAGAGAGAGAGAGAGAGAGAGAGAGAGAGAGAGAGAGGAGAGAGAGGAGAGAGAGAGGAGAGCGAGAGAGAGAGAGAGAGAGAGAGAGAGAGAGAATGGCAGAGAGGGAGGGTTATAGGAGGAACGGCGATCAAGGAGAAGAGAGAAGTTCGGAATTGTGGAAGAGGATGAGAATGGGTTTGGGACGGAGAGATGTCCGTGAGTATACATATGTGGGTTCTTTTGTTCTTATTGACCGTGTGGCTGCGTTGGTCATGCGTGGCTACACAGTATGTGAGGGTTAGAGGCTGTGAAAGACCATGAATTAATATGAATTAATACAAAACGGTGTGTGTGTGTGTGTGTGTGTGTGTGTGTGTGTGTGTGTGTGTGTGTGTGTGTGTGTGTGTGTGTGTGTGTGTGTGTGTGTGTGTGTGTGTGTGTGTACGTGTGTGTACGTGTGTGTCCTCATTGGAGGCATGCAAAGAAAAACCAGGAAAAAGAGAGATAGAGGAGCCCAGGAAAGAAACAAATGATGAAGTGGCGATCTGAGTTACAATGAAGGCAGACGGACGGACGGACAGACAGACTGACTGACAGACAGACAGAGGAAAAGAGGTACACACTAGACCAGGGATACAAAGGCGAGATTACAAAAAAAGAAAAAAAACACCAGGCAGCCAGACCGATGGACAGAATGGCAAATGTGCCGACACACACACACATGATGATGATGAAATGGACATACTATATACGCAGAGAGGAACCATGGAGGAGGTTTGGTGGAGGTGGAGGTGGGGGTGGGGGTGGGGGTAGGGTTGGGAGCGAGGGGAAGGGGGAGAGGGGCGGAAGTGGGAAGAGAATAAGGAGACTGTGGTTTTTTGGACCAAAAGCAAAAAGGAAAACCATGACTCAAAGTGGGTCTGGGTGTCTCTCACACACTGGGGCTTAAAGTCAAGAGTCGGCCGGCCCTCTCCCGAGCGCTGCATCTCAATGCGAGTGGTGACCGAGGCGTGATTCGACCGTGGGAGAGGACATGGCGGGGGTTTGGGGTGAGGGGTAATTGGAGGAGAGGGTTTGGGTTCTAGGTCGGGGGGGGGGGGATAGAGAGGTTGGGAATAAGGTCGGTACCACCGGTAAGGAGCATTCCAAAAGAACACCGTGTCGATCCAAATGGGATTCATACAATTGTTTGCATTTGCAATTTGACCGGTACCAACAAGTAGGGGTGAAGGACGTCACCTAGGAAAACTTGGTGGGTGCCTGTATGAGCGGGCACCAACTTGAACATGCAGTTAAACTCACGTCAGTAGACTATACCAAATCAAGCTAACAGGCAAGAGCATTCATCGAATGTGTCTTCTTTCTCACCAAAACTGCACATGCAGCCTTAATGTCCTCTTTTACACCAGTCCTGTATTACTGCTCCTAGCTTTAGCCTAGGCACAACAGGTGACTGTTATGCAAATATATCTTGTCAATGACTCTCTCTCTCCCTCTTCTGTGTTGAGACAAAATCAAACACTACTCAGAATATCCATAGAAAGGCCACTTAACGAAAAGGGGCTTTAAAAAGACCAAAACAAAAGTGTGAGCACATTAAAAACTTCACTGACTGTCGTGATGACCTAGATTACTGAATCATTTAACCACAATGTTTAATGATAAATTTAGCCGAGAATAGTTTACCTAACAACGATCACATATCATGAATTATATTTCCTGTCTGAAAAGAATGGCTAACCAGACAACAGAGGTGGAAGAGCAGCCAATGCCTCACAGGGACATGCAGGGGTGTGACTGAGGCATGAGGTGTGACATCAACAGGTCAGGGGTGGTGCGCCCTGATCCACACGGGCAGACACAAGAAAACCAACACCATCCAAAATGTCACCCAAGACCGAGCATGCCCAATCATTCCCAACTCTGGCATCGCCTCAGACGCACACACACAATTAAACAGAAACGAAACGAAAAAATAAAAAGGAAATCAAGCCAAACAAGATCCACAAAAACACTATCGCCGAACAGCAGACCGTACCAAAGCGATCCAGCTGTGTTCCACAAACGGATGGGACATCACAACTATTAGATGTTTTCATTGTTTTTCCCCAACTATCATTCATCTCAATTCATTCTCTGTTTTTGTTTTTTTTTTCGATCCAAATGAAAAGTTGGAACACTGAAAGGGGCCCAATCAATCAAGATTGTAGGTTTTTGAAATCAATCCAAATCAGGTGAGCTCTTCCCAATCTAGGTGTGTCAGGTTGATTCAGCCAATGGACCGGGGACCGGCGGTGGCTGAGTGAATGAGGTATCAAGACAAGTCTTTTGAGTTTCACCTCAACTTAACCGTACGTCCTGATGTCAACCAGGGTCAGCAGCAATTCTAAAGCCAACTGAAGGTACACCGGCCATTAAGACCGTTGAACAAAAAATACATTTAAAGGTTGATACACAACAATCAAATTCATAATCTAAAAGATAATGAAAACGTCAGGAGAGTAGCATTGCAAAGGCCTCGCTTTAAATGAAATCCATGTTTGACCTTAATAGCTGCAATGTGCATCTGCTCGCGGCGTCAGCTCGGTCCAGATTGTCGCACTGCCATGACTCTCCATGTGCTTAATGCCCGATGCGACAATCCATGTGATTGGATGGCACTTTTTTTAAATGTCTACTCCATTCCATTACTATTTCCTGATACCACAGATACTACAGATACTATTCTAAGAAGACCAAGTCCAAGACAATCATTGGCAGAGCTATATTACACAGCATCTCCAGAATGTACTAGCCTGGGTTCACTTAAGTGCAGGATTGGGGGGACTCAAGGACATATTTAAATTCCATTGTGCAACAAAACACGATATTGAATCAATCAAGTGGAGTCCAGTAAGATTGCGTGCACATCACAACTGACACATCCCTATGCGTCCCCGGACAGTGACAGATACACACTACTTTGACGCTGTACGTCTGCACGCCTATTGTAGCCTTTCAACAGCAAACCCAAAAAGCACAAGAGAATCCCAATTGCATGGACACGCTCCTCATTCACAGAGACCAGGAGCCCGGGCCCGTTGGAACACGGGAGTCGGAACAAACCCAAACATGGACCTATTTTTATTTTTTCATTTTTGGGCTATGAATTTAGCAATCTTGTTTCAAGCCCCAATGTGGAGAGAAAGACAATTCAAGAAGCCTTACAGTGGGACAAGAGGTGAAAGCGGTCGAGAGAGAATGCCAGAGTACTGCACTAGCTCTACTCGTTGGGGGGGGGGGGGGGGGGGGGGTGGAGGGAGTTGTGCCAAAAAACAAAGAGGTCAGAAGGCGGACATTATTGGCCATTTTGGTGAGGTCTGCTGCCCCAAAATGAAGGGGGGAAGCCAAAATAATGTGCAGCCTTTGGTGTCACCTTGAAGCTGAGATTACACCCTCTAGCCGCCTGAGGACACAGGCCCGGTATGGAGATTCTTTAGTCACATTCACGGGGCGGGGGCTTGGGTCATTTACATATAAACCGCGGGGGTCAGCATGCCTTAGCAAACCTTGGTGGCGCCAATGCTAAACAGTCTCTATGGGTACCTCATCAAAATGGAAATGAATACCTAAAGGTAGCTAACTGGGAATACAGAGGCATCTTGACGGAGGAAAACCGTAGATAAAGCAGGGATTGACTGGCGCATGTTTATCCTGGGGTCTTACATACGGTGGACAAGCAAACTGAATCGCACTAATGCAGTTACGCCTGTACCTTCACAGTGGTGTCTGTATTGGGGAACCTGATCAGTTTGGATTAGAAAAGGCAGTGGAAAAAACATATTTGCATTCAAATAGAGGGTGAAGTGAAAGGGGGAATGAGTATCGCTTTGAAGCCAATTGGAGTCAAGAGCTCCTCGGGAAAAAACACATCTAATAGGGATGGAAGGATTTGGCGTTGGCCAGTGAGGAAAAAAATATAAGGTGTAATCTAGCTTTCTTTCCCAACGTCACACACAAATGCAGAGCATGACATGCGGGCATGTTCAAAATCAGACATCAGGCATCGTGGTAAGAAAGGTAAGCATGCACATGCATTTCTCCCAGTACAGTCTTTCTGTTCACCTCCGTGGGTGCACAACCGGCAGTTGAGAGAACAAAGAGGGTGTGTCCGTCAACTGTTCTTTGCGTTGTGTCTGATTGACTTTGTTGTGTGACACTGAAATTTCATCATCAAATTGTAGGTCATTTAACCTCACAAACCTCACCAGGCAATTTACCATTAGCTGGTCTAAATCGATAGATTCAGAGTCATTTGTTTGGCCATTTGTTCTAAGAACAGCAGCAAACGCTGACCACGTATTACCAGTTCCAAATGAGATTGACAAATGACACTCATCAGGCTAGACGCTCGCTACAACTGGACACACCTCAACGCGTGACTTTGATATACATATATAAAGCTCCCTGAAGAAAACACATTCACATATTCATAAGACCATCAAAGCAGCAAAGTAATGTTCACTGCCATCGGTAGAGATTCAGCACAGATGTGGCTCAGATGACATAATTGTAGGAAAATCTTCCTGTATTTCAAGACTAAAAAATAAAACTAAATCTCAAGAAGGTTGGATTTTGGTACCGCCACAATTACAGTAAAAATCCACAAACGGCGGCATTATTAATTTGGCATCCACTACATAGGAATACAACCAAAGCCTTTCGAAGGACAGTCAGTCATGGCTTGAGGTTACCCTACCACTGGAATATAAAGGGCCTCCATGTGCAGCCACTAAGAGACATTGAATGGAATGTCAAAGCCATGATGTTAATATTGATCTGGGGGTATTGGGAAAGACATGGCCTAAAAGTAAAATCACCAATGAATATGCTATTGATGAATCATGTGTCCTTCATGTAGATGGTGTGTGTGTGTGTGTGTGTGTGTATGTGTGAGTGTGTTTGGTGAAGAGGGGACAGTTTGTTGCACACAAGATGGCAGAAAGACTGTCTGTAGTCACACCGATTTTCTTTTAAGCATTCGCATTCAAATCTTCATGGCAGCAAGAGTCACATCATTGAAACGGAAAAAATAAATGTGACAATAAATAAATCAGGGGAGGATCTAATTCCAAATGTTAAACAAGGAACGGAACAGAACTAAGGGGAAAGTATAAACACAAAGAAGTGACGAGGTACAACGACACCATCAAAAGACAAAATAAAAGGGTGAATAAAGGTAGTCTGAGGTGGTAAATCAGCAAAAGGAGAGAGAACGGAATCAAAAGCCATGGAGAAAAACACAGGGGAAAAAGGCACACCAAACACACCAAACAACCACCACCACCACCATACACACACACACACACACACACACACACTCACACAACGACCACGGCCAAAGGGGTTCTTCTGCAGGCATGTGAGCGCAGTTACATTCTCCCGTCATGCAACAGGTCAAACGAGGTTAATTTCAAGTGCAGGGTTTCCAGAACAACGCGTGCAAGAAAAGCCTTTCAGTGCAGCAGCAATACCAAAGGATGCAGAAGGAGAAAAGGCCCCACAATGCAAACATAAAAGTAAATGTACAAAAACCCAAGCTACTCGGGCTTGCTTTCATCATTTCTTCTTCGGAATCAAAAGAAAAAAAATGATACTTTTTCTTTCATAGTCATTTAGCAGTTTCGATTTAATCGGAATTTCTTCAAATTGACGAATGAATCGAGCTTTGTCATACAGCTAATTTCCTTCTTTTTATTTTTTTTTCAAACATGTTGAATTGTTTTGATTTTATTCTTTTTTTTTTTTTTCAAATGTGGGTTAAAAAAAGTGAAAAAGAAAAAAAACACACCAACCTTCTCGAAGCTCTGAGGGATGTAAAGGGGTTGATGCAGAACACAATGACATGAGGAGAAGAGAAAAATAGGGGAAACACAGAGAGAGTAAAAAAAGCCACCTCATGGTGCTTAAAGCTGCGGCTGCATATCCCTCACCTGACCTCTGACCCCCCCCACTCCCCTAACCAACCCCTGCTTTCCCTTTCCCTCGCTCTGCTTTCTGCAGCTCACACAAGACCCCCCCCCCCCCCCCCAGCTCTTCGGTCCTGAACACTTGGCTGGACCCAAGCGCTAACCCCATAGCATCTCCCTCCTCTATGCCAAATTTGAAATAAAACAACCAGAAAGAACAGAAGACAAACAAACAAACCAACGTCAAATGAAAATAAAAACAACCCCATAGGGCTGCCACTGGAGTCAAATCAATCAGGAAATAATAACTCTTGAAACTTTTCACAAAGCTCCTTACGGCCACAAGGAGATGCTCCCATTGGGCCGTATTGACTTTTTTTTTGTTTAGAAACCAAAATTAACGTAACGTAAAGCAAGAAAACTAATGACAGAAATTAAAATAACAAATAAGGACACAGTTTGAGCTTGAAATTAGTAGCTGCAGTTCAAGAAATGTCGATAGCGTCTCGAAAGCCAATCTCAAAAAACTTTACGTAGGACAAAGAAATCCCAATTTCGAGAAATCCCTCGATAACGTTGGCCCTTTTTACATCAAAGATTATCCTTAATACAGCTACTAATCTCACATGTGCAATTTGCTCAGTGAAGAAAACATAGTCAACATCAAATATCAGAATTGATCGACAACGTTTACTGAACACAAGACAAAGATTGACACCAGGAAACGAGGGCGTGGTAGGATCCTGAAAATTCGGCGGACTACAGTGAAACAAGATGTCCCCTTCCTGCGCTCCAGAGGAAGGTTGTCTTGGTACTGCATGGCAGTGACCCATCACCCCTCTCTCACTATCCCCAATGACATCCCAGCGGAGGCCGCTTGTTCTAGTATGCCCGTCAATGTTATTTAATAACCGGCGAGAAGCTGCTTGGCTGTAATTAATGAATGTGTCTCTTCCACTCTGTGCATGAGCAAGGTGGCTTGTTAAAACTCACTACTATACACTGTCACCCCCGAGGCCAGTGAGGATCAGCTGACCTTCCTCTCCTGTTTGGGGGGGGCGCTAGAGGCCCCTTTATTACGGACTGGGCCATTCTTTCTTTCTTCTTTTTTCCCTCCATTTTGGTTTGTCACAGAAAGCTCATTTGAACTCATCCAGCTAGGTCACGAGCCACGTTAACGCCAGTGTTACTAGCAAAGGAAAAACTCCCTGACCCATTTTTTTTTTATAATACATGGGCATTTAATTATTTATCAGGAAAGGAAAAAGTTATTCGGTACACAGCGGCAGAAACAAGCCAATGCAGAGGCATCATTTTTTAATATGCACAACATAAATAATACATGTTGAAAATGCATATGCCTCAATTTATTAGCACTCCCTTTTTTCGCTGGCCGTCGAAGGTAGACTAGCAGCTCTCCCGGGTGTTCCCCTGTTTACCGAGGAACACCATGTCTCCTGGAACCCATTGTTTATGGATAGCGTATTGCAGGGCTGTTCAAAAAACAGCCTTTACGCAAATTTTCCCAAAGCGGTGGCGGTGATGGGATATTATGGGATGTAGAATCCCCTGAGCCGTGGGAGAAAATCACCAGATTAAAAAAAAAAATCCCAAATTGGTATTTTTTCCTTTAGTTAACCGAAAAGAGCAGCAAAGAGCTGTGTGTTCACAGTTTTTTTGGAAAAATGTCTTCTTTTCTATTTCGTTTATTAACCCTGACTGCTGAAAACAAGGGAACAGGGGACAGGGGGACGACTCGATTTTGATTGGTGGACACTAACAACTCGGGCCACTCCATCAAAATCGTCACTTACCGTTCTCGTACCTGAAAAGAAGCAAACCCTAAACCATTTAAAGAGGTCAGAGGTCACTCTCAAAGGGTATCGTAAAAAAAACACCTTGACAAAGGGTGGGTGGGATCTTATCGGGCACAACATTTAACGAGACGTACGGCTCGTCGAGCCACGCAATTCCTTCCCAGTGAGTAGGGGAGTAGGCATTGAAAGAGAACAAGATGGAGGATGACATCATAACAGAGAAGAAAGTTAGTCGGTCAATATCATCGTGACGGCGGTCAAGTCCGCAGCGTGGGTTACATGAACGGACAACAACGTTCAATCAGTGTTAAAAAAAGACTTTCAAGAGGTAAGTAAGAGGTTACGTCGTTTTTTTTCTCCCCCGAAGGAGAAGACGAAAAGAAACAAACAAGAGTACAAGCAATTATTATTGGTTAAAAAGTCGGACCGGACGGGGGGGGGGGGGGGGGGGGGGGTCGTCGGGGGTTAACATCAACAGTTGACACATTAGTTCGAAATCTGGTTGACGTGTTTTTTTTGTTTGCTGGCCTGGCTCGGCGGGTCCCGGGTTGCTCCCTACCTCGCACATAAAGGTTAGCGGGGGACGAGTAGCGCACGCCCTCCACGTTAGACGCCACGCACTCGTACTTCCCCTGGTCCGTCTCCTCGCTGTTCTCGATCTGCAGGGCCCCTGGGAGTCAACGAGCAAACAGGACACGAGAAGGAGCAAGAGGAAGAGGAGGGGGAAGAGGAGGAGGAGCAGGGGGAAGAAGAGGAGGGGGAAGGAAGAAGGAGGAGCCGGGGGAAGAGGAGCAGGGGGGAGGAAGAGGAGGAGGGGGAAAGAGGAGCAGAAGGAGGAGGAGTAGGGGGAAGAGAAGGGGGAGGAGGGGGAAGAGGAGGAGGGGAAGGAGGAGCAGAAGGAGGAGGGGGAAGAGAAGGAGGAGGATGGGGAAGAGGAGCAGGAGAAGGAGGAGGGGAAAGAGGACGAGGAGGACAAGGATGGGGAGGAGGAGCAAGGGGCACAGAGGAACATGACAAAAAGAGAGAAAAAGACAGACAGAACAGAGAGAGAGAAAAAGAGGAATTCATTAAATCATTGGCAACGGCACAGGTAAAGTCATTGAATGTTCATTTTTCCCTCATGGACTTTTTAAAATCAGTTTCTCACTGTGAGGATAACATTCATAACATTTATAGAGATGTAGCAGCACTTCTCGGACACTCCTGTACACAAAATGAAGGAAGAAAAAAAACAATAGGTAGAATTGAATGAGTGAATACATGAATGACAGAGGAGCGAGGATGAAGCCAAGAGGAGCGAAAATGAACGGCCGATGCGCTAAACTGATGGGCACATTCAAGATGCAGACCCCTCCCTCCTCTCATTGGACACGGTCATACAGGAGAGAGAGAGAGAGAGAGAGAGAGAGAGAGAGAGAGAGAGGAGAGAGAGAGAGAGAGAGGAGGAGAGAGATGAGGAGAGAGGAGAGAGAGTGGAGGAGAGAGAGAGAGGAGAGAGAGAGAGAGAGAGGAGAGAGGTCTTGTGGTTGATCAGTGCACATTGGAGGCTAGCTAGCAACTAGCAGCAAGCTTGCTGCTTGGCTGCAGCACGGGGCCCTGCCCGCTAGCCTGCGGCTAACATAAGCGCTTACTGTGCAATTACCACTCATTGTCCACGACCAGAGATCTGGTTGTTGCATAATGGATGAATGCATTAGAGGAGAGGAAACATGCTAAATTCCAGATCGGAGGGTGGGGATATTTCACTTTGCCTCACTTCTATTTTACCTTATTTGCTGTGTTTTTTTTTCTTTGTGTCCTTGCAATCCATGTGCAACTCGGACGTAATTACCGCTCAGCTTACTCTCTATTTAGTTATCTTTGGTGTTTCTTTCCTTGTCGGTTAAACAAACCGTAAACCGATCCGGCAATCTTGCACAACGCTACACTTTGGGTTTACAGTTTTACTTTCCCCACCCCCCGCCCTTCTCTTAAAACAAACACACCCTAAATAATTGAACCTGCAGTCAAAAAAAGAGGCAGTAGTCGGTTTTTTTGAGACCAACACAACAACAGTGCTGGCAGATCACTAAGAGCACGGCGTGCTCGGCGATGACATCATCAGGGCTGGACCCGGCAGGCTGGCGCCACAGCTCATCATTACCGCCACGCCGGAAAAGGACGCGTGGCTGCGGATGATACGCCGGCACCGGGGCCGCTTCGTGGCAAGGACCCCCCCCCCCCCCCACCACCCTTCACCCCTTCACCCCCACCCCTTCCCTGGTCAGCCCGTCTAATAACTCTGCTCCTACGAACGCAGAAGAAGGCCGCGGATGGCGGTAATCATGATGAGTCAGGCGCTCGGAGACCAGCGCACACCCGGCGTTGTGCTGTGCCTCCTCCTCCCTCCTCCTCCTCCTCCTCCTGCTGCTCCTCCTGCTCCTCCTCCCTAAGGCCTATTCATCTCCGGAAATACAGCGCTTAATCTCCGCTGATCGCAATATTCATATTCATGGCTTCCCTTTTGCCTTTTGTTTCCCTCGGAAAAACAAATAGGGCTGGGATCAATTTCAGTTCCCGGTGGAGGGTGGGAGGGGGGGTGGTGGGGTGAGCAAGTGATGAATACGCTCTACCTGCCAGGGCGCAGGTGTGATGCGGCCGCTAAAGGGACTTGGGTTGGGATCTGTTTGATGTGCGGCTGGGGGTGACAGGCGGTGGTCTGGACCACGCTCCGACGCTGCTGCTAGTCCCCCCCCCCCCCACCCACGGGGGTCAAATAAAGCTCAGAACGAGGACCAAAGAGAAAAGAGGGTCCAGCGGCCCCCGGGGTGGGGAAATTCTAGAATATTCCGCCAAGAGCTCCTTGGCCGCAGCGCCGGCAGCTTAAATATTTAGACAATCGCATCCAGTGTGTATTTAAATTGTTATACTAAAATACACCCTCCAGTTGAGGGACTATGTATTGGCTAACGGGACTCTGTGGAACTTGTTTTTATTTAGCAAAAATTCCTGTTTATTGTGATACTACTAGGTGGGATAGCTACTGGGTGTTTTGGTCCTCGTTATTTGTGCTCAAGTTACGTTACTGATCATCGTTGTTGTATTCAATGTCTTGATTCCAAAGATAATTCCTAAAACACAATCTCAGAATTACATTGTGCCTTCAAGCTGTCCCGCTCAAACAACACTTTAGCATCCAGAAAACGCTAAACTAAGCTAGCAGCAAACATCTATTGTAAATAGACCATTACTCAACCCATAGGTGGTGCGTTAAGTCTCTCTCTCTCTCTCTCTCTCTCTCTCTCTCTCTCTCTCTCTCTCTCTCTCTCTCTCTCTCTCTCTCTCTCTCTCTCTCTCTCTCTCTCTCTCTCTCTCTCTCTCTCTCTCTCTCTCTCTCTCTCTCTCTCTCTCTCTCTCTCTCTCTCTCTCTCTCTCTCTCTCTCTCTCTAATAGAGATTGTATGCTTGGCAGTATATAAGCAGTAACAGTTCATACCCCGCTGGTTCAACAGCACGCCCCCTACCACTCTATCTCTTTCTCGCTCTTTCTTTTCTCTCCGTCTTTCTGTTTCTCTCTGTTTTTCTGTTTCTCTCTCCTTCTCTCTCTCTCTCTCTATGTTTTGTACCCGCTCATTAACGAGGCTGGCTATGTTCTTCAAAGACCCCCTTTGAAATAATGGGGGTAGAGAGAGCGAGAGAGAGAGAGAGAGAGAGAGAGACGAGTTGGAGGAGATGCTGACAGAAAGAGAAGGGAGAGAAGTGATGAAGATGGAGGGACGGTGGGGTGGGATTCAGGGACAGATAAAAAGGTCTTTGGGTGTTTGGGGAATGAAAGTGGAATGAAAGTGAGGGCAGGAGGAGGAGGAGGAGGAGGAGGAGGAGGAGAGACCTCGGGAAAGTCTATATACACACAACACTATTGTATTTCAAGTCGTTTTTAACTTTTCTCAAGTCTGCCGTCGACCTCCATCGTCAGACTGGCTGGCTGGCTGGCGTATAAACAGCCTGACAAAGCTTTACATAGCATTGCCAAACAATACATTATTTTTTTATGGAAGTTGTCACGTCTGCCTCCATTTAAAAATATATACAGCTGAACGGAATGTGTCACATAAAACGCAAGCCTTTTCATTGTGTGTGTGTGTGTGTTTATACTAATTTGAATAAAGGCCTGGTAATAAAAATGTACTAATAATAACAATAGTGCTTAAAGACAACCGACCCTAGGAGGGTTTAAATCCCAACCATTTAGGCTTTGATGTTCTTCAGCTGAATAGCACACACACACGCGCACACACACACGCGCACACACACACACACACACGCGCGTACGTACGTACACGGGGGGGCACACAAACACACCTTCAATACAATTTCCTGAACTTCTACTTCTACTTCTAAAACAAAGCACCCTTTTCAACCCTCGCTCTACCCCTTCTTATTTCCAAATGTAAATACTGAGTTTAGTACATACAGTAATTCTTGCACATGGATCTCCGTTTCAGTGTGTTCCGAGTAATCCACACCCCCAAGACATTCTCTCTGACCAGCAGGCCATCAAACACTTCTGCTGCTGCTGCTGCTGTTGTCGTCCTTGGCTTTGCTCAGACAACAGCACTTTACTGATAAACTCACACACACACGCGCGCGCACACACACGCACGCCATGCGACAAAAGTCATTCACGGCATTACCGACCGGGTAGCGGCGGCTGTGTCCCCCACAAAGAAGCGTCCTCCGCGGGGGACACTGGAACATCTCGGTCCTCTCACCAGTCTTATCACAAACACACCACTCTTCCTTCACTAGCTGCCAGAACGTACGTTTCATTATACTGAACAACACTTTTTTGTTTGAGTTTCACTGGAATATTATTTTCCTTGGCGGATTTCTACGATATTCGGCCACCAGACTGAAGCTGAACGGATGTTTTCATTAAAAAGAGAATCATAATTCTACCAAAAGACAAGACGAAAGGATATTATTCTTAGTAAAAAAAACAAAACAGAGCCAGGACAGTATCCCTTTCGCCATCCCACCGGCAGACAAGCTGAAAGGATATTTTTATAAAAAGGTTGAGAACCACACAGTTTAAAATGCTCTGCGACCGAACCGACAATCGGCTCCTGCCGCTCACGATTCCCATTCTGTACATCCACCGTCTGCATCTGTGTGGTTCCACAAAACATACATGAGCCATTGTGGCCGGCCGATCGTGTTACATTTTGGGCATTCTTGTGAAAACATGTGGCCTCCTGTTTTGACATATTTTATAAACCAGTCTGGCCTTTACCGCCAGCGTGTCCATGGGCAGGTCCTGGAATGTGTCCGTCCCCGCTGACCGCTAAATTGTGTCTTTCAGGGCCACAGACAAAGAACTCAAAATGTCCTTGTTTAGGAAACTAGACATTTCTTCTTGTGGCTTGAAAGAGACAGAGAGAGAGGGCGAGAGAGAGGGCGAGAGAGAGAGAGAGAGAGAGAGAGAGAGAGAGAGAGAGAGAGAGGGGTGAAAGAGGGGAGAGACAGAGAGAGAAGGGGGAGGGGGAGAGAGAGAGAGAGCTTGAAAACACACAACAGCTCCAATGCTGCAGACATTACCTCCAGGTGGGCCAATCACTCTCTCTCGCTTCAGTGAAGAAGTCCACCCTCCCACCCACTCTTATGCAATGCACACACACAAACGCAGACACGCAGATGCACACAGCCGCGTGCGCGCGCGCGCACACACACACACACACACACACACACACACACACACACACACACACACACACACACACACACACACACACACACACACACACCACACACACACACACACACACACACACACACACACACACACACACACACACACACACACACACACACACACACACACACACACACATACACACACACACAGATGGGCAAAGAAAAATAGAAGAGCAGAAGAGAGGAAATATCAATATTTGCAAAAATAATTAGAAGACAGACAGACAAACTGAGATAGAGATAGGGACTGACATATAGAGACAGACAGACAAACAGAGAGACAGACAGGTAGACAGACAGACAGACAGACAGAGAGTGAGAGACAGACAGATAGCTATATAGAGAGATAGACAGACAGAGACAGAGGGAGCGAGAGACGGACAGACAAACAGACAGAGAGAGCGAGAGACAGACAGACAGCTATATAGAGAGACAGACAGAGAGACAGATAGACAGGAAAGAGACAGGCGAGAGGAAGAGACAGGGGGGAAGGGGGGCATAGATGATTAATTTCTGAAAGTGCCCACCGCCACAGGCTGCCCACCACATCGCTGTCACACACACCCACACACACACACCCCAGTCATGTCTGTGCAATTCAATCAGCACACCCTGGTAGGCTACAAATTGATTTGTTCAGGCGATCAACAAGATGGCTGCCCCCCCTCCCCCCTCCTCCTCCTCCTCTCACCATGGCTCTCTTTACCATCTCTCTCTCTCTCTCTCTCTCTCTCGCTCTCTCTCTCTCTCTCTCTCTCGCTCTCTCTCTCTCTATGTGCATAAGTTTAACACAGCATTGTGGTTACATCGGCACGCTGTAGTTACATCAGCATGAGACAGCATTCGACTCAACGTCGTATTTGGTTCTATTTTAAGTACTCATCAGAGTTCGGTTCCAGCCTTAGCGGTTACCGAACTCATTTATGAATAAATAAAACTCTGAAAGTTATCCGAAAGGAGTGTAAACAGGGCGGCGGATGATTATGCATGCAAGAGAGTTTGTGGTACTACTGACAAACCTCTGAGGAAGAACAACACGGCCACCTGGACAGGTGACAGGTTCATCTGGACCAAGTGTCCTTACCCCCGCCTCTTCTCTCATCCCTCTCTCTCTCTCTCTCTTCTTCCCCATCTCTTCCTCTTCCTCTCCTCCTACTTATCTCTCTCTCTTTCTCTCCTCATTCCCTCTCTCTTCCTCTCTCTCTCGGCCTGTCCGTCAGGCGCGCTCCGTCCGACAGCCCAAGGTTGTTCAATTGTTAGCTAGCCGGCATGGGGGCTGCGTGTGACGCTGCTGTTGTCAGGGGCCATCTGGTTGCTTGGTGACGCTCCTGTAAGATCGGTAATGAGCCAGGTGGGGAGTCCAACCAACACACCATCGACACCCCCCCCCCCCCAGCCCAAAGGATCAGTCCACAGCCTGCATCCAGGCCAGGGTACGATCTCTTCTTATGGAAGCATGTCAAGGTCAAGTGGGGAAACACCGCCTTAACCAGGTAATCTAATATATACTTTTTCGTGTATATATACACAATGTGGGATTTCTGTAAAGCTTTGCAATATCTCCTTCTCGCCCTACTTGTTTCTGGCACATATAAATAAATGCATTTGCGTGTGTATCTCCTTAGACATCGGTTTTCTGTAAAGGAACATAGGAGGGCGAGGGCCGAAAGGTACTGTGTTTCAAACCCGACGCCACCCCCTTAATCTAGCTGTAGCTGTAATCCTCGAGCAACACTATCTAACCACTACCTGCTCCTAAATGACATGTCACCGAGTCGGTTTGTTTGTCTGCTTGTCTGTCGGAAGCAAGAACAAACGGGATTCATCATATTTTCAGAAGTTATCCACAGGGACATCAGGCGTGGAGTGCTCCAAGCACACACACACACATCTTGAATCCCGACTCTATTTCCCATTTTTTCCTCCACCTATCCGCATCCCTCGCATTCGCTTGACCTCACCATGCGAACCTGCCTAACCCGCTGCCTCTCCTCAACACACCTAAGACCCCCCACACGTAGACCTCCAACCCAAGCCTCCTGT
Source organism: Muraenolepis orangiensis (assembly GCA_027704905.1). Lineage (NCBI taxonomy): Eukaryota > Metazoa > Chordata > Actinopteri > Gadiformes > Muraenolepididae > Muraenolepis > Muraenolepis orangiensis. The sequence goes on along the minus strand of CM051004.1, from coordinate 10,116,159 downwards.
CAGGCAGGATAACTGTGCCAAGATGGTAGCTCTTGCACTGCAGCAATGAAGAAGGCATGAAAAAGAAGAAGAAGAAGAAGAAGAAGAAGAAGAAAAAATCGTCTCTTTGGATCACTAATCTTATTATGCAAATTCAGAGTTCATATGTCACACTCGCTTTGTTTGTGGCATTATGATTTATGGGCCTATGTATTGCCTACATTACATATTCAGCCAGGCCCGGGTTTATTCTCATACTGGTAGCCAACACATGGTTTGGCCAAGGAAGGAGCGTTTTAAGGCTTTTTGACTTTAGTATAGCGTATAAAAATAAGGGTTCCATTGAGGGTGTTTTATGGGAGCCAGCGTCGAGGTGACTGCGGTGTACAGGCGTGTATGAAATGGCTGAAATAAATCAAAATGGACGATCCAAATCTCGAAGATGTGGAGAGCGAACCACCTCCTGCAGTGGGAATCAAGTCTTTGGTCACAATGAAATAAGAGCACACACATGTACACATGGGTCACATTAACAGCTCGGTGTGGCGTTTACCTACTCGGCCTGTGGAGGAAAGGCATTAGACAACCAAACAGCAGGGGTAAATCAACATTTCAACGTTACAGCAGAGGCACTCGACTTGTCCGAGGAGATAACGCCACGGAGAGGCATAAAAGAGAGAGGCAGTTCATCTGAATAAACGTTTGGCGCAAAAATGTTCAAAGCGTTTCAAGAGCCTTTCAAGAGTCTTACTTCCCACGTCGAAACCCGAGCCTTGATGAACCTTGCGCGGCGGCTGCTCTGGAAATGCGAGACAAACTTTGCGTGTTTCATTCATGTGTAATATCTCACCAATGGACAGCGAGAGCAAAAAAACCTTTCGAGCCGCCCATTCTTCCATATAAAGTCCTATGAGCAACCCAAGCCAGCTCCACCGGGTTACAATTTGAAGGATGTCGAATCAAATTCTGTGTGTGCCCATTCCGGCATCAGCCACGCTTTGGGGGGAAAATCTCCCCATCAGGATGTGCTGGGGGAGGGGGGGGGGCAGTGGAGGAGGATGGGGGCTTTGGCGCCTTTGGCAGTGGTGCAGCGTAGGCAAACAACACAACAAGTGTTCATCAAGGCTCGGATAATACAAAGGCGGTAGCGCGGACAGTTAATATTGCTTGTCAATATTAACTGTCAAGTGGATGAAAAAAATACCGCACCTCTCCCTGATCATCCTCTCTGTATCCTGATCTCGTCGGCATCCACATCATATGCATACCGCCACCACCACCACCACCCACATACCATCCCCTCCCAAACAATACCACACTGTAATGGTCATGAACCTGGAAAAAGCACTCAAAGCTTCTGGATAATTTTCCTAATATTAGGGTCAATTGGTTTCTGGGGGTTCGGTGGGTGAGGGTTACACAAACACACAGAGGATGTCATACACCAGATCCGGAATGGAAAAGCACACACAAACACACTGGGGACCAGACAAACAAAGAGACCACGGAACACAGAACACAAAACACAGGACACAGGACACAGGACACAGAACACAGGACACAGATGTTGAATGTTAGTGGAAACAGAAAGACAGAAAGACAACTTTGCAGATTTGGGCTTTTTCATTTGAAAGAATGATTTTCTTTTTTTCCCCCCTGGTTTTATTGTTCTAAATTTAAAAGGCTGCCAGGAAGAGTGGCGAGTGGTTAGGTGTAGGTTAGTTGAGAGTTAAAATGTATTGTTTTATCTCATTTTTACTGCGATGGTTAGACATCTTACCTCGAATCGGGGTACTCTCTGGAGGAAACACAAACACACGAAGACAACATCAGTTTAATTGCATAAGGTTAGTTAGTTAATTAATAGTAGTAGAAAGTTGTTAGGTATGTTAAGTAGTTAGGTGTTCTTTGGGGTTGGAGGCGATTAAGATAAGTTTTCATCAAATCCTTAAAAAAAAGGCTGGGGCTCTCAAACCAAAAGTGGTTCCTTCCACTGCTGGTTTCACAAAAGACAGAGGTTGGGGATCGTAAACTCCTCAAAGAGCGATTAGGAGAATCACTCATCGGCCGCTCACCAATATTGCTAGAATATCGAGAATCTGTCTGCAACATCAGCTCTGTTACCGTGAAAACATCCTGGAAAAATTGACAATTGACGTAATTCAAACCAATGATGTCAATGGTCCAACTTTTCCACGGAAACAGAGTTAATAGAGCAGACTCACAATACGTGCATAAGGCAGTGCTCTCTTATATTAGAAAATAGCCAAGCATGTCAGTTCCCCTTGAAGGGAGGAAAAGGTGGACTTGGTTTGTCAGCAGTCCGGATGGGTCAATTGGTCTTGCTGTTGGCTTCTATCCACCACAGAAGTTATCAATGGACGAATCTCATGTGGCTTTCTACAGAAGGAGAATGAGTTTGTCTGTGGAATAAACTTGTGGATATGGTGGGGTACAGGGTAGTAAGTTAAGTATGTTGTCCCAAAACTAAGCTCAGTACCTTCAGTGGTCATCCCTAAGATCCACCCAGGGATGTGTTTTTCCCAACATCCCCTTCATTGCATGCTTACACAATATTGCAGTGCTTTATGGCATCTCTGTATAGTATTTACAGAACAGGCCTCTGTGTCAGCATAGCTTTAAAATTGTCCTACATTGCTCAACCGGAGTGGCATTTCAGTCAACCAGGGTTTTAAATGGCTGGAGTCGAATTGTATGAGGAATAGGAAATGCTTTCGGTCGCTGCTGGGTCTGCTGGCTACACTCCAGATTTTCTGCCAAATATATCAACACGCCTTTCCACACTTGGCTTCAGCTCTCCATGTTTAGACTGTCTTTTCACTTAAAGTTGCGTACTTCTATCGTTCTTTCTCAGAAATTGTGGCATTTGTTTTCCTTTTTTCCTGCCTCGTCAGTTTTTCTCTCCCTCCGTTCCGTTCATGCAAGTCCACCTGTACCAGGTATCTCTTGGTGGACTTGTTGACTCTCTGCCTCACTCTCTATTCTCCTATTTAATTTTGTTTTCTCTCTTGCTCCGTTTTATTCTACTCTTTCTCTTTGTTTTCCTATTGTCTTGTCGTATTGTCTCTGTTCGGGTTTTATTGTCTTGTCTCTATTCTGTTCTCTTGTGGTCTCTCTCTCTACCTCCCTCCCTCTTGCTCTCTGCTCCCATTGCCATGTGTAGTCTCTCTCTCGCACTCTCTGTAAATCTTTGAGATGACTCATGAAGGATTTCTTGGCCACCACAGGGGAGGCCCATCAGAGCAGAAGGTGCCCCCCCTCGCCCGACTAACGCTACACAGCTCGGGGTCAGGGTTCACAGAGCCCGTTAAGCCCAACACAACAGCGTCTCGTCCTGCCGAGATGTTAAACAGCTGCAGGGCATCCACTCAAGTGTCTCCAGACGACGAGATTTTGGCTACCCACTTTTACCCAGCCAGCACAACTACAATCAGACTCATGCCTGGAAGAGAAATGGTTGCTGACAATTTTCTGAAACCTATTTAGTGCATTAGGGGGAGGCAGAGATTCAATTTGTGTGACTTAGTGCGGCGAAATTGATGTTTATGCTGTACTTACATAACTGTCCTTTGTGATACCAGCAGTAAGTAACTAATTCCCTGTAAAAAGTTACGCCTGGTTTGCCATTCCCCCGAATTTCAGAGGTATCCTCGAGCAAAACGTCTAAAAGAAAAACTGCAAGCGCAGCACCATCTGTGGTAAAAAGGTTACTGTACTTCCAAAATTTATGACAGGTGACATCCATTTTCCTCCCATTTGTAAAATCAATTACATAAACCAGGGTTCTGTCAGACTTGGCAAAACAGTAATTTCTTTTAAAAAACTGTTCAGCTCTGTGCTGTGCTCCTTTGCAAAGCTCTTAAGCAGAAATGTTTCGAGGTATGCACTGCTGTTATTAAGAATGCACATCTTGGTCAGGTTGTGTATAAAAGTTAAATATGCCATTTTAAGCATGTAGACCAACCAGGCATAACTACAGGGACTGTTATTACGATGATATTATACTATATTTTACTATTATTCACAATATAAATCTTGTTATTCCTCCAACCGGGCTATGAACCAGAGGTAATCACAAGACGGGTGAAGAGGGGGATTGTGGGGAAGTTGTTAGAAGGTTTAATTAGCGACTGCAGGAAGCTACACATTTAGGTTGTTTCAGTCAGAGTTTGGCAGTTAAGAGGTTTAGTGGTTGTGGGTTACAGATTAGGTTAGGTGAGGTTAAGGTTAAAGGTTAAAGGACCAGTGTGGAATAATGCTACCGTCTTCAAGGTTAAAGTTTGCTTCTTGACTCCCGCCCTGTGAATTTTGGACTAGCCTACCACCGTCTAAGCTGTGAACACACCCCTTGGCTAGGGACTATTTCTGGGAGACTATTTCTGTGGGACTATGAAATTCAAGAACAACACCATGTTAAATCTAGCCTTTTTCACACATGTGCCACAAAAAAAACGTTTAGCATTGCGGGTGTTAAATTATATATTGGGGTTGGATATTATAGTAGTAGTTAACATTTCTTATAGAGTAGTTAACATTTCTGAAGCTTTGATACTTTGATACTTTATGATTATGCTCATCCCGGCTTTCCACGTCAAGTTGTAGCTATGGACTTGTGGGCGAAGCATACAGGTGTTTACTCTCATACTCTTTCACCTTACTCTAATGACATATCTGCTCATTTTGTTCCACTGTCTTTGGTCCAACATGTCTGTCCTATACACAGTGGTCCTTTAAGGTTAAAATTGCGGTTTAGGTTAGGAGGTTTAGGTTAGAATGAGGTTAGCGTAAATACATTTCGTGAGGAAAAGGAAAAGGAAAAGGTTTGTAAAGCGACAGGAGGGTACCCTGAACAGGATTTGGGTAAAGGAGAAAGGGGAATAAAGTAATACAATGTAGAGATACAAGAGCTAGAGCTAAAAGAGGTAGAGATAGGGAGAGATAGAACAGGACAGCAGTTGGTGTAGAGTCAGTATGTGTCTGGAGGGCACTAGAACTCCTGATTCTTAAAGACACGTGTGCACATTTGAAACCGGAGGCGAATCCCCTCACATGTCCAGCATATGTGGCTAATAAATCTAGGTATCCTGAGGTCAAAAGGAAAATCAAAAAGATACTATACAATATATACGTATATGTATATGTATTGAAATCAAGTCGCAAAGGTTATCCAGGTCAAGATCTGCTCGCCAAGCTTCATTGCATCTGTGAATCAATTACGATGGAAAATCCACTTGCCCTATTTTTTCCGCACACGCCGCTGTGGCCGTAATCTACCCCACCCTAATCTACCCCACCCTAATCTACCCCACGCGCGCGAGCGAGCCGGCGGGGGGGGGGGGGGGGGGGTTGGACAGCTATAACCTAACCTGGCCTGGAACCCTGACCTTCCCCCTACCGTCAACCAGACAGTGTTTATCTGATGTGCATATCCAACCCCAGCTGTCTCGGTTGAAAGAATCCAATAGGATGAATTTATTTGGGAAAAATGACATGTGAAGGATGTTCTCCACCCCCAAAGGCAATCTGGTCGGAGATGTAGTCCATCTGGGAAACAGAGGGGCGATGGAGATGGGAGGAGAGGGGGAAGAGAAGGAATAGGAGAGGGATGGAGTGGAGCAGAAGGGGAGAGGAGCTGAAGGATGGTGAGGCGGGAGGTGAAGAAAGAAGAGAACAAGGGAGGGGAGGGAGAGAGGAGAGGGGGTGGGAGGGAGAGAGGAGAAGCGAGTGGGGGGGGGAAAGAGGAGGGGATGGGGTGGGAGGGAGAGAGGAGAAGGGAGTGGGGGGAGAGAGGAGGGAAGGGGGTGGGAGGGAGAGAGGAGAAGTGGATGGGAGGGAGAGAGGAGAATAGGGTGGGGATGGAGAGGAGGAGAGGGAGGGGAGGGAAGGATCAGACCAGGTTTTCGCGTGACTGGGGAGGTGCTTCCAAGGTCTCCCCACCAGCCGCCACAGGAAAGGGCTGGCTGACCTTTTCTACCGTTGCCGTGGAGACGGGGATATGATCCGAGTCTCAGCTTCACGTAACCGCTCCCCCCTACCACCCCAGGGTGACCCTTGACCCCCCTCAGTGACCACAGCTTTAACACACGTCCCATCTTGGTGTGTGCAAGAATGTTTTTACCAATGTGACTGTGAACCTTCATCCATTCATCCTGAACGGCTGCAGTATTCACACTGTGGCTGTGTCTCCACCCACTCATTCATCTCGCTTTTCTGTGGCCTTGACTCTCAAATCACACCCTCTCTTCTTTTCTCACTCAGTTCATCTGTACTGCGAGACAAGGCCAGCCAGAGCCTGGGGTGTGAAGGGGGAGGGAAAATGTCAGACTCCCGCACCACCTCTGGAGCAGTGATCACACACACAAGGACAAATAAACACACACACACACACACACACACACACACACACACACACACACACACACACACACACACACACACACACACACACACACACACACACACACACACACACACACACACACACACACACACACACACACACACACACACACACACACACACACACACACACACACACACTAGGGGTTTCACCAACTAATCGACTAGTCTACTACCTTTACCACTAGTCGGCGCTGTAGGCCCTAGTCAACTAGTCGAGCTACCTGGCTATTCCAGCCACATGCACCCCGAGTGAGAGGGTTTTTTCCCTGGCAGGCAACACTGTCACCCGACAGCGGTCAAGCCTCTTTTCCTCACATGTCGATCTGGAAAGGTGGACGTTATCGTGGAGGACAGCGAGTAAAGTGTTGCGCAATGCGCTGTTGCGCACTGGATTTACGTGGCATTTATGTAAACAGAGTTTTTTGCTGTAGATTTTGGCGAGTCCAGTTACTGTTTGTTATTTACTCAGCCATGTAACACAAATTAAAATGCAGTGTGTAATGTAACTGTATGAGTTCCAATATAAAATACCGTTTTACACCTCTCTTTGTGTGTCTTTATTATGACATAACGACTAGTCGACTGCTATTTTGAAAAACGTGTCGACTAGTAAATATTGGTAGTTGTGAAACCCCTAACACACACACACACACACACAGCCTCTGACTCTCCATTCTCTTAAGATGTGCATTTTTCCTTGAGCTTCTATAAGTGGCAGGTTGGGGGAGGATTTGTATGGTCGGGTTGCGATAAAAACACACGCAACAAAACAGAGACTTAAAGTACAGCAGCGAGCGAGAGGCTGGGGGAGAGAATAGGGGTCTTTGCACACCGCTCCTGTGCAGCCACCTTCTCTCCCTGTGCTCCTCCACTCCACCCAGGGACAGGGGGCCTGAGCTCAGGGACCAGCTAAAGTGCTGAGGGAATAGGCCCTATCATATTCTATTTGGCCCCGCCAGGAGTGTGTGTCTCAGAAAACGATGTGTTCGGATACACACACACATTCATATGCACACACACACTTGCATGCAAACACATAGATTAATATGCAAGCACACACACTTGCGCACACACACACACACACACACACACACACACACACACACACACACACCACACACACACACACACACACACACACACACACACACACACACACACACACACACACACACACACACACACACACACACACACACACACACACACACACAGTAAGTGTCTGGGATCCCACAGTTTGTGTCTAGGATCTCATATATCACAGAGTTGGACGTGTCTCGCCTGTGAAAGTAAAACCACATGAATTCCTGAAGCCTGGAGAAGCCTCCCCCTTCACCTGGATACAAAACAACTTCTCAGCAAAAAAAAGTGGGGCGCGACCCTGCCATTCTAACAGCCCCAAAAAAAGTTCTTTGTAGAGAAAAACCATCCATTCAGAGATTTACACTTCGACCACCTTCCGCTGGCGGGGTTGTCAGCGGCGACGATGCAAGATGGCCGCCAAAGCGAACTTCATTCTGCTGGCGGTGGGGGGAAAGGGCCCTCAGGGGACTCAGGTCTTTTATTATTAGCATAAATCCAGCTTTACACTGTTAAAGTCTCTGGCAAGAGAAAAAAACAACAACCACCCTCCCGCTTCACCCTGAAGCTAATAACACCTTTAGGGAGAGCAGTCGAAAATTGAAATAGGGACCGTTAATTTCCCTTTTCGAGTACCCCGAGTGCTCACGTTAACTCGCAGTGTCGGTTGCCTTCCTTTATTTGCCCAACAAATTCTACAAAAGGGATTCAGGGACTGAATCCAACTTTCACCTGAGCGCTCTCTCTGTCTCTGTCTCTGTCTCTCCCTCTCTCTGTATCTCTCTCTGTCTCTCCCTCTCCCTCTCTCTGTATCTCTCTGTCTCTCCCTCTCCCTCTCTGTATCTCTCTCTCTCTGTCTGTCTCTGTCTCTCCCTCTCCCTCTCTCTGTATCTCTCTCTCGCTGTCTGTCTCTCCCTCTCTCTGTATCTCTCTCTCTCTGTCTCTCCCTCTCCCTCTCTCTGTATCTCTCTCTCTGTCTCTGTCTCTCCCTCTCCCTCTCTCTGTATCTCTCTCTCGCTGTCTGTCTCTCCCTCTCTCTGTATCTCTCTCTCTCTGTCTCTCCCTCTCCCTCTCTCTGTATGTCTCTCTCTCTGTCTGTCTCTCCCTCTCCCTCTCTCTGTATCTCTCTCTCGCTGTCTGTCTCTCCCTCTCTCTGTATCTCTCTCTCTCTGTCTCTTCCTCTCCCTCTCTCTGTATCTCTCTCTCTCTGTCTCTGTATCTCTCTCTCTCTGTCTCTCCCTCTCTCTGTATCTCTCTCTCGCTGTCTCTCTCTCTATCTCCCCCAAAATAATGTAACAGGCGCTGGGGATTTTTAAGCCCAGCTTGGGTGTCGCCCAGCTGGGCAGGAGAAGAAGACCGCTCCCCCTGTGAAAACAGCGGGCCAAGGCTGGGGGGGGAGAATTACACGTTTTTCTCTGAACCTCTGTCCATATTTTTCTGCTTGGACATTTCTTTGGGCCGTGGATGTTTATACTCTTGCCCAATCTGGGGACAACTGGAGTGTATTTAGGAAGTTAGGCGTTGGTGTGTGGTGTGTGTGTGTGTGTGTGTGTGTGTGTGTGTGTGTGTGTGTGTGTGTGTGTGTGTGTGTGTGTGTGTGTGTGTGTGTGTGTGTGTGTGCAGGAATGCTTGTGTCGGTGGAGTGAAGGTTGGTTGCTTCCAAACCCACACAGTGTATCCAGAAGTGATCTTAGAATAGAGAGGCATACACAATACAGCCTGTTTTGTCAAAAGCAGCCCTAATTGTTTGTTAGAGCTTACCAAAGCCAAGACGGAAGGTATTTTCAAACCAAAGAGGATGTTTGCAGCAAGAGAGTGGAGTTGCGTTGCTTTGAATGGCACGTTTCCTTTTAAATTTCATTTTACGTTTCATTTTAACATTTTAACAGAAAAATCGAACAAAGAAACAATTCTTCCGTCCATGAGCAAGGCACTTCCTGGTGCTCAAAGCACCCAACATTAGGGGACAAGAAGAGGCTGGTCTCAAGGGGTGTACAGGCACCCGAGTAAAGTGTGTGTGAAGCAGGGCAGAGCGGCATACCCTGCAGGACACACTAACTACACAAGGTACACATCAACGCTCACATCCATGTCCTCGGTTTACCTTGCTACTTCAAGTTCCAGTGTGCGTGTGTGTGTGCGTGTGTGTACATGTGTGTGTGTGTGAGAGAGAGAGAGAGAGAGATGAGAGAGAGTGAGAGAGAGAGAGAGAGAGAGAGAGAGAGAGAGAGAGAGAGAGAGAGAGAGAGAGAGAGAGAGAGAGAGAGAGAGGAGACAAAAACAAACCAAAAAAAGAAAGAGGGAAAGACAGAGCAGGGAGGAGGTGGAGGAGGAGGAGGAGAAGGAGGGGGAGGAGGAGAAGGAGGGGGAGGAGGGGGAGGCATGCATATCGGAGCTGATTGATGCCATCTGCCTGCAGGAGAGTGTGTGGGCTCTCTGAGCCTTCCGTGAGACACTTACCAAAGGCTTCTGGAAATGAACAACAGAACGGAAAAAGTAAATAGAAAAGAAGAAGAACAGAACAGGTTGTTTTAGGGTGACACTTAAGAGAGTGCAAATAGAGTAAGAAGAGCGCTGGGTAAGAATCGCTTTGCGGGTTACCTAGTTGAGTTAGTTAAATCAACCGTTTTGATTTAAGATCATTTAAAATCAGAAATGTTACATTTAAGTAGGAAGCAGAGTTAGAATTTGTTAGGGTAGGTAGACGTTTTGCCATTTATTTTCAAAAGATGTTAATCATCGATCAAACAAACAGGAGGGTGTGTCGGGTTATGTACAGCAATCTTTTGGACAAAAGGGACAAAAGACAAGACAGTGAGAAAGACAGACAATCACCAAATCTGCTGGGGACAGAGAGAGAGAGAAATACAGGACACAGTGAAACAGGTGAAACAGACAGACAGTGAGACAGTGAGGACAGTAGACAGCTGGACGATTAGGTAACTCCCCGGTTCCCCGGGCAGCCTTCATGGCGTATACATTATCACAACTAGACTAAACCAACCAATTAAATCTGTTATTAACAGAACACAGCTCCATCGTAGTGGAGCATTACTACCCAGGTTGACAGAAACCACTTTACTATAGTGCTTATAAGAACCACAGAAACTTCAACGACATTATTTAACGCACAATGTATTGTGACCAATCGCAGTCAGAACTTTTAGATTTTAAGATCCATTCGCAAGGAACATTTGGGCAAAAAGTTGTAGGGAGGGAAACTGTACCAGTTTCTACATGGAACAACGCTGTTTCAAATGGAAGCCATTGGTAGTGATTTTGCAATGATATAATAATAATAATATCATATATTTTTGACACCGGAAAGTTGATACTGGAGACAACAAGGGTTCAAATCAATGGGGTATCATGAGACAGTGGTTCACAACATGTCGGCCCAATGGTTCTTAATGTGTATAAAATGTAATGTGTAATGTGTTTCAGACCCAAAATTAGGTGGATCTGGAAGTGAGAGGTGAGAGCAGAGGATCCTTGTGTTGAAAGCATTACAACAAGAACCTCAGCGCTTCCTGCCGATCCCCTACGGAGAACCACGCGCACGCACGCGCACGCACGCACGCACGCGCACACGCACACACACACACACACTAAAGTCCAACGCGTTGGTGAGCAGCTGTGTATCTCTCTCCGAGTATTGTAAGTGGCGACTGATGTCCCCAGAGGGAGCGACGAGCTACGATTGGCAGAGCTGGAAAAAGTTATTGCCGGTGAGAGAGCTTACAGCTCCTAAACTTCTCAACACATAAGGATTTGTATTTTTCTTTTGTTCCGTTTTCTAAGCTGTAGAATACATCAAAACCGTTTTTTTTAGTTTTAGAGTCTTGTAGAGTTGTGGAGGGCATGCTACGTCAGGCGGCACACGGGCCCTACAGATACATAAATAAATAAATAAATAAATAAAACAAGTTGACAAATCGATTTGGGTTTTGTGTGGCTCTGGGGGGCCCACAACTAGGACAGGGGCCCTCGAGGGGTGTGTGTGTGTGTGTGTGTGTGTGTGTGTGTGTGTGTGTGTGGGGGGGGGGGGGGGTGACGTCTTTATTTAGCCCGTGCCTTGACGTACGTCGGCGGCAGCAAATCTAAGAGGACTCATTGGATTTCTTCTGATTGCGACAAATCATCCACCTTAAATATCTACCCCCCTGGTCGCCTCAGGCCTCTCCCGGCTCCCTACTTCATTAGCTTTATAATTAGACTTTTGCTTTACTGGCCCCTGTCGGTAGCTTATAATCAATGGCAATGGGACACACATCCACCAGGGCTGTAGTAGTGGTGGCGGTGGTGGTGGGGACATGTTTTTCTGATAACATGTGGGTTGGATCGGCCCTGAAATCTAACATAACAGGGCAGCAAATAATCAACTGTCCTCTTCAACTTGTACAGTGGTTAGCCGCCACTGTAATGTCCCGCATACCAAAAAACGGTGTCTATTCTATTGTTGTTTTGTACGGGAAGATTGGTTTAAATGTTATAATGCTTCCAAGACAAGTTGTTTTTGTTTCCTCCCTAAAATGGACAAAAATACACGGCAGAAATAGGTCCAAGATCCTTCGAGTCCTTAAATTGACAAAACAAGAGGCATTTGGGTTAAGATGAGCTGGGATACACAAGCTAATGTTTAGCTACCTGAAAAAGAAAAAAAGAAAAAAAGGAAAGCCGGATCCTGTAAACGTGACGTTAAAACCCAAAAGCCGGCACACACGCACGCACACACACGCACACACACACACGTGTGGGGCCGCTGGTCCTTACCGGAGCGCAGTTGTTTGATTCTGCCGTTACTTGCGTTGGGGTCGATGGGCAGGAAGTCTTTGTACCATGTGATCTCGGGGTCGGGGTTACCGCTGGCGGCGCACAGCATGGTGGCCGTCCGGGTCCGCTCCACCACCTTGAGCTGGGGGCCCATGTCGATGTTGGGGAAGCCCGTGGGGAGAAGATCCTCTGGGGAGACGAGATGAACAAAATATGTTATGTACTGTAGCTCTGTGTCATCGCGGTGTGTAAACATTACCACGAGACTCAATCCACCATCGCATCCGATATTTACAGAATGACCATTTATAGAACGCCATAGCAGCAACATAACAGGCTTCCTAGTGGTAAAAAAAACATTTTCCTTTCATCAAAACTGGGGATAATGGGGGAGCATTACTATCCAAGTTAGCAATAAAACCGTTTAACTATCGTGTTTTTTAGTTTTTGTTTGCCTTTTAGGGGGTTTGCCTTTCGCGGTTTATTGTTTCACACGAACACTACATCTGTTAACCACGACACAATGCAAACAGCAGACAACTTACTCGAGGACATATTGAATATGTGAAATGCGCTTAATTTCTCATTCATTTTGAAAAAAAAGGAGCAAAAGATTGTTTCACGGCATGAATCAATTCAAATCATGAAATTATTAATATCATCATCATCATCATATCATTTTCAGCATTTCATTTGTGGCATTTTTGCGGCTGTGGAGATTGCGCAAGGTTAATCTCTCTCTCTGTGGAGTGGATATACTTAATAAATATTAACAATGACATGAAACATTAACAATGAAAGTACAGTTAATGCCTGGTGTTAACATGAGACCAATACAAAGCAATACTTAATAATGTATCAGATAGGCCTAGTGCACGATAGGCCGTTCCATGTGGCTGCGACTCTTTTAAAACCATTAAACATGCGTCATGTAACTGGACTGGAAATCCACTCTAATAAGCCAATTACCAAGGCTGTCCTATCTTCCAATCTCCCAAACACTAAATCCCCTAAATAGAGTCAAACATAACAGGCTTCACCCAAAAGAAGAAACGGCAGTTCCTGACACTTAATCTCATTCAATAGCCTAATCCTAATTTAATCTGGATCACTGAGACGTACACACACAGCGAATATGGGATTAGGGTCCCTGTGACGTGCACAAATATGTGAGGCTGTGGAAAACTCCAACCTGGGCTCATGGCACGCAGGCCCAAAGGACATTCGTTCATGACAACCAACACTAAGATGTTTATGCAAAAAAGACCAATAAATAAGAACCTAAAGCTGATAGGTCAGCTGATAGGAGATTCATGATTCAAGATTTGTATTTGCCATACGCAGTACAATGTACAATGGAATGCTTACACCTCATTCTCTCCCGCAGTATCAATTTTCTAAAACACTATACTATAAAAAAAATACTAAAATATATATATGCTATTGGTGGTTGTGTCACATTTCTAGCAGACAGCATTGGTCCTATCATATATATTGTATAGGCTATATATCGCATTGACTGGAAGCCCAGTGGAAGCCAACATCCCTTCTCTTGTTGGTTTAACCCCAGACTTGGCAAATGGCAGCTTGTACCAGAAGAGAGTGTTGCCCCCCCTGGTCTATTTCCATTGATCCCACCCTCTCGTCTGGTGGAAAACATGGCAGCGCACATGCTAGCACACATGCTCCCGTCCATTAACATGGGCACCGATTGGACACACTGTGCTACGCTACGCAGCTACGATTGGACACGCTGTGCTACGCTACGCAGCTACGATTGGACACGCTGTGCTACGCTACGCTGTGCTACGCTGTGCTACGCTACGCAGCTACGCAGCTGTTGTGGTGTGTTAACGTTCTACACCACAGTAGCCACCATGGGCGACATGTTGAAAAAACATTACGACATCATGTGTTACTGTAATTTACTTACATTTTTATTATTTTCTTTAGATTTGTTTCTATTTGGTCACGTAGCAGACAGTAAGCCTCTTGCTCAAGAGCGGCTATAGGTTGGGCTGAGGACATTGGGGATCGAACCCAGTACCTTTCCCGTCGGGGATGAACACCCTAGTAGCCGCTACACTTTGCTGCCCTTTTGCTTTCAGAGGAGAGGCTTGAGGGGGTATATATGGTCATTATTTATATATGTACATTACATATATTATTATATATATATATATATATAGCCATAACTGAAATATTTAACACCCTGTACAATAAAACACACGGAACACAAGTCCAGAGATGGGGAGGAAGAGGAGGAGACATGGAGGAAGAGGAGGAGACATGGAGGAAGAGGAGGAGACATGGAGGAAGAAGAAGAGACATGGTGGAAGAGGAGACATGAAGGAAGAAGAAGAGACATGGAGGAAGAGGAGGAGACATGGAGGAAGAGGAGACATGGAGGAAGAAGAAGAGACATGGAGGAAGAGGAGAGACATGGAGGAAGAGGAGGAGACATGGAGGAAGAGGAGGAGACATGGAGGAAGAGGACACATGGAGGAAGAGGAGGAGACATGGAGGAAGAGGAGGAGACATGGAGGAAGAGGAGGAGACATGGAGGAAGAGGAGACATGAAGGAAGAAGAAGAGACATGGAGGAAGAGGAGGAGACATGGAGAAAGAGGAGGAGACATGGAGGAAGAGGAGACAAGGAGGAAGAGGAAGAGACATGGAGGAAGAGGAGGAGACAAGGAGGAAGAGGAAGAGACATGGAGGAAGAGGAGGAGACATGGAGGAAGAGGAGGCCAGCCCCCGTTAGCTGAGCGGCAGCAGCCATGAATATTTCAGCGGCCGGTTCAATGAAGTGGAGGCGCGTTTACGCTGTTTTAGCCTCTGTACGGGCGCTCGGCCATCCATTATTAACCGCCATCCGTGTATAATCTCTTTGTATCTGCTCCCTGGGGCACCTGCTCCGGGAGAAGACGAGGAGGAGGAGGAGGAGGACGCAGCAGCGGACAAACACTTCACATGAAAAGTCAAGGCCCTTCAGGAGAAGACAAAGTGACATGATCTGAGTACAGCATCGCCGCACCGGGAGCTCATGTTTTGTGTCTGAAAGGCCCTTAAACAGCACCGCTGCTACTGTCTAGCGGCCCCCGATGGCTACTTGTGTGTCTGTGTATTATCCAACTACTACTCGTTGCCTGGGCCCCCCACACGCACACACACACACACACAGACCGACACATCTGATGTTCCCCAGTCCTCTCTCTCTCTGTGTATTTCCTGTCACTTTATATAGGTCTGTGGTGGCGGTGGCGGAAACGGCGGATTCTTTCTGACTACCCAGCACAGAACGTATTAAAAACGCTGAAAACCTCCAACACAGCAGAGTGGTTGAGGTTTGAGGTGACTCAGAGCAGACGTGGACGGTGGAGACGCCCTGGAGGTTCGCTGGAGGACAGGGATCCTCCGGGGGCGCCAATAATAAAAAAACGACCGACGCAACAAACCAAAGAACCATCAACAATGGATGTGTTCGATGTTAAACTTCCCTATCCCCGCTTGAGATTTACACTGTTGAATGACACACTTTATGCATACAAAAGGATGAATAAACCACTCATTTCAGGCCGTTCAATTGTATCATACAAAAATAAATAAGAGATAGAAAATTATGGCGTCCCGGCTTGCTTTTAAAATGCTAGCCTTCAGACGTTAGACGGGTACCTTAGACGGGTTTCAACTTATCCATTAGAAGACTGTTGCTGTGTCACCAGACACATCATCACCTGGCATCAGCTGATCAATTGTCTCCGCCCCCTTATGCCAGATCCATTTTGTTCAGAGAGCATTGTGAGAAAGCAGTGCATTGTAAGAATTGGAAAAATAAAAATGGGCCGAGACCACAGAGAATGATGTGTTGCCGTGTGCGTGCATTGGGCCCAGCATCTGGACCAATCAGCCGGTCCTCCTCAGCCTTCTGTGAGCTGCTTAGACGCCGATGAGGACTCGGTCAGAGAGACTTTTGTAATTTAGCTCCCGCCTTAATCCTAAGAGACTTACGGTGAATTCAGATAAATGCCATTAGGTAGGTAGGGTTAGGCTTCTTGCTCTGGGATGCCCGGCGTGAGGCTGCGGACATGGGGGATCGAACTCAGAACCTTTCAGCTGGGAGTCCAACACCCCGGGCAACTGTGCTGTCCAGCCCCCAGGATGATGTAGGTTTGAGGTGGATGAGAGAAAGGCTATGTTATATATTAGGGGTGGGATTGCAGATTGCAAATGATGATGTATCATTTGATGTATAGAATGAATGATCAATGAGAAATCATCAGAAAACATCTTGGAAATTGAGCACCTTCCTCAAATAAGAGTGTGTATGCATGTGTGTGTGTGTGTATGTGCCTGTGTGTGTGTATGCGTGTGTGTGTATGTGCGTGTGTGTGTATGTGCGCGTGTGTATGCGTATGCGCCTGTGTGTGTGTGTGTGTGTATGCGTGTGTGTGTGTGTGTGTGTGTATGCGTATGTGTGTGTATGTGTGTGTGTATGTGTATGCGTGTGTGTGTGTGTGTGTGTGTGTGTGTCAGTGTGAACTCTTTTGCTGAGTGCTATTTTCCGGGCATGGGGGTTAGCCCGGGCACATACCTCTCGGTCATTAAATCTAAATCTAAATCGGTCACATACATACACACACAGTGAAATGTGTTTCTCTGCATTTAACCCATCCTAGTATTAGGAGCAGCGGGCAGCAATTGTATATACACAGCGCCCGAGGAGCAACGTAGGGCATCTGGTGCCTTGCACAAGGGCACCTCAGCAGTGCCCAGGTGTTTTCGGGGACTTAAACCGGCTGGTTCTCTAGCCAAGTCCAAACAGACTAGAGCTACTGCCGCCCAAATTACGTGTGATGATCGCCTTTAATTGATTTGCGGCCGTGGTATAACGTCATTACACGACAGGTGCAAAAGCCTCTTATCGCCCACTCCGGTGTATAAGCCACCGTTGAATCACCCGTTTGTACACCCCACACTCCATCCCTCCAGCCCCCCTGCCATGACCAATAGAATATACCCGTTCAAGTTCATTTGACCCTCCTCTAATACTCACTCAATCGTTCACTTATTTCCTCTTTTGGCTAATCGGAAGAAACTCAACAGAATGATCCACAGTCTGCACGCTGCCGATGCTTTTATCACCGCTGTGGTGTTAGCGCTACGCTTTACCGACAGCGGGGAATTGAACCTTAACCTTAAACCCGGACGTTAGGGCTGGCCGGGGGGGGGGGGGGGGGGGGGGGGGGAAGAGGGGGGTCTTATCTTTTGAGCAAGGCATGGAAGGAAGATACTGGGAGCAAGCAACCTTACTGGTCCAGTCAGTCAGCCATGAATTTGAATATAGAGAGAGAGAGAGCGAGAGAGAGATGAAATGCCACAGGGTTCTCCACCATCCTTCCACCTATTACTCATATTATGATTTTCACTTACTGAAATTATTTAATTTCAGCTGAACAGTCATACGGATGAACACACACACACACACACACACACACACACCCACACACACACACACACACACACACACAGAGCGTGAGCTTGCATTGAATTGTAATGCCTGAAGTGTAGCCTGGGCTAAAGACAGCAAGATACAGGGAGTGAGACAGCAAGAGAGGTAGAAAGAGAGAGAACAGGGAGAGAGAGAGACCGACAGAGAGACAGAGAAAGAGAGATAGACAGAGAGATAGACAGAGAGAGAGAGAGAGACAGAGAGAGAGAGAGAGAGAGCGTGTGTGTGTGTATAGGGCTGCCCTGTTGTTTACTTGAGACATCACATCCAGAGGCCGGTGGGGCTGTATTCTAATTTAGTTTTCCAATATTGGCCCAAAGCTGCGAGGCCTCATTGCTCAGTGTTGTAAGGAACATGGCAGATGACCCATCCTCTCTGCTGAATCACCACTGGTCAGGGAGGGAGGGAGGGGGGGGGGTGGTCAAGGCAAACACATTCAAAACGCGGCGACTTGTGTTGTGTGCCAAGAATAGAGCGCTTTGTGGTGGCCATTTTGTACAGCCCCTTTATTCACCCGCTCCCTTCCAGTGGTCCATTACGCTCGGCGGGGGGGGGGGGGGGGGGGGCGGGGGGGGGGGGGGGGGGGGGGGGGGGGGTCAACTTCAAGACAATTGATCTGCTGGTTGACAATTTGTGAGATATTTGACAGAAAGTAAATGAACAAAAAAAAAAAAATGGAGGAAATGAAAACACGGGACAGCTGTCTGGTGTCCTTAGGCTGTGTCTCTGGTCACCGTGACGAGACACTCAGTTATGCGTCCTCGGCTACAAACCAAATCATAAGCATTTATAATCAGGTCTACGCCTGAATGAAATATGAAACATATAAACGCACATTGTTTCATTAATATCCCTCTTTTTTTTTTATGTTCAATATCCCAATTTCATACACGGCCTATTCAAATTCAACTATTCTTTTTAAAACATAGTTATCTCAATTTGAGTGGTAAAAATGACAAAAGACCAGCACAGGTTAGCTCTGTGGGTTTTGCTCCACAACAAAAACAAGGGCGCAAACCCACCCCACTTGGTGGTTGTGACTGCACAAAAGGACACGGCATCACTCCATTAATCCGCTATTGTCCAACATTCCCAATGAAATGAAAATCAAAGGCAGCCAGTATTTGTCTGTCTAGCCGACAGACAAATAGACACTAACCTTCACCGCCGTCGATGTTCATTGTGCTAAAAGAAATCCACCTTAAAACAAGTCACAGCGCTGTGCTGCTACTTGGGTCGATAATGCTTTAATTACGATGAACTTGCCGGTTCATTATTTAAATGAATGACGTTTTTGACAACAAAAGGAAGGCATAAGAAATAAACCAACAGTTCCTTACACGCAAATCTGCCTCACTGTCACTTAAGACAAATATTTAATAAATCGTTGTGGATATGGCTTTGCAATTTTAACATGCATATAATGACAAAATCCATTAAACTCCAACAATTCTATTTTTTTCTGAATGTTGTTTTGTGTGAATCAACACATGATTCATTGCAACGTAATGATTTCTTAGAGTCAGCCAAGTAGTCCTCCTTCACAGTATTCACAGCCCCCTTTCTACTGCCTGACAAATAACTTAACATTATTATTTATTATTAACAATGTCTGCTCTCCCCTACGACACATTAAGGCTGAGGGTCACACACACACACATTCTTTATGGGGTAGGTCTTTCCCAGGTGTTTCTCTTTTTCATGCTGTGCCACAGTAGGGTAAAGCGCGCACGCACGCACGCGCGCGCACACACACACACACACACACACACACACACACACACACACACACACACACACACACACACACACACACACACACACACACACACACACACACACACACACACACACACACACACACACACACACACACACACACACACACACACACACACACACACACACACAGGCTATAAGTGCTCCCAGCCTGCAGAAAAAAAAATATATATAAAACACACCCACCCCTCTCCACACACACACACACACACATTACACACACTACACTCGTCTCTGTCATGGCCGCCAGAGTAATTGTCTGGGAAAGGTTTGAAACCACCCCACCCCCCACCCCCCCCTTCCGTCCGTGGAGCACATAACCTCATCCTCCCTGAAGGACTGTATATATTTTATATACAGTATACACTACACACACACACACACACACACACACACACACACACACACACACACACACACACACACACACACACACACACACACACACACACACACACACACACACACACACACACACACACACACACACACACACACACACACACACACACACACGACAGAAGACAGAAAAGCAGCGTTGTTTCCTCTGCTTTAAGTGCCACTACCGTTATTTGCCTGCGTCTCGGGCTCTTTGGGAGGGGGGAGACACATACAAGTAGGAACCAGAGAGAGAGAGAGAGAGAGAGAGAGAGAGAGATGAGGGCTGAAGCTAACTCACACTGCCTTCTCCTTCTCCTCCTCCATCGGTTTGGTTTGCGTCACCACGCCGACTGTGTTACTGTCGCTCGGTTTATAGACTTTGTTTACTGAGAGGTGTTTTGCATCGTGTGGCTTCGTTCGGCGAATAATGGTGGCTGCAGGTTTTAAAAAATTTAATAAAAGAAGATAGGCTGTCGGATGAGGACGATGAAGATGTCGATGGTGATGATGATGATGAAGATGACGATGAAGAAGATGATGACGACGACGGGTGTGTATGTGGGGAGAGGATCCACTTTTAGGGGGTTCAGAGTCTAACGTACACAACCGGACGGGAAAGGAAAGTGCAGCTAAATGCCATTATATATATAATAATATATGTAATATATACTTATTACTAACAATGTTGACAATTATTATTAACATTATCATTATTACGTGACATATTTAACAGTAGTAGTACCGCAGTTACCCCCGAGGTCAGGTTAACCGTCTACCAACCGTAAACCAACCGACGATTCTGCCAAGAAACCCAGGCGATAAAGACCTCCCGTTGTGGGTGTGCAGGGAACGCTGGTCCGCCCGGCGTGTTCCCTAATTACAACTCTAATCATAGGGTCGGACCCCTCGTGGGCCAGGCGCCCGACAATTATGAACACATTCGCGGTAACCGTCCAAAGGGACTAATAACAGTTTTTATTTATCCCTTCTACCTGTACAAACGGAATGGGGGGGGTCAGACGGGGGTCAGTCGCTGGGGGGAAAAAAAAAAAAAACTTTTGTTATTGTCAAGTGAATTAGGTTGAAAATATTGCTTAACAACGCGGACGACAGCAGCGGCGCGGAACAGCGGATGTGGGCAGCAGCGCCGGGGCGGCCAGACAGTAAACTAATTCCGGGGGCCCTGCCTACCGCCACACTGTCATCATCATTTCCTGTGCAAAGTGCTTTTTTTCCAGCAGAGGAAGACCCAACAAAAAAAAATGAAGAGAAAAATCGCTCAACACGACTTGATTTCTTCCTCCCCGCCCGGCCGTCCGTCCGTCCGTCCTCCACGCACACACACGCACGCATGCACGGCACGCACATACACAATATGTTTGAAATGTTGCCGTGACAGCAACAAGACAACCCTTTTTATTTACTTGGTTTGTTTTGTACCTTTTCAACAGCTTCCTCGGCCTTAAAGGCAGAAGAAAGGAGGCGACTGAAACGCTTTTATTTTGTACGGAAAATTCAATCCTGAAAAAGTTGTCAAAATGTGTGCATCGTAATGCCCAAGTGTGAGCGTCAACGCGACAGTCTAAACACCCGAGGTCATAACAGGGAGACTATGGTGACCGCAGGACGGCTGAGAGAACAGCTTAGGCCCGGATCTAACACATCCCCCCCCCCCCCACAACTCCTTCAGACTTCAAGAGATCCTCTAAAGGGGAACAGATGCTGGTACCTGCTTCAGCTCTGAGATGAGAAGATATGGAGCAGGAGGTCAACACACGTACCCGTCTCTCACACACACACACACGTACCCGTCTCTCACACACACACACACACACACACACACACACACACACACACACACACACACACACACACACACACACACACACACACACACACACACACACACACACACACACACACACACACACACACACACACACACACACACACACCATGTGGGGTTTGACCTCCTGACTGACAATGACTTAAAATGTGTCTTTGATGGGCCACATCACAGGAGGACGTATCCGCAACATCCTGACATAATTTCCCATGATGGGGCGCTGGCAAAACAAACAATGTCATCCTTTGGTGTTCGGCCATTCAAAACAATATTCCATTGAAACCATTGAAACCAACCCTATTCTAAAAGTGGGAAACATGCGCTCATGTGTATGAATTGTGTGTGTTGTGTCATTCCATCCCTCACCAGGAACAATAGACCTCTGCACCAGTCTCAGGAATCAGACTATACATTCATATCCTAAAGTCTGAGGGCAGACGACCGCAAAGCTGGGTGACCGGAGGGTATTTGACTTTCTTTTTTTCGCTTCATATTATTTCCACCAATCATATCGGAGGCGGGGATCTGGTTGGATCTGTAATCGGCGGGACACAAACTCAGCCGGCACTAGTAAACGTGTAAAGGTTTAAAATCCACACCCTGTAGACCAGGCCACACTTATGAGAGGCCCCTTCTGAAAGCAGGATCCAATTGCACAAAAAATGACTTATCTTATCAGTAAAATATCTCCGTAACGAAACGGGAAACGCGGTAACTCCGCCCTGTGCAGTTTTTGGGATTCCTGCCCAGGCTCTGTGTGCCGTCTCCCCCCCTACAAGATAATATAATACATACCACCTGACTCCTGATTCCTCCTGTCCCTCTCCCACACACACACACACACTCTTTGCCGTGTCACCCTTCAACCCAGCGGCTCTGACCTTTCGCAGGGTCCAGGCAGGGGCCTGTCTGGCCCCTCTACAGTACAACCGTGGGGCCGCTGAGCAATATGACCTGCTGCTGCTGTACCGGCCCCCCGCCCCCCCACCGTGGGGCCCCGGGGCCCCCTGATCCGACGGCTATGCATGAGACGCGGCCCCCTGGTTCAGGGCCACGTCCCCACGCTGCTTGTCATTCATGAGGCCTGTCTCACCGCGGGTCGTCGACACCACGGTGGCCAACCGGCCAGGCGATGGACAGCGGTGTCATGGGCTGGCCTGTCTCATGTTTAAAACAGAGGGCATTATCCAGCCGTGATAATCCATCCGTCCTCACCGCTACCACCCAGGAAATAAGGACAACGCATAGCGATCAACAACACACATCCTCCCACAGGGCACAACACATAGCGATCAACAACACACATCCTCCCACAGGGCCTTTCGCCATATTTGAACAAATCTCCAGACAAAAAAGAAAGAAGGGGAAAAGAACTGTGAGGGGGGGGGGCAAAAAGAGAGCCCAAAAAGATGTGGAAATTGCTATAATGAAACAGATGGTTAGCTTCTTCAGCGGACCGAGTGCCCGGGCCAATCAGACTAAACCAGCGGTCGTCCCCGTCCAATAGACACCAATCTTTCAATTCAGTAGTCACGGCCAAATCCTGGCCCCGGGGCTCTCATCACCAGAGCATCCATTTATCTGAATTCTCCGTGGAGTAATAACCTACGTCTGGCCTGGTTTCTACCTCCATTCCTCCTGATTCCCCCCCCCCAGCCCCCTCACCTCTCTCAGAGTTCCTCTTTCTGCTGGCGGTGGTCAAGTGTGGTCGTGGAAGCAGGTCAGCTTGACTTAAGCGGGCCATTTCATCAAATTGATTGCGAGCTACTTGGCTGCCATTGATTGGCGGGCTCTCGCCACGAACACCTCATACACCTCTCCCGACACACACACACACACCCAAACCTCCAAAACACGCATACACCTCAAATACAGTACATACACCATTCTCCAATGCACACACAAACATCCACCCTGCACACGTCTCAAAATCCAACCTGTCACCCTCTGACACACACACAACCCTCCAACACACACACACGTCCTTCGAGATAGATTGTCACACTACACTTGACACACACACACAACCCTCCAACACACACACACACACACACACACCCCTCCAACACACACACACCCTTTGACACACATACTCACACTACACTTGACACACACCTTCAGACACACATACTCACACTACACTTGACACACACCTTCCGAAACACAAACTTACACTACACTTGACACACACACACATTCTGACACACACACACACACACACACACAACCCTCCAACACACACACACACACACACCCTTTGACACACATACTCACACTTCACTTGACACACACACACCTTCCGACACACACACACACACTACACTTGACACACACACACAACCATCCAACACACACAAACAAAGGCACACACCCACCCATCCTCCAATCAAACATGATTACTGCTGTCCGGTTCCTCAGGATCAAAGGATTTAGAAGTCATAGACCCTAGTTCAGCCAATTTCCCCTGGACCAACTCTTTTCCACAAGCAAAGCTGCAGAGTGTGTGTGTGTGTGTTTGTATATTTGGTATTGTGTGTGTATGGTGTGTGACTTGTGTGTCGCAAAAGGAGAGCTGGAGTCTTCTTAAAACAGAGAGATGGCGAAACAGCCATGAAAAGCTGACAGAAGAAGGATTTCATAGGGGGAGAAAAAACGTAAAAAAATTAATAAATAAAAAGAAAGCGAAAAGAAAGTAGTAAATCCCTCAGTAAGATGGCGGGAGAGAGAGAGAGAGAGGCTGCGGGTGCCAGTCGGCCTTTCAGAGCAGCTATTTGTCCCGCGGGAGCCACAGCTCTGCCCTCCTCTTTCACCACCAACATCAACAACCACCACCACCACCACCACCACCACCACCACCACCACCACAACAGCAGTGGCAGGTAAGGCACTGGGCAACACAACAGGGACAGAGGACTTCTGACTTTCTTTTTTTTGGAAAATGGACACAAGCATCTCACCATTAGACACAAGACAGAGGGGCTAATGATGACCGTTGAAGCGCGTCCCTCGGGAGGAGCGAGGCCCATCGATGGTAATAGAAGCTAGTGTTTTGTTTGGCGGTGGCTAACCGGCATGCTTGGAAGACACATTGTAAAATACAATACGGTCTGCAGATTTGGACTGGACTGTTTGCAAGGGGGTTTTCCTGGGCTAATTTCAGAGGACAAATTAGATTCAAATCCTCAAATTTAATTAAACAAGCGTCTCTACGGGCAACACCTCCTGACCGCAGCATGTCCCGCGCTCTGTATCTCTACGGCTTCTGTAATCTGGTGCTGGCAAGATGGTGTCCGTGCCAAATAGACCGTATTTTAGACTTGGCTAGACTTGGGTTTGCAAGAGATTGGGTTTGATTAAAAGACATCCAGTTCAGAGCTGTCTATTCTCATTTTTCCATCTTCACTCATGGACTCACGTCACTTTATTGTTATATTAATTGTCATTGTATTTGTGTATAGTACTTTTATAGTATTGTGTTTTAGAAAGTCATACTGCGGGGGGGAATGGGGAGTAAGCATTTAATTGCATATGGCAAATAAAAATCTTGAATCTTGAATTGTCTCTTGGTCTCTCTCTCTCCCTCCTGTTGTTTCTGTACACCTCTCGCTCTCTTGGTCACTTGTCTGTCGCTCTCTCGCTCTGTTCCTCTCTCTCCACCACAGGTAGGCTACATGTAAACACAGCTGGCTTATTGGTCATTGTCTCTCTCGCTCTCTCTCTCCTCCCCCTCCCTCCCTCCCCATGTGTCCGTTGTGAGTCTCGCTCGATCTAGTCAGGGTCAAAGGTCATTTTGCCCTGACTAGAGGTTGAGTCATGAGTCTAATAAGCCAGTTAAACTGAGTCTCTCTCTCTCTGGTGGGGGTCAAAGGTTGTTTGACCCTGACCAGATGTTGACTGGTGAGTCTAACAAGCCAGTTAAAACGATCTCCTCTTCTGAATGACAGACAGAAGTAAGTAGTAGAGATGGAGTCCGTTAACAAGTGGTAGAAAGAGATGATGTTGACGTGATGATAGATGGATTAGGGGGACAGAACCAAGTGAATCTTTTGAAGAAAGCAGGGTGAGAGAGTGATAACATCTCACTACAGCCACGGCCTTGGGTCCCTTGAAAGGCACTATATAAATTAAAGTTATTATTATTATTATTAATAAAATAAAATTTGACTTCCTCTCGAGATTCAAGATTCTTTGTTTGCCATGTGTAACAATGTAGTGCTTAATCCCCATTGCATTCTGAATTTGTACAACAATACTACACTATGCAACTATATACTATACAATACCATACAACAACACAATATACTATGTACTATATACGATACTATGTACTATAAACAACACTATACTATGACAATACTAACTCTCTTTATCTCCTCTC
>CM051004.1:10017509-10085009 GCA_027704905.1 Muraenolepis orangiensis | reverse complement strand
GACACACAAGTTTTTGGTTGGTCAGGTTTAAGTGAGTGCACGCAGTCACGCACACAAATATTGTTCTTTGCAGTGTGCGTGTGTCTACATGTGTCTATACAGCGTGTCCATGGATGTGCGTGCATGCGGCGAATGCATTATGCAACACTCCGCCATCGCTGGTTCTATTCCAAACTCACACAAACACACAACCAGACCACCACCTGCTGTCATGGTAGATGAGCTCTCCACAGGACACACACGTGTGCGGGCGCTACTCTCTGTGTGGGTGTGTGTGGGTTTGTGTGTGTGGGTGTGTGTGTGTGTTTCACTCTCCTTCATGTGCTGCTCAGCCATCTTTTAAGAAGCACCGGTGCCTGCACAAGGTGTGTATTGGTGTGTAATGTGTATGTCTCTCGGACCCAGCGGACACCTGCTGAAGGTCTCGGTGAATCCGAAAGAAACACGTGAAAGAAGTACGGCCATATTCAGGCAGTGGTTCTCAAACTATTTTTCAAAATGTACCATCAATGTATGTACCATACAATCATTTTTGTGAGGGAAAAAAGGAAATTAAGATAATGTACTATACCTGCATATTATTTGGTGAACATGGACATTAAATGGGTGTTGCAAATACTAAGGTTTTAGGACAAAACCTCTGTCCTTTTTACAGATTTACAGAACATGTATGTTAGTATTAGGATGCAAAGTACCCCTAGGGTACGCATACGGCCATTTGGGAACCACTGCTCTAACGCATCAATCGGCCTGATCCAGCGTTGTTGTGGGAACCACAACCACTCCCCAACTTCGCCACGCGCAAAAGCGCTTAACTAGCTTACGTATGTTAGTGCATGCTTGAACCGCATGTTCCCGGGGTTTGGACGCGCAGTGCCCCCGAGCACAGCACGTGCAAACCACATGCGTGTCGACTGCCAACATGTCTGGCGTCTCTGACAGTGACGGCCTACATGGCGGATCTCCCCGGAGACCCGGGTTCCGGCACCGCTGGGTTTAACCGCGAGTGAGGGGGGTCCCTCGTGCCTTGTCCCATTTCCCATAATCCTTGGCTCCCCAGCTGGAAGATCCTTTGTTCCCTGCTTTATCATCTTCCTCACACCAACCCCAGTCCACGGTCGCCTTTCATCTGCAGCCAGCCAGCCAGCCTCTCTCTCTCTCTCTCCCCCTCTCTCTAACAGTCTCTCTCTCTCTTTCGCCCTCTCTCTCTTTCACACACAATCTCTCTCTCACTCTCTCTCTCTCTCTCTCTCTCTCTCCCGCTCTCTCGTCTTTTCCTTCCTTTCCAATCTCTCCTTTAACCCTTTCCTCCTCATATTCCTTTGTTCCGTGTCTTCTCTCTCAAAGGAAAGTGTGTCACTTTTCTGTCAAGCCCCAATTAACCAAAATATTAACTTATAACAACCGTATTGTACAGTTATAGAGAGAGTTCCATAGTAGCATGTGTCTGATTTTCAGAGGTACAGAGGTACTAAAAAAGGTACTGGGTTCAATCCCCAGTGTAGGCATCCTTGAGCAAGATGCCCTAACCCCTACCTGCTTCTTTATGACCATTCACAGTAAGCCACTTTTTTATTAAAGTGTCTCCTTAATTATGCAATGGTAATACTAATAGTAATAGTAATAGTAAAAGCATGTCAAACCACTTATGCCATGTTGAGTGTTTGTTTCCTACTTGTAGGACAATACAACAACAGTTACCGCAGGGCTTCCTGTGTGCCAACAACACAAGCCTTAGTTATTTTTTCACACGAGGCAGCACGCTGGGAGGATTTGTAACAATGGCGTATTTTTAAAAAGGTCAAAACGGTCGGCCATGTGTCTAGTCAGGCACGCGGCGTTGGATCTGCCAGCTGCTGTCTTTCAGTGCCACTGTTTGACAAGTCAGCCATTGGGGGCCCCATGTACATTACCAGGCTCCCAAAATGAGTGTTCATTATGGGGTGGACATTTGGAGAGATTGCCGACGGAGCGACGGATGCCAACACTAACTAGTGCAGCCAAGCTAGCTGACAATCTTGCAGCTAGAGTGTCTCATTTTAACAGAGAGGGAGCACATTGGGGACTGACCCCATAGTCACCGTTTTACCAGTCGAAGGTTCGATTCCCTCCATGCTGTCCAACGCTACATGCTATTCCGGCACACAAGTGAAATAATATTAAGAAAAAGAGAGGGAGAGAAAAATGAAATAGCAGCAGCAGCAACGGTAAGAACCCGAACTGCTTAACACATTCTCTAAATATATTCTTCCTGAAAGGATCACCATTTGGCAGAATCTAATCCGTCCTATCATGAAACGGCCTTTGGAACAATGCAGCTGATTTTCTACGTTATCTTTTCCCGCGCACTGTATAATCTTGTCACTCGTCGGTGTGTTAGCTGACTGATCTTACCCCTCCCCCCCCCCCCCCAAACACCTGCCAGCCTCTCACCATGGACTGCGGTTGACCAATCAAGCCTCTTTATCCAGTGACACAGAACTCACCTCCCCCCACACAACCCACAGCAAACACACAAGAGGGCCTAGAGCCTTCTCTGAATAGACAGCTGATCACAAGGACGGCCGTATCAGGCGAGGGTTCTCAGAGAAATCACACAGACTCCATATATATGCGGGGTCCCTGAGGACTACACGGGCCGACACCATCAAAACCCGAACAGCATCGGTTCGTTCAGCCAATAGCAGTGCTTGTTTTTGCCTCGTATTCAGGGAAAAGTGGCAAAAATAAACCCCAGAAATCAATGACATCCACGTTTGTGCTGTTGTTTGTTGTTTCGACCAGACAGAGGGACTGGAAACGAGGACAGGATTTATATCCCAGACAAGGAAGAAGTTGCGTGTGATAAATTAACCATGCGTATTTATCCTGTCGTGTATAAAGTGGACCCACTTAGAGGGGCCACGATTGCCACGGTGTGTTTCGATGTATCCAGGAGATACATCGAAACTTTTTTTTTACTTCCTTGTGTGTCCAAAAAAGGGAAGCGGGCGGGACTTACCTCGTATGATTGACAGCTTGGCGTTGACGGTAATCTCGCCCTCGCTGTTCTCGCCGACGCACTCGTAGATGTTCTCGTCTCGCGGGGCGCGGAGTGGCTGGATCCGAAGCACGGCCCCCGCTCCCTCGTCGAACTCGATGGTCTGCGAGGGGAAAGGCCTCCCAAGAGTGAGGAGCTACGGTCTAGAGCCTCTCTAACCTCCGCCATCCAAGATGGACCGGGGGGAGGGTTTTCTTTGACTGTTAGCAGGATAACCGTTCCAAGGAACAGTTTATTTGATTTTGGCACAGATCCAGATCCGGATCCAGGGGACTTTTTGGTGTGGCGGAGGAATGTGCTCTCCTGACGGCCCTCTAGTAGTAATAGGTTTTTCAAATCCCACCCTACATCAATGAGACTTACTATCCTTTTAAATAAAATATAATAACACAAATATAAAGAAAGTCCAAGAAAAGGTCCAAGAAAAGGTTAGCAGGCACAGAAAAAGTACTTTGTATTTGCTATTTATTTGTATATGCCCTTTAACTCTGTGTACTGCAGCTGAGAACAATACACAATGAAACTTGGGAAGAATGACGTGGATACAGAGCGGCAAAGGCTAAAGGTTAAACAATTACTACTAAACTCAGTGGGAAGAAGACACTGTGATTTGTATGCCGTGATGGACATTTTTTTTATAACTTGTTAACTAGTCTTGCCTTTCTAGGAGAATCTGTTTAAATATACACTTGTCCACGCCACACTGCCATAAAGCCTCAAAGCTTGCTAGCTAATTGCGCTAACAACATCGCAAGCGCATGGCGCCTGGATACATATCAAAGCAACCGCCTGGAGGCCAAAGCTAAGATAAAACAACTTCAACACAACGACTTCAAAACCTTCTTTTTACGGATTTAGTGCTTAACAGAGTAAAGAAGTTTCTGATTAAACGAGAGCTCACCACTTTGCTCACTACACCGGGCTTTGTGTACGATTTAGCATGCGTCTAAAATCAACCTGCTCTGTCCCACGTACCCACTTAAAAAAACCCTTAGGTTTGCTGAATCTGTTGACCAGTTTAAAAGGCAGCTAAAGACATCAGACAGGCTATTGGGTAACTCTGTTTTACAGTGTCTTCGCTTGTGTTTTTATTGTTGTACCATGTATTTTACTGTGTATTATGTCCACCTGTTCTGCTCAGTGCATTTGACCTTTTCTGTACTGGGCTTTGCAACTTTTGTCTCCGAAAAGCACTTATAAATTTGACTCACTTGCTTACTTCAATATATTCCTCCCTCAATTGGATATGGTTGACTGTGAAGTTACCCTCCATGCCTGCGGGGGGTGGTAGCGACCATTCGGACTCACCTCAATGCGCTGGGAGTTGACCTTCTTGCCCTTCTTGTTCCAGCTCACCCTGGGCTTGGGGTCGCCCGTTGCCTGGCACACGAAGGAAACCACGCCGCCCGACACGCCGATCTGGTCGATGGGAACTTTGGTGAACCGAGGAGCAGCTACAGGGCACAGAGGTTGAAAAAAAAAAGAAAGAAAGAAAGTCAGTATGTTGCACGACTGGAGCTAACCCAATTCCTTTTGAGACGGCACTAAATAAATGTAATTACATTTCAGAAAGGGCAGACCTCCAAGAGCCCTTGAGTGGCACACAACCACTTACACACTAGCCGACACACACACACACACATTCAATTTTCCTCCCACATATGGGTAGACAAACACAAGGCTCTCACAAGCTTGTACTCCCCTAGCCTTACTCCCCATTGCTTTAAATCACACACACACACACACACACACACACACACACACACACACACACACACACACACACACACACACACACACACACACACACACACACACACACACACACACACACACACACACACACACACACACACACACACACAGAGAGACACACAGAGACACACACACACACACACACACACACACATGGCCTCTGCAGCAGGCTTTGTCTCCGACAGATGAGATAGATTGCCTTGCAAGCCAATTACAGACAGCCACTTAATCAAATAAATTCAACGTTTATTCAGTGGGTCTGAGCAGTGTCAAAATGTTATTATTGTGTCCTGTTAGTGCATGTTCTAATGTATACTTATTTTGCTGACTACACAGGGACAAATAACATTATATGAGTGTAGCCTTAAACAGTAGGGTATATCAATTCAAATTAATTGAATTTCATAGCCAAAACCACGTAATAAGAATCTCTATCAAGAGACCAGATTGTTAAAAAATAGGAATAATTACGAAAAATACCAACGGGTATTCATGTAGTCAAGTCAGTATAAAGACTTGATGAAGATTTGGCAAGACCCAAACTGTTCTCCAAACACATGTGATGAGCATTCTAGCGTTAGGTAAGCTTTTCACCCCCACGTTAACCAGCGTCTCCTATTGCCTCAATACAATGACAAGAAGAACATAGAAGCAAGCAGGGAACCAAGGCACCACAAGGCAGCTAGAGAAAGAGAGAGAGAGAGAGAGAGAGAGAGAGAGAGAGAGAGAGAGAGAGAGAGAGAGAGAGAGAGAGAGAGAGAGAGAGGAGAGAGAGAGAGTGAAAAGTAGCAGTGGTGTAGGAGCCTCTCGGGGAACTAGTTAAAGCTAAAGAGGCAGATAGGAGGGGATGATCAAAGCACTAGCACGTAACACAGGATTAATAATTGAGGGACTTTGGGTCGACACCGGTCCCTGGGCCCTGCTAAACACACATAGAAGAGAGGCCCCGCATTATATCACTAGCAAGAGAAAGAGAAAGAGAGAGAGAGAGAGAGAGAGAGAGAGAGAGAGAGAGAGAGAGAGAGAGAGAGAGAGAGAGAGAGAGAGAGAGAGAGAGAGAGCAGATGAGGGCGAGCGCTATGGAGAAAGAGGGGGAGAAGAGGTGTAGAGAGAGGGGGTTTTAAAAGAGAGAGAGGAGAGAGACAGTGATGGGAGAGATGGATGACGAAAGAGGTACTGATGTGGAGAAAAAGGAGGAGGCAATGAAAAGAGAGGTATGGAGAGAGAGGGCAGGGAGAGAGGAATAGAGAATGGAGGGGGTGACGTGGAGAGGGTGTGGAGATGGGGATAGAGAGAAGGTTGGAGAGGGAGAGAGGGATGGAGAGAAGGAGAGAGAAAGATGGTTGGGTGAGACTATAGCCTCCGGATTGTAGAGAAAGTCTGCGTTATCTTTGCTTCACTTCATATACTCACACACACACACGTTTTATGCTTGGCTTTTCTGACGCAAGTATTACACTAGAACAGGATGTAAGCTCCTTCAGAAACAACGCAACAGTCACCGTTCTATCAACCAACATAACAAACAACAAAACCCACGTCACAGAACCAGCGACAGTTTGTCATGTCCCACTTCATCAACGAGCGTTTGCCAACATGGCTCGAGACATGCTTCAACGAGAACGAGAACAGTGCTTGTTGAGTCCTGTGTTTGTTCCAACAGAGAAGAGACTGGCAGTGGTCCCCAGTATCTGTATCCGAGTCTGGTGGCGTGAGAACAGAGATGTTAGCTGAAGGCCATGCAGGAGCTGTGGTCCTCCCAAGGTGTCCTGACTGAATGATATATCTACCGTTTGGTGCCGCCACTGTGAAGGCAGTAGCCGTTAGGTAGGGACGATCCAGTGGGAAATATTCAAACTAATTTAAATTACCAGAGAGGTTGAGAGGGGTCCAGAACCATCAGATAAGATAGACTGTGGGGTAGGTTTTTATCCTAAAATGGTCCCATCCTTTTGGAAGCAGGAGGAAACCGAAGTACCCGGAGGAAACTCGTGAATACAGAAAACATCCTGTTCCTGGACACGTTTGAACCTTCGGAGCTTGTCGCTGTGAGGCTACAATGCTAACCACTAAAACGCGTCATTGTTAGCGCCGTAGTAGCGTAGCGCTTCGGGGGAAACTGTTTGTTTTCCCCACTTCCTGTTTAAATGCCCAAGCATCGGCATGTTTATGTTTGAAGCAATTTTTTTAAATGCACGCCGTGTCAACGCAAATAATGCATCATATTGACAGACAAATGGAGCCACCGGCTCACATAGCGGACCGAATATCAGCCCAATCTTGAGGCCATAAATAAGCCTCATGCAGCTTTTTGAGGACATGGAGAAAATCGCCAGCAATCGTTCTCCTGCCTTGGAAATATTGATTCCCAGTCCTGGAAATATCGACATCCGGTCATAATTGATCAGCGTTTCCTCTTGCACGTGCCTTTTCCCCTTGTAAAATCAAAGGCATAACATCCAGTCTAGTTGATATAATACCCGTTTATAAAATAATACCCGTGTACTGCTCCTACATGATCAGGAAAGGTTTCAATATCTCTTCCACATGAGAGAACACATTTAAAATCACCGTATTCAAATACCAATTGCGTTTTTCTTTTATAATATTTTTTTTTCTGTGGGTGAATTTGTGACAACAATGATGAGAGCAATTAACCTTTTTTTT
Organism: Muraenolepis orangiensis; assembly: GCA_027704905.1. Taxonomy (NCBI): domain Eukaryota; kingdom Metazoa; phylum Chordata; class Actinopteri; order Gadiformes; family Muraenolepididae; genus Muraenolepis; species Muraenolepis orangiensis. The sequence goes on along the minus strand of CM051004.1, from coordinate 10,077,547 downwards.
CCAATTTTCCCTCTTGCCTCCAGGGGATGGCTGACTTCTACTGTGCTTTAACCCTTTCACTCCACTTCTGTGAACTCGGATGCGAGGCAGCCAGTAATTAATTGCGTAAAAAAAATAAAAAAGGTGATTATCGGGTCACAAAGTGCTTTCTAATTAATCACCACGGTGAGCGCCACTGTGGACTACACACATCTATACAATATGACATCTGATGGTTTCCCACAGGACTATTCCCCGAGCCGTGGTTCAGGTGTACATGGTTGTGGAGTGTGTGTGGTTGGTGGCTAGTTTAAGCAGTCTCACCTAGCCTGAGTTGGACTGATTGGCTGGTGAGGCTGCACACCTGTGGGTCGGTGTTAATCAAGGACCACAGGTTAAAACAGCCACCACCACCACACACACTCGAGGAAGAGCTCTAGCATGTACCATCTGCTCTGTTCACAATGATTTAAACTCTTGCAATAAACCAGATTCCTCATCACCCTGTGTCCTTGTCTTTGGGAGGAGCCCTCAAGTAGCCATTTTTAATGGCTGGTAGCAGCGTCATGTGTTACAATGGAGTACATTGTCTACAGCGCCTAAAGGCTCCTTCCTACCCACGAGGCGACTTTTAAAGTCGGGGCCTGACTTCGGCAGTACACACAACATGACGATGGTCTTGACGATGACTGAGTCGGGGGGCGGGGGGAAGGGTTTCTGTCTGCAGGGATGCGCGGACTGGCCAATACATTAGTCACAGGCCATCGTACTACAAGCATTCCTCTGAACCCGAGTCGTGAATTTTCTTTCTCTATTTCTATTTCTACCTCTATTTCTATTCTATGATTTGGGCAGCAGGATAGCTTAGTCTGTGGGACTTGGCTCGGGAACCAGAAGGTTGCCAGTTCAAGTCCCTGAAACACCTGGGCACTGCCGAGGTGCCCTTGAGCAAGGCACCAGACCCCTACACTGCTCCCCGGGCAGCTGTATATGAATAAGCTGCCCACTGCTCCTAAAAGAAGGATAGGTTAAATGCAGATAAACAAATGTCACTGTGTGTGAACGTGTGTGACCAATAAAGAACCTAAAAGCAATTTTTTTCCCTATCCTATGGATTGTTGAATTGGAAACTGTAGCAGTTGTTGTTGTGAACAGTGAATGCACATGTGTTCCCCTTTTCCAGTCAGTCATCCCTAGGGTTTGTTGCCTAGTGGGTAGGAGCCGTTAACGAATCGGCACCAACATTTCTCTATAAATTGTAAATGTACATATTCATTATTCAGCGGGGGGAATATATATTTCAGTTGTTGGTGTTGTTATTTACGTCGTCTCGTGTCAGGTACGCGAGGCGAGGCTTGACCAATAAGCGTGATTCAGATTCTGATTCCACATTCCGACGTGTCTCTTGAAAGCGGCTCCAAGACAAACCTGCCAAGAGTGCACACAGCGGCAGAATATGAAAGAGGGAGCGCTAACATGTTTAAATATTCATTTATCATATCTGCCCGAAGGTAATCTTCCATCAAGACTCAGCCATGTGGATCTTTCTGCTGCTCTTTTCCGGGGTTATTTTCGGGTTTTTTTTAACGCTTCGTTGAACTCTCAAGGTGCGGTGATTAGAAATGCGTAATGACATGCTTCGTATGCTCCTTCGTCAGCTGCACAATGGGCTTGGTAGCACACGTGTGCATGTGTGTTCACCTGTGTGTTCACGTGTGTGTGTGTGTTCACGTGTGTGTGTGTGTGTGTGTGTGTGTGTGTGTGTGTGTGTGTGTGTGTGTGTGTGTGTGTGTGTGTGTGTGTGTGTGTGTGTGTGACTCCTCGATGTTTACGAGGAATCACTGACATTGCTACAGGAAAAAGAAAAGAAACCTTTCTATTCCCACTGGTGCCTCCCTGTGGCACTTTCCAAAGGGAGGAGGTAGGCCCACGTACGCACTCTAAACAGCGTGAGATAGCATCACCAGAGCAAAGACACGGGGGAGAGCGGTTCCCCGGTGTCTGAGGCCTCAGCGGGGGAGTCCCTATTTGTCCCTTTCCGGGAGGATAAAAAAAATAATAAAAATGGAAGAACCCCCCCCCCCCCAAACAAACACATCTAGCTTTGTGCACAGGGCAGGCATCATCGTGCGTACAATGTAGCTCTGGCCAGAGAAACACACAAGACTCATCTTTATCTGCCCCGGCGGGAGACCGGTACCCAAGCAGAAAAATAAATAAATGGAAATAACGGGTGGGCCCCCGACTGACTTCACAGGGCCCTGAAAATAATGCATATCCAAGCAAACAAGATGGCTGATAGATGGACAGAGGTGGGGGGTGGGAAGAAATAGAAGCTTCCCTCACACTGTGCAGTGAGCGCAGGTTTGTTTTGCTAATGTCGCCGCCACCACCTGCCAGCGGTCCGTTCTTCTGTTGGCCTCAGATAAGCTAATCCCGCTAGCACTTTGGTAATGTCCTAACAACAGGCGAGAGGTTTGGATAACTGGCACCCAAGGCGGCTCAATTTTGCTGTACTTGGTTGTTTTCTGTCCGGCGGCGGTGGGAAATGAGTTGATGGATGGGGGAGGGGCGACGCTGGCCATCAGGCTAACAGGGTAATCGATGGATGGAGCGGAGAAAAAAGGGGTCTGGGAGCAGGAATAGGGGCCATTATGGCTGTGATTTGGGAAAGTGGTGGACAGGATGACGTGGGGCAATTTTTTTTTTGCGCATTGAAAGGTGGGCAAAAATACAGCCAATTGGCGTCCATCTCGCTGGGGTGTTTTTTGCAGGAGTCGTATTTTTGGTTTTGTTTGTGTTTATTCTGTAACTTTCTTTCTTTCAAAGTGAGGTACGACTTTTAATGGTCCATCTGTTTTTTTATATCTTTACAGAATAAGATATAAACCATGATGCGAAACCAAAAAGTGACCAACGGTTAAATATAAAAATAGGACTGTATCCGAATATTCTATCACGTAGAATATATCTAGGCCTATATGTTTACTGTGGTCTTTAGGCAGGAACATGTGCAGCTGTACACAGTTAAATAGTATGTAGAAATATGCAGGTCTAAAACACGGTGTACAGTGTAACACTGAAGCCAAGCGTCCGACAAATTAAACACGGCAGGTAGCGGATTTACGAAAGTGAAAGAAAGTTTACATCCAGAAGAGACCAAATAGAATTATCCCGTTAGCTAGCGAGGACACACATGACTTGAAGCACAGCGATGGTGGAAAATATCCACAACAACTCAACTGACCCATTAACTCAGAGGACACTTAAATAGGGAGGTGTGTGTGTGTGTCTTTAAGGTTGTGGTAGAGGTTAAGGATGGAACTCTAAGAACAGGCGGGTTTCTGCGGGTTCTACTCGCTAGTATAACACTTGGCTAGGCTCAAGAGACCACCCCCCCCCCCCCCCACACACCCACACACACACATACATCTAGGCACAAGGGATACTGCACAGACTTACACACACCGATACACAATCCCAAACATAGACCCCCAAACAAATCACTCACAGAAGTGAATAAAAGCAAGGAAACACACACACACACACACACTTGCTTAAAGAAGCGAGTGCCATCAATCCAGGCCAATTCTGGGAAGCTGCCTCAGCTTAGCGCCATCGCTATGGAAACGGCGCCTTCGGTTCAAAAGCGCGCCTGGCCCCTGTGTGTCCGCCAAATTTCGTCCGCCGTCTCCCCGAGCAGGAACCGGGAGGTTGGTAGAATGAGATAGAGAGAGGGGTTCCGGAGGGAGACACGTAGCGGCGAGGGTTGAAATCAACACCACGGCACACAGGTCACCAGAGAGGAGCTCCAGCCTTACGCTGCTTTTATTTGGACATCCAAAAGAGGAATATATATATATATACACATATAGACATGGGTATCGGTCTACAAATGATATTCATATTGGTGCATCCCTGAGCAAGAGATGAGGAGATAAAGCAAGGGAACAGGAGAGAGAGAGAGAGAGAGAGAGAGAGAGAGAGAGAGAGAGAGAGAGAGAGAGAGAGAGAGAGAGAGAGAGAGAGAGAGAGAGGAGAGAGAGAGAGAGAGAGAGAGAGAGAGAGAGAGAGAGAGAGAGAGAAGGAGGAATAGAGATAGAGAGAGAGAGAAGAGGAGAGAGAGCAGGACAGGTGGCAGGTTGCCGTGGCATCGGTTGGAAATGAAAAACAGTTTACAAGGCGTGCTGACAGCTTTTAGCGGGGACACCTTTCAGATCCTCCAATGGCAGGTTCTGATGTTTCCCTTTTACACTCGTCTTGGCGGGACAGGTGTGGTGGAGGGTGGCAATGTGTGCGCACGTAAACGTCTCTTTGTATGTGGGATCCGTTTGTGTGTGTGAGTGTGTGAGTGAGTGAGTGAGTGAGTGAGTGAGTGAGTGAGTGAGTGAGTGAGTGAGTGAGTGAGTGAGTGAGTGTGTGTGTGTGTGTGTGTGTGTGTGTGTGTGTAGGAGGTTGAAGAACTGATATTGTGGATTCAAAAGAAGAGAAAGGGCCTCTATGGAGTTTTGATCTAAAAACAGAGGCTACGCAATACAGAGATAAACCACTTCCACCTAATTATTTTTAGATAGGTAAATTATATATGATATATATCTATATCAATGTGGAGTGTGGGCAATTGGTCACTTGTTTAAGCAGCCTCACCTGGCCTGAGTCAGACTGATTACTCTATGGCTGGTGAGGCTGCACACCTGTGGGTCGTTGTTAATCAAGGCCCACAAGTTAAAACAGTCACCACCACACACACTCAGGGAGAGAGCTCTAGCATGTACCATCTGCTCTGTTCACAATGATTCAAACGCTTGCAATAAACCAGATTCCTCATCACCTTGTGCCTTCGGAAAGAGCCCTCAAGAAGCCCTTTTAATGGCTAGTGGCAGCGTGGTCTGCTACACTCCTTAATGAGCAGGAAGGGGTCAGGGCATGTTGCTCAGGTAGGCTACAGACATCGGGCTTCCAAACCAGCTCGGGAGTCGAAAACCGACGTACCTACTACCCCCTGTGCCCCTCTGCCTTTTAGCAAGGCACTGATCCAACTCTTCTAGGGAAAGAAAGTTTCTGGAAAAATGGCAATAAAAAGGGTGGGGAATAACAAAACACAAGGTCTGCTCCAAAGTAATTACAGCTGTAGTCAAATTCCAACATCGTAGTGCTTGCTTGGCTTGGAAGCCCTCCGCAAATTCCTCCCCGCCTAGGTCACCAAAGCTAACGAGCTAATGGAACAATTGTTTTCCCAATTTGTATGAGGGGGACGAAAGGTTAATTTGAAAATGTTGTGCTGGCCAGCACGAAGGGCCCGAAGAAAGGGAGCAGAAGTTGAGCTATGCAATAATGTCATATCAGCCCAGCTCCTAACAAGAGCCCTGAAGAGGACATTGGTTTATGAAAACGTATCTTGTCTTTTGGTTTATGTAGAAGCAGGCAGTGTTGTATTTGCATTCAAGAGCAAGTCATTCTTTCAAGAATCATGAAGTTTTTCATAGGCACTTTGGCTCCCCAACAACAACACCAAAGATCCACATCCCTGCTCACATATTAATAACCGTCCTCGCTTTCCATCGTAACTTCAGCGCTTCCAGAACCTTCCCTATTGCATCGTACGGATGAAATATGTCTGTGCAGGCAGCTCGTCCAATGAGCTTGCAGGGTGGATGGATATTGTGCTGGTCACCAGGGGGTCCGAGGCGTGTGGAGGAACTGGCACGGTACAGCGTCCATGCCCACTGGTGAAGGAGGGGGGGGGGGAATCCTGCTGCAGCAGCAGAACGGTTTCTCCAATAATTTGACCAAATTGGTCCCACTGAAACGGCTGGGACAAGAGAGAGAGAAAAGGCCAAGCGGGTATCCGTAACTATCCTTTAACTGGTTGGAAATGGATACAACCGGAGGAATTACAGCAGCACCCCGGCACAAGGATTGTTTTTGAAATTGGCAACATTTAGAGAGGGTAAAATGAGTTGGACAACACTGAAGCCAATTGAGTTTCTTTCTTTTCCAGTTCTCTCCGGAGACACGTATCGTGTGTAATTTTTCTGACGGTAATTCAGTTCGACGTATTCCAAGAACAGATCGACGGAAACCAGCCCGGGCAAAAATGGAAAGCGGCGATTGCTTATTGAGAAAGAGGCTGCATTGAGAAAGAGGCAGCACTAAGAAAGAGGCAACACTAAGAAAGAGGCAGCACTAAGAAAGAGGCAGCACTAAGAAAGAGGCAACGTGGAGATAGAGGGGAAATAAAATGGCCGTCCCATAACGAACAGACGATAAGAACATCAAACGGGAAAAGAAAAGCATAAACAATGAGGGCAGTTCTGAAAGTGAGTCAGATCTCAGTCCTCTACTGATGAACGGTCAGAAGACGGGGACACTGCGTCATTTTCTGTCGCACGGCATGCGGTTAAAAGAGAAAAGACTACACTTCTCAGTGCCACATTCTAGCATTTCTTGGGGGGAGGCAAAGTTTGATTCTTATTTATTTCCCCCCCTGTACCAAATCGTTGGACTCGGAGCCCTTTGAAGATGGGAACAGAATTAGGGGAGCACTCATCTAAAGTTTGGCAAAGAAAGCAGAACCATTTCAAAGGAACCACCTTTTTTGCGCTGTTTATTTATTTATTTCCCCCCCCCCCCAAAAAAACCATCACACAGTGACATTTCAGCGACGGGACCACGCCGCTGAATAGAAGGAGAGACGAGGAGATAGCTGGAGACTAACTCAATGTGGATGTTGTTGATACTGATGGTGCTGCTGCTGCTGCTTTTCAAACAGTAATACACAACAACATAACCCCCCCCCCCCCCCCCCCATGAAAAGAAGGTGACCGTTGTGTGAAGATCCATTTTCTGTACATTTAAGACGGGGTAAACTGGCATGGACACTTTATTTTATTTGACTTTGATTGAAACCGCTTGGGATGAAGGTGCGGACGGGTACAGCAAAAAGCACAGCCAAATTACTAACTAAAGAAAGCTACTATAATAGCATAGATAACACACGTGTGGTATCACAGACATGGAGGCCAAAGTAATGACACAACTACACACAGCTACATAAGGACACACACACAGCTACATAAGGACACACACACAGACACACACAAAGCTACATAAGGACACACACACACACACACACACAGCCACATTAAAACGCACACACACACATAGCTACATAAGGACCTGCACACACCGTTTGTATGTTGATTTAATCAGAATCCTTCAGACACTGCGTGGGGGAGGAGAGATCAAGGCAGGGCAGAGATGGACTGCATGGCAGAGAGAGGGAGAAAGAGAGAAAACAGAGAGAGAAAAAGAGAGAAAGAGAGATAGAGAGAAGACACAGAGAGAGAGAGAGAGAGAGAGAGAGAGAGAGAGAGAGAGAGAGAGAGAGAGAGAGAGAGAGACGGACAAAACCCGACCGAGAGAGAGTCAGGTAAAGGATAAAGGAATGATGTCATGCTCTTTGTTCGGCATCTCTGCTGTGTGTGATGGAGTGGGGGAGGGCTCTTCAAGATCAGGTGTGTTTGAACAGAATTGGACAGCACCCTGGCTGTGTGTGTGTGTAAAAGGGAAGGATGTATGAACATTTATGGCCTCTATAATGACGACAGGTGTGTAGACCCCTCAGGAGATGGCGCAGAGAGAGAGAGAGAGAGAGAGAGAGAGAGAGAGAGAGAGAGAGAGAGAGAGAGAGAGAGAGGAGAGAGAGAGAGAGAGAGAGAGAGAGAGAGAGAGAGAGAGAGAGAGAGAGAGAGAGAGAGAGAGAGAGAGAGAGAGAGAGAGAGAGAGAGAGAGAGAGAGAGAGAGAGAGAGAGAGAGAGAGAGAGAGAGAGAGAGAGAGAGAGAGAGAGAGAGAGAGAGAGAACGAAGGGACATGTGGACAATAAAGGAAATTGAAGCAATCGGAAAGCTGTCAATCACACAAAGCGGGTGTGGCCACATACAACACTGCACCAATCACAATTGTGTGTGTGTGTGTGTGTGTGTGTGTGTGTGTGTGTGTGTGTGTGTGTGTGTGTGTGTGTGTGTGTGTGTGTGTGTGTGTGTGTGTGTCTACTCATTCTGCACTGCCATTTAAGTCTGTGTGGTGTGCACACTGTACAAAATGTGTGACTGTAGGTATGTGTGTAGATGATTGTATCTCTCGGAACGTGTGTGTGTGTGTGTGTGTGTGTGTGTGTGTGTGTGTGTGTGTGTGTGTGTGTGTGTGTGTGTGTGTGTGTGTGTGTGTGTGTGTGTGTGTGTGTGTGTGTGTGTGTGTGTGTGTGTGTGTGTGTGTGTGTGTTTGAGATTAGAGTGGTGATGTTGAACAGGAAAAGAGTAGAGAAAGAGACAGAGACAGAGACAGAAGAGAGACAGAAGAGAGAGCCAGAGAGAGAGAGACATTCAGAGAGATCAGGAGACTAGGACACAGAGACTGACGCGTGTTGAGGCGCGCTTGGATCATCCCGCAGGATTCTCCCGAAGGCTCCTCAGGCCCGGACGCTCCCTCGCTAAAAGAAGCGCTCCCCAAGTTTCCAGGCCAGCGAGAACATAAGTGATTTGGTATTTAGCAATCTCTGATAGTACAGAAAGAATAAAGAAGGACAGAAAGAATAAAAATAAAAAAAGAGAAAGAAATAAAGACAAAAATAAAGATAGAAAGCGAGAGAGACAACAGAAGGGGAACTGGAGCCAATCAAAACATGAAGAAAATTTCCCCCCCCGCGCGCGCGCGCACACACGCGCGCGCACACACGCACACGCACACGCGCACACACACACACACACACACAGGGAGGATTCCTAGACGGTAAGCCAGAGGTCGGCTCTGTTCACGTCCTCCACTACCTCTGTGTCTGTGTCTGTGTCTCCCTCTTCTCTCCGTTTCCCCCGCTCTAAGCCTCCCCTCTTCAGGGGGAAATGGGGCAGAACAAATACAGAGCAGCAGCTCAACAGAGGGGATAAGACACTCCTCTCGAGGCCCCCGATGGAGTAGCAGACTGCGGAGGAGATGTTCTACGAGCAGCATACTGCGGAGGAGATGCTCTACAAGTAACAGACTGTTTAGGGGGGAGATGTTCTACAAGTAACAACAGATCGTATAGTGACGTTCTAGAAGTAACAGAATGTTTAGGGGGGGAGATGTTCTACAAGTAACAACAGAACGTATAGCGATGTTCTAGGAGAAACAGACAGTTTGGGGGAGATGTTCTACAAGTAATAAGATAATGTATAGCCATGTTCTAGGAGAAACAGACTGCTTGGGGGAGATGTTCTACAAGTAAAAACAGAATGTATAGCGATGTTCTAGGAGTGACATGCAGTTTGGACGAGATGTTCTACACAAAACACCAGACCGTATACTGATGTTCTACGTAAGTCACGAATTGAGGAAGAGACAAGCAGAGATAAGTGGTCTAAATTAAGACAAATATACACATCCACAGCTTTCAAAGGCATAAGTGTGTGTGTGTGTGTGTGTGTGTGTGTGTGTGTGTGTGTGTGTGTGTGTGTGTGTGTGCACGCGTTGCTTTGATTGCCTTTGATCAACAGCATGAGACACAAGCCCGATCAGACAGAGGACACGGGGAGGACGCTGGAAAAAAAACTTAACTTAAATTTAACTTGCCACTCATTTTAATTTGAACACTTTTTAGCTACGGTAGAGTACCCCTCCAAACTAGGCGGGGCCCACAGGGGCCTTACCTAAGGCGTTGGAGCCGGTGAGGAGCAGCGACAGCAGCAGGGTCCCCACGGGCAGCAGGGCCGGCAGGGAAACCGAGGAGGCACTGCCGGCGGCCATCTTGGCTCCAGTGGGGTGGCAGAGGACTGGTGGCTAACCTTTGACCTTTGAGGCCAGAGAGCCGAGGACCCGACTGGGCAGGGCGTGGGGTGCTCACACAGGCTGGGGTACTCTGTGAAAGGAGGAGGAGAGGGAGAGGAAAGGTTAATATGCAGCCATTTGTTAACATGTAGTCATTTAGCGAACGCTCTTATCCAAAGCGCCCTAAAAACTTGTCAGCCTCAGCCTCAGCCTCAGCCTCCACCATTGAAGATGGGAGGAGGTTATGTTTTTGCCACCCCATTTTTTGTTATTTGTTTTGTCCGTTAAGTTATGGACAGAATTGGACAGAACTTTGTGGTTAGATTACTTATGGGCCGAGGAACAGTTGATTCGATTTTGGCACAGATCCGGATCTGAATCTGGATTCAGACTGTTCAGACTTTTTGGTGTGGCGGAGGTACGTATGCGCTCTTCTGAGGGCCCTCGAGTAACTTTCTGCAACAGCCCATTGTTTTTCATCAAGAACGCTACTAAAATAAAACCACCACAAAAAGACAGAGAAACATTTTTGGTCAAACGCTTAAGGTCAAAAAACCTTTAATGTTGTATCGGTGTTGAGTACGTGACGTGGTCTCTGGTTGGAGTCGCGGCGGGGCCCAGCTGGGGCCCCCTTAGCTCAGACGCGTTGTTCACACCTTCCCTGCGAGTCCACAGGGGACAAAGGAAAGGGATCTGGCAACAAGTCGGAGGATAGGACTAAACCAAGCCCCTCCCCCCTGCTCCGTGTTCTTCTTCTTCTACTCCTGCTGCTTATCAGTAGGGGCGGCCGCCATCACTCCCCTCGTCTTTGTGTGCTTTGGTTTCTAATCGCCCGACCGCCTCGTTATTTGCTTATCTCAGCGCATCGTAATTACCCAGGCGCCAATCTAGCACGCATCCCTTTGTCTTAGTCAAACTGCCATTAATCCCCGACAGCCACACACACACTCACACTTTGGTACCAGGGGGGAGTCGAGGGAACCTTGTGACACACACACACACACACACACACACACACACACACACACACACACACACACACACACACACACACACACACACACACACACACACACACACACACACACACACACACACACACCACACACACACACACACACACACACACACACACACACACACACACACACACACACACACACACACACACACCCCTAAATCCCCCCCCTTATTGATATGTATTGGGCATAGCACCATTGTCGTTGCTCAAACTCTGATTAAATGGAGGAAATTAGAGTGTGAGGAGTGAGAGTGAAAGGGAGAGAGAGGGGGAGAACGAGGGAGAGAGAGATAGAGAGAGACATATGAGGGCCACATGCTATTGTTGAGGTGTGTGTGTGTGTGTGTGTGTGTGTGTGTGTGTGTGTGTGTGTGTGTGTGTGTGTGTGTGTGTGTGTGTGTGCGCACTAATATCAAGTCCCACGTGCCCGAGTTCCCTTGAGCTATCAAGCTGCTTGAGAACTAACTACTAAGTATAATCCCCAAAACACACAACAAAACAAGGCGGTTTAGCACCCCAGAACATCTTCAACATACATTCAGTGGTATACGTTGTCTCTGGTCTGAGATTTCCTCTGCCTGTGGCCCTGGAGGATAGAAGGAGAGCCCACAGCTAATCCTATTGAAAACACGCAGCCCAGACAGCGGCTGCCCGCGCCAAGATGCTGAAGCCTTCTTTATAGCCGGAGGGCCAATCTATTCATCTGCCCCAGAACCAAACAAACATGAAAGAGCACTCCGGTACCGCGTGCACACGCACACGCACACACACACACACACACCAAAAGGTACGTTTATCCGCACGGACGCAGCTTCTCTCTTGCACACCCAGGCACACATGCGGCGCACGCACACGCGCACACACACAGATGTGGACGTGCAGCTTGTGTGTACAGTATCCAAAACAAGTCGACTTGTATAGACAGGTTTGGTATACACAGCCAACCATTGCATGAACAGATACACACATAGAAGCACACACACACACACACACACACACACACACACACACAGGAGCCTTATTTAGGTCCACAATAGCTTCCTTTGTGGCTCGCTGCGACAAACAGGAGTGGGCGAGCGCCAGGGAGACTTAGCTCATCTTTCAGCACAATGAGAGGACACGTGCACGACATACGCCTGCGTGCGCACTCTTTGTGTCTCTCCTCCTGGAGGGCAGGTAAAGTCAGCGAAGGAGAGGTGGGAAGACACGAATACATATCGAGTAGACTCTCCGACATTCCCTTTTGTTCCAGCAAGAAAGTGATACTGGAGGCCCGGGCAGACCGCTAGCCGGGGGCCCCACGGGCCAGGTCTTAGAAGCACGCGTCGCGGCTGTCTGACTGTTTTGGTCGGTCTGTCATCAGTATCCTTCAGGTCAAACACTGTTACCCTGACCCTTAAAGATGCACCGTTTGTTTGGTTTTGTGAGAGCTCCGCTTAAGGCCTCGCTGACTAAGGCAAATCTGACTTTTCAGAATCAGAATCAGAATGCCTTTATTGTCATTGTACAATGAAAACCTAACACTAAACACAATAACCAGGTGAAATGGCAAAATAAGGGTAAAAATATACATGGACATATTGCAGTGGCACTATGTACAAAGTATATACAAATATATATACATACAAATGGTGGGATGTAAACATGTAACTAAGTACATTTTCGTTTATCATATCTTAAAACAAAGAGTCATAGGAATAAATCTTATTCCAAACGCGAATCCTTGTCACTTCTTCACTGTGTGTATGCTTTCTGATACGTTCAATTTGGGGGTGGAAGGGGATTTGACAAAGATTACAATTAAAACGGCCTGGTATTTACACGGTAAAGACGAGGATTACGATGTCTGCGTTCAGCTACAGCAGAACGGCATAGACCCGCCGGCTAATGCCAGACGGCGCTCTTTACGGGTGGCCCCGGATGTGCAGGCCCACCCACCCAGCTCGCTCGCCCACCCACCCTATCGGATTCCCCCCCCCCCCAAAAGAAATGTGATTGTTGACTGACGTTTACGCTACACCGCATATCTGTGGGGTCACACCAAAAGACTCATTGAGCGGAAAATGGGGTGTCCGGTGGGATGTCCGTCCGCGGCGACCAGGAGAGTTTGAAACAATGTAACTTTATGCAAATGAGAGGCGTCGGCACCGAAGCATCAACCAATGGCGGAGCTATGGTTTGCGTTTTCTCTCCAGCGCTAGTTTCTAGCGAACACGGAGGAGGAACTATTTGTTGATTTCTCCGGGTTTCTCAGAGTAATAATCAGTCTCTTTGTTGACCGGGACACAAACAAAATCTTCATTTCTGTTTGTTGTGTTGTGTACTGAGAGCAGAGAGCCAGGTCACATTATTTTGTGTGTGGTAACTACCAGGCAAACGATTCTGAATCCATTATTAGATTAGCGTCGAATTTGGTTCCAATTACGTTGCCATGCATACGATAGCAGAAAGTGAATCGAAAATATGATTTGCTTACTGAATAATAAACAGGGGAAACTTAGAAAAAATAGTTTTGGATGAGTTATTATGGTGTCATTTCCAACTGATGTATTAGATAGTCATTCTTCTGGATGCCTCACGATATGCCTGGTCTTCTGACATGTGTAGGCTGTTAAGTCCAGCTCCTTTTCCCCACCTATATTATTTGATATTATACCTAAGCTTACAAAAACTCATCCGGATTTCTCCAAGAGGCCCACCCAGATTTTTCCAGACCTAGTCATTAGCCACGTTCTGTATGAGCCACTAGTGGCTCATACAACTGTTATCAACTGTTACCGACCAGGGATGTATCGTAAGAACTTGAACAAGATTAAAGGGCCAGTTAATGTGTTTTAAAACACTGAGCAGCTTGTTGGACCGGTGTGCACTGGAGACTTTTGGATAGGATGCGGTGAGATTTGGCAAATACGATTGTAATGATTCAAAGCATGACATTTTTTTGTCTATATTTCTTTGGATATTGTCGGAATGCAAATATAGACATTTGCATTTCTAATATTTATGAATGTTTATTCGTACTCAGAGTTTGGTATAGGCACAATAAAGGCACCTAACTATTACATTACATATGCATTTTTTTTTTTTCGGACTGGCCGTCAGAGGCTTTAAAACCATAACACATTTTTTTTTTAATGATCTTCAGTAGTGCGTTTTTATTTGATTTGATTTGTTTTTTTAAAGAACCAAACCAAAAAACAGCAAACCTCAATAGACTGATGGATTTGATGGGACTGGCAGACGGACAGAGATCCTCTGTCCCGAATGGACCCTGCATTGATCCCAGCTGTCAGCAGAGAGCCGTACGGCTGTAATTACCGTAACGCACGCCGTCCCAGAGACACAACTCCACTCTCCTGGCCCGTCTCGCCATTATCACCTCCATAACAAAAAAAAGACCCAAAAAAACCCCACCACAACAACAACAAAAATACGCCACATCCCGCAAACCCTCACTAAAAGCCGTCCTCTCCCGAGACCGGCTCGGAAATGGGGCTCCGAATTCAGATAAAAAGGGTACTTTGGTTGTTGTTCCCAGAGAGGCTAATCGATCGCTAAAAACAGACCCCCCCCCCCCCCCCCCAAACCGGTGTTCACATTAGCGAGATGGGAAAGGAAACCGTCGAAAAAACAGTGGTGTTAGGAAGGGGAGTGAATGGGGGGGGGGGGGTTTCCCTGAAGCTGTGTTTACAAGACATCGATATGAAGATCACTATTTGGTTTAAAAAGGAGGACGCTTCAGCGTGGCGTAACAAACGCAAGAGATCGAAGACTAATGATGAAGGGGTTGCCACACGACTTATTGCAACACGGGCAGTATTAACGACGAGCGTCTGCAGTAATAGACTGCAGGACGGGACAGGCCACTTTAAACCTCGCATAGTTTGCCCTACATGACGCATAGCTCTAAATCCCTCGCTAATTTTAATTTGTAGCCCGGCTGACTGCTGTGACATTGGCTTATATTTGAATTTGAAACAATGTCGTGGTAATTGTTCGGCTGTTGTTCACACATCTCAGCCAGAGCTGTGGTTTGTGCCGTTAAATCAATCTACATTATTTGGGTACACACACATTTGACAGAATCCAAGGCATTGAGGCTACTGAGAGAATCAATAAATAAGAAGCGCCAACACGTATGTTTCTATTCCTGTTGTTGTTGTGTTTGTGGGTTTTAGAGCACAAGGTTTCCGCAACGGTTTGGGAGTGGAGGTCCTTCAATTCATGTATGCTGTGTGAAAGCAAGGTGGCCCAGGTTTCACACAGCATACATCAATGTGAGGACATCAAGGGGAGGGAGGGGGGGGTTGGTGTGTGTGTGTGTGTGTGTGTGTGTGTGTGTGTGTGTGTGTGTGTGTGTGTGTGTGTGTGTGTGTGTGTGTGTGTGTGTGTGTGCGCGCCAGCTCCAGTTGTCACCTGTGTGCCGTGCTGTGTGTGAGTTTTCTCCTGCAACCAAATTTGTGTTGGAGATCTCCCTCTTCGGCGGTCCCTCAAGACACGCTAGAGATGATTACCAAACACTGAACGCACATGTGCGTTTTGTTACCATTAAGGCAATACCGCCGCAAAATTTAAAACAGGCCGTATGGCGAATGGGGGCTGTTTACGAATGAGATAACCGATGAATGGTAATCTGGGCCTGATTTCCAGATTTCACGGTGAGTGGAATGGACGATACCCAATCCCATACAGTACTGGGTTTCAGGAAGGGGGGGGGGGGGGAGATCCTTCCATGATTCTGCTGTCAGCGAGAAGGGAGTCGATGTTTTATCCATTAGTGGTTGAAGCTTTTTGGATAGCACTGGGCTTTTTGACCAGAGGAGTGGAATCCAAGGGTCTTTTTTTCGTTCTGACTCACCCCCCACTCACCCCCCCCTCGGGTCTTGTTAAGACGATGTAAGTAACATGGGAAATATGAAACATACCACATCGTCATCATCATGGACGTAAAAGCAATCCGAGCGTTGAAGTGTGTTAAACACATGGCTCACGCTTAGTTCGAAAACACCACACGGAACTTGTTTAACCGCTTCACTCCCAGGGTTCGTTTGACTGTTTGCGTCGACCCTGTGAATTAAACATTTCACGCTCGACTTCCACTTCAGTGGCTCACAGAATGTGCCCGTTAAGTGTTTGGAGTATGGAGTTTTAAATATTATTTAAGACTTGAACGACCAAGACGCCATCACAAAAATGCTGTGGTCAGATGCTCAAATAGGAAGCTATGGCAAGTAAGCTTAAATAAGTGCTATGTAAGATGCTAAGGTAAGGCGCCATGGCGTAAGATGTATTGGAAAAAACTACGTCTAGTCATTCTTGATAATAAGGAAAGGAAAGTGGCTGTCGAGGAGAAATGATGCTGCCCGCATTATGAGACCGAACCAACTAGCCACTAGCAGCAAGTATTCCATTGTACTTGTTGCATATGGCCAATAAAAACATCTTGCATCTTGAATCTTGAAACTAGTTCCCCCACAACCTTGACGACACAATTCTCTCAATGCAGACTGCTTTGCAATCCTTTATAGTGTGCATAACATTTTTTTCTAATCATCATCAAGTTTGAATACTGCAGGAGAAAAGCGCTCCCGATTTTTGCTTTTGAAAGCATAAAAATGTTTTCAATTATTTTCGAGTGTACATGCCCCAATGACAAGCTCATTATCTCAGACCAGAGACGGTCTGCTTTGAATTCCCCCCGCCGCCGCTGGAGAAACCCAAGGACACATAAATGTAAGTGAATGTGTTGCGGCTGCTTTGTGTGTGGTTTGCTTCTTGGTTGTAGTTCTGCATGTTTAACTGGGTCTCGCGTGCCGAGGGTGTTTGTAACCTGAGGTAAACCCAGGCTCTGACTCTACAGTTGGTGGCAGCCAATCATGTCCCAGCAAACCCAAATCCTTAAATCGATTGATTGTGTGTGTGTGTGTTTGAGTGTAGGAGGGGGTCCCATTATGTGTGTGTGTATACGTGCACAGAATCTACAATTACATCCAAATCCTTCATCTCCGTTTCACTCCTTCCCTAAAGCCCCCCACACGCACACACACGCCGCCCCCCCCCCCCACACACACACACACACACACACACACGATCACCTTCCCCTCCTCTTCCTCTCTTGCCCTCTATCTCATGCATACTTAACTCTGCTTGCATTGTAGATGTTGGCCTGAAAGTCTCATGCATTTGCATGGATCCGCAGGACTATTATGTAAATGTTTGTGTGTGTGTGTGTGTGTTTCTTAGCACTACTCTGTGTGTGTGTGTGTGTGTGTGTGTGTGTGTGTGTGTGTCCTGTCTAACCCCTTTTCTTCTTGCCAAGCTGTTCTTCCATCTCTCGAGAGATTATCCTATGAAGGATTGTTAACCTTAGCTACCCCTCCCATAGCCGTAAACTATATGTAAATATCTTCTAACAATGACATTGCAGAGACTTATGGGCGAGATTAGCACTTTCCTACATTCATTGGAGAACCACGTCTTAGAAACTTGAAGAGGAATCCACAGCCATCCCCGGGAGATATTCAGCTTCCTAGCACCCCAAGTCAATATAAATACTCCATAGAATGATTGTGTTGTCCTTGTATAATTGTGTACAGGAAGGACACAGAAGGAGCGGAATACTAATTGACAAGAGTATATTCCTGTGCTTTTCTAAAAAAATAAACAACAGTGTGGTGAATGTGTGCCGCAGTCTTGACAGAAGTACTATATTCACCATTATGTAAGACAGTACAGAGACAGGTCATTGAGGAACAGGTAAGGGTTAGACAGTACAGAGACAGGTCATTGAGGAACAGGTAGGGGTTTGACAGTACAGAGACAGGTCATTGAGGAACAGGTAAGGGTTTGACAGTACAGAGACAGGTCATTGAGGAACAGGTAAGGGTTAGACAGTACAGAGACAGGTCATTGAGGAACAGGTAAGGGTTTGACAGTACAGAGACAGGTCATTGAGGAACAGGTAGGGGTTACACAGTACAGAGACAGGTCATTGAGGAACAGGTAAGGGTTTGACAGTACAGAGACCGGTCATTGAGGAACAGGTAAGGGTTTGACAGTACAGAGACAGGTCATTGAGGAACAGGTAGGGGTTACACAGTACTGAGACAGGTCATTTAGGAACAGGGATGGTTAGACAGTACAGAGACAGGTCATTAAGGAGCAGTTAGGGGTTAGATAGTACACCGACAGGCCATTGAGGATCGGGTAGTTTGGTACAGAGATAGGTCATTAAGGAGAAGGTAGGAGTTAGACAGTACACAGACAGGTCATTTAAGAACAGGTAAGGGTTAGATAGTACAGAGACATGTCCTTTAGGAAAAGGTAGGAGTTTAGGGCATCTTGCTCTAGGATGCCTACAGGTATTGCATGACACATGTTGGGAATCAAACACAGCTTTCAGCTATGAGTCAAACCCTATAACCACCCTAGTCGCAACACTCTCATACTCTTTCCAACAGCCTCACTCTCAGCAAAGTCCTCAGTCTCCAACACGTGTTTACCATTACGAAAGGAGAGAAGCTCGAACTCCTCCGTGGCTAGGTTTTCCACGGTCTCTGTGAAGGCCGTCGTTACGTGGGTAGCGGGGCTCCAGCCCTCCGGGGCCTCCTTAGGAGATTGATGAACCCCCTGCCCTGGCAACCCCCACAGTGGGAGACGCGTTCCCATGAGCCTTTGCCCTTCTGCAGAACCCTATACTCCCCCACCGCTGGCCTCCCCCTCAGAAGAAGAAGAAGAAACCCGAACAGCGGTTTTGCAGCTCGTGGGAGGGCTTCGGTGAACCTACTACACGCCCACCACCACCACCACCCGGGGAGAAAAGTAACCCAGCTTTGCCCGATAGAACCGCTTGAAGGTCATGATGGTGTGTGTGTGTGTGTGTGTGTGTGTGTGTGTGTGTGTGTGTGTGTGTGTGTGTGTGTGTGTGTGTGTGTGTGTGTGTGTGTGTGTGTGTGTGTCATGATAGCACCAATGGGAAATATAACCGTGTTCTGTCTGTATATACAGTATTATATACAATAGGCCTATATAAAATATATGAAATGTCTCTCGAATGAATACCTCTCTCAAATTGTACACTATAGAGGCCTAACACTAAGTACAATAAACCAGCAATGCTCTCAGAGTACGCAGTTCAACAGCTTAAAATTATTATTATTCATTCGTTCCTATACCTGTAGCCTGTAATTATGGAAGGTTAATGAACGCTGAGGCCGGGGAACCGCTGGGATTTTAGTTGGACTTTGTTCATGTGCAAAACAAAATAGCGTGTTGAAAAAGGACTGATTTCTTTCAGATTAGTCTTTACCAAAAGACTGCACACAGTTGGACAATATTGCACACTGTTAGATCGCTGATAATGATATTCAATGTTTTTTTTAAATACTGATATCAAGGACATGGTGTGGCACTTCAATGAGCTATTGGGATTAGGAAGCAAAAACAAGGGGAAATATGAATGAACCATTATTACGGATATAGTGTGTGTGTGTGTGTGTGTGTGTGTGTGTGTGTGTGTGTGTGTGTGTGTGTGTGTGTGTGTGTGTGTGTGTGTGTGTGTGTGTGTGTGTGTGTGTGTGTGTGTGTGTGTGTTCTGTCGGTCGGAAACAAACCTATGAAATGTCTCTTAAACAAATACAAATACAAATGTACGATGGGCTGTAATAGACATCTCATGTTTTTGTGCGTGTGTGTGTGTGTGTGTGTGTGTGTGTGTGTGTGTGTGTGTGTGTGTGTGTGCCTTTAGAAGAAAACAGAAGGATAACAGTGAAAGGACTCGCTGAGCTCGCTGCTTCACTGTCTTAAGTCCAAAAGTGTTTAGGGGCTTTAGTGTGTTTTCTACCTCCGGCAATGACCCCGCCTCCCCAGCCGGGCTCAGCAGGACATGACCTTCCCCTGAACATTATGAAGCTCCGTTTCCCAGCCAATAAACACCCGGCGCCCTGTGGCTTTCCCGCTAAACCCCTCCCCCGCGAAAGGTTGAGCACAAGCACAACGTGAGCGGCGGTTCTGTGTGGGTGTGTAGGTATGTGTGCGGTTGGGGATGAGGGATGATGATGATCATGGTAACGGGCAGCCATTTTGTCTGATGTGAGAAGCGTGACAGATTCGGGGTCTGGTGTCCAGAAACCAGCCGTGCGGTGTGACACTGCACGTTGGCATGGAAACACAGACACACACACACACAATATGCGCGGACACACACTGACCAGACAAAAACACTCAAACACACAGGTGCACAACAGACAAAGACACACACACACAGACAGTAACACCGCCTGGCAACTATCGTCAAGGTCACAGGTTACGGATCCCCCCCCTCCCCCAGCCATTACCTGAGCCAGACAGGGCTGGGGAAAGTGCAGGAGGAAACAGAGCCATTAATTATCGGATAGACACTGGGAGGTGTGTGTGTGTGTGTGTCTTGTAGTGGGATGACGACACCCGTTGGGCCCGGACCAAAAGATGAGGACAATGATCGCAGTGTCAATGATGGCCTGCTGCGCCAATGGATGAGAGAGAGAGAGAGAGAGAGAGAGAGAGAGAGAGAGAGAGAGAGAGAGAGAGAGAGAGAGAGAGAGAGAGAGAGAGAGAGAGAGAGAGAGAGAGAGAGAGAGAGAGAGAGAGAGAGAGAGAGAGAGAGAGAGAGAGAGAGAGAGAGAGAGAGAGAGAGAGAGAGAGAGAGAGAGAGAGAGAGAGAGAGAGAGAGAGAGAGAGAGAGAGAGAGAGAGAGAGAGAGAGAGAGAGAGAGAGAGAGAGAGAGAGAGAGAGAGAGGGGAAGGGGATAGAGAGAGAGAGAAAGAGAGAGAGGATATGGTGATAGATGGATAGAGAGATATGGAGGGAGATGAAGAGCAAGAGAAGACTCAGGGGGGGGGGGGGGAGAGAGAGGACATGTTGAAGTGTGGTTGGAACGAGTAGGGAGTACGGCATGTACATGCTTCAGAAGGACTCGGGAGTGCAATGTGATTACTCTGAGTGAGGAGAGACGAGAGAGGAAGAAAGAGGAGGAGGAGGAGGACATTAAGAACTGATCTCCACGCCTCCTCATGGGAAGGAAGGAGAACAGGAGAGCTGCGAGGAAGCGATATGAGGGGCTGCCTGGCAATCTGTTCCCGGGGAAATTATTTGCTGTGAAGTCATAGCGACATTAATACTGGACGGCCAGGTGACAAATGGTCTGTTTTTCATTTTCAGAAGGCTGTTCTGAAACGGAAAAATCAACCATTACATCCACTGAACACAATCCAATCTAAATTTTAGTTTAAAATGACTTGTATAACTCAGACATTATAAACAAAATCTCTAAACAAGGTTGATTGCCATGAAGGCCATTTTACATAATACTGTGTATAAGTGTATAAACAGAGTAAATAAAACGAGAGGGCCCTCAGTAGAGCGCACATACTTCCGCCACACCAAGAATTCTCCTGGATCCGGATCAGTGTCAAAATCAATTCAAAGACAAAACCATCAAGTGGTTATCATGAAAGACCCGTTTTATTTATTTTTCATTTAGTTCACGTGTCTCCACCTCATTTAAAGACCAAGAGCTTTTTCTGTTTTTGAACCAGAAGAGTAAAGACCTTGGATGCTTTTTGATGTTGAGATATATGTAAATCTTGTGTTCTTCATTCAGTGCTACTGCTACAGCGGCGCTCTTTGATGACACATCGAAGTCTTATTTGAGATCATTCAAACCAAAAAAGGTTTGTTTTTTTAATGGCGTGAAAGGTGAGCCTTTTTAGCAATCTCCAGATGTCAAAGATCGGATAACGATATAATTTGATATCATTTAATATTTCATTACATTTCATTTCAAGTCGGATGACGGATGTTTGTTGTGCCATGTGTGTATTAATTACTCTATTATAATTTATAGAATTAATTGATCTCATCAAAGGATAAAATAAATGTGATAGATAAATAATAACGTCGAAAGTCGGTTTCTAAAGTTGGTTTCTACGCTAACGCTAACCAACACAACCCCGTCCACCCACTGACCCTCTGTCAATCAGACAGACCTTGCAAGGAACAGAGACAGATGGTCAAGTTGACCCCACTAACTCTCGCTGTCCGTCCGTCTGTCCGTCTGTCCGTCTGTCTGTCAAACCCCCTCCCTCGCTCCGGTAAACAATAAGGAGGAAGAAAACTGGTCTCCTTTCCCTACGTCTGACACGTTCACTGCATGTGCACTACTACTGACACAGACAGACACACACACACACAGACACACGCACACAGGCATGAAATACATACACATGTGGCAGAGGTAGATCACACAGCATCTGTCAACAAAAATAATATGAAAATAACAAAACAGGGCAGGATAGTGTAATAGTGACTAGGCTGTTTAACTCCCAGACAGAAACACACTGGGTTCGATGCGTGAGTCGCTTTTAAAGTGACACAATTGGAAATTGTTGCAGCAAAAAGTAACAAAAACAAAAATATAAATGGACTAAAACTAAAACAGGAAATGCCGACACCTCCCTCCCCCCCCACACACACACATACATATCTGTGGATAACAACGAAGGGGTCAGAGAAGGGAAAGTTCTGTGCACTCTGGTTGGAGAGGTCAAAGGTCTTATGTGGTGAACCCGGATGGCTTGGTCTCCGGTAGGCCAAAGGGGGGGAAGGGGCTGAGACCCAGTGAATGTATTCCATCTTCATGGGCAACAGAAACAATGAACTAGTGTTGAGGACCGATCTCTCGCATCGCACTCTCTCCTCCTCCTCCTCCTCCTCTTCCTCATTTCTCTCTCTCCTCCTCCTCCACTTCCTCATTTCTCTCTCTCCTCCTCCTAATCTCTCTCTCCTCCCTCATCTCCCTCTCCCTCCTCCTCTTCTTCCTCTCTCCTCTTCTTACTCTCTCCTCCTCTTCCTCATCTTTCCTCTTCCTCATCCCTCTCTCTCTCTCTCTCTCTTTTCCATTCTTCCTAATTGGCTGGTCAGATATGTGCGTGTTTCTGTGCAAGACAGAGGTCTTCTTTCAGTGCCAGGGGGGGGCGTGTGGGCAGCAGAGGCCATCAGCAGACAGGGTGCCCACTCTGTCGCAGGGCACGTGCACACGTTATTTATTAATTATTCATACACACATAACTGTGCATGCACACACACACACACACACACACACACACACACACACACACACACACACACACACACACACACACACACACACACACACACACACCACACACACACACACACACACACACACACACACACACACACACACCACACACACACACACACACACACACACACACACACACACACACAGACCAGCTGTTGGCTGAGTGAGTACAGGGGAAAGAGAGAGCAGAGTACAGGGGAGAGAGCAAGTACAGGGGAGAAAGAGCCAGAGAGAACGAGTACAGGAGAGAAGAGAGAGAAAGAGAGCGTGAGAGAGAGAGAGCAAGAAAGAGGGAGAGAGAGAAAAAGGGGGTGGGGTCAGAGTTGAAAGATCAGACAGCTGGTAAACCTCTTGAAATCCTCTTCTTTCATTTTACACCACACAGCATTCCTCCACAGCAGGCAGTCCACTGCCCATCTATCCCTGCCTTATTGCCGTGTGTGTGTGTGTGTGTGTGTGTGTGTGTGTGTGTCTATCTGTCACAACTTCAAAATGCACACTGGGAGGACAAAAAAATAATCATTTGGGATCTTCAGCAGCAGACTGCTAGACAAGAGGCCATTTTGCTTTCTCTCTGGCTGCTGAACACAAACTAGCAAACAGAAACACCCATTATCCCCCAAATATCTCCTCTCCCCCTCTCCCCTGCTGATCTCTCTCTCCCCCGCTCCACTGCTGATCTCTCTCCATCTCTCCCCCCCTCCTCTCTAGCCAGCCTTCCTAGTGTGGCCGAGGTCCCACCATACATGGAGACACACACATACACACCATGAGAGGGAGAGGGGAGAGAGGAGAGAGCTACAGGGGTAGTGGAGTGAGAGGAAAGAGAAAATCTATACTTGTGTCACTCTTTGCTTTCAAAACTGAACAAACTTGACATGTATATCCAGCCAACTGAGCAACCACACACAATTGTTCATTGGGCTGGATTAGAAATGAGAGAGAGAAAGAGAGGAGAGGAGAGGAGAGGAGAGGAGAGGAGAGAGAGAGAGAGAGAGAGAGAGAGAGAGCTGACGTAACAAAGGGAATAAGATAGAGTTCAGGGAAAAGGAGACAGCAAAAAGAGAGAAAACGTGAACACACACACACACAACGCCCTGGGAGAGAGACAGATGGAAACAAGATGGAGGCAGAATAACCACAAGCAGACCAATCATATTGATCGGTGTGTCTGATAGGCCAACGGGAGCCCACAGGGGTCAGTGAGCATGAGAGAGTATAAACTGAAGCCACATTTCAGAGCAATGTGACTGCATAATACCCACCGATTACTTCTGATATCTATCATATCCTCTTTACTATTAAGTCTTTTTTCAATGACTTGCATTATTATCACTGCCGTCTTTTACTATTCACCATTTAGTATTTCACCACACACTTTTATCCAAAGCAACCAATCATTTTTAGGTAGGGGTTAGGGCATCTTGCTCAGGGAACCAGTAGGCTGCAGACCTTGGGGTTCAAACACCTCCTCCTTCTGTCGCTGTCGCCTTTGGAAAAATTCTTTGATACGCTAAAAAGGCAAAAACCTTTAAGATATAACCGTTAATAGTGTTTTCATGGAAGCCGTGGGTTTTGTCTTGGTTTATTTTAAACTGGAGGTTTGAGGTTTCCATCCAAGGAGAATTTGAGCCTAATTGGTCTCATGCGACCGTTGTTATGGCAACAGGACTTCACTGCACTGCAAAAAATAACAACAAGAAAGAATCAAATAAATATATATATAAATATACAGTATACATATACAAAAGGCTGAAAAAGGATTGGGGTATTTTGTAGGGATTTTTTTGCATTGTTACTGGCAATGCATACAGCATCACTTCATTGTTAGTTAATTTAGAGTGCATTTATTTTCGTACTACAGAAAAGTTCGGCCAATGCCTTCGGAGCATTTGTTGGTGGGCCCGCCTTAGAACCCAAAGTCCACCAATCACAACTCAGTTGGAGTGGAGTCACGACTCCTAGGGTAGAAGGAAGGAGAGAAGAGAGATGAGAGCCGATGACGCAAGAGCGGTAGAGTTACAAAGTGGATGGACATAAAACACAGATAAGTGCTATGAGTGTAATGAGAGAGACAGAGACACAGAGAGTGAGAGAGAAAGAGAGAGAAAGACAGAGACATACAGAGCACGAGAGAAAGAGAGAGAGAGCGACAGAGACAGAGACAAACAGAGCGAGACAGTCATAAAGAGAGAGAGAGAGAGAGAGAGAGAGAGAGAGAGAGAGAGAGAGATTAAAAGAGTTTCGATCAGTGTGTGTATCTTGATTATCACCAGTGTATGATATGGGTATGATATTCTTCTAATGTGACTGTGTGCATACGTGTGCATGTGACCATCCTGTGCGCTCTACTTCAAGCTGTTCAGCTGTCGTCCGGCTCTCTCAGCAAGAAGCGGGCAGATCCATATGGCCTTCCACCCCCTCCTCCTCCCGGGACTGGTAGTACATCCGTGTGTGTGTGTGTGTGTGTGTGTGTGTGTGTGTGTGTGTGTGTGTGTGTGTGGTGTGTGTGTGTGTGTGTGTGTGTGTGTGTGTGTGTGTGTGTGTGTGTGTGTGTGTGTGTGTGTGTGTGTGTGGGTGCATGTGTCTTGCCGTGCCACTGTGTTAAGAGAACTGCGGTATGCATGTATTTCACCAACACATGCACAGACCCACTTTGTCCATCCTAGTATTTACATTTAGGGCATTTGGCAGACGCTTTTATCCAAAGCGACTTACAAGGTGTACATTTGCTGAAGCAGACAATAGCATAACACTGAGTTACTAGTACTAGTAGTTACACAACACGGCGCACACACACACACACGTCAGGAAACCCCCACAAGTAGGTAGGTTAAATAGTTCCGGTTCATCAGGGTATGTAAGCGTGCATGTGTCTCTCTCTACACTGCAGCTCATGGGGATCCTAATAAACTAAACTAAACTATGTGTGTGCGTGTCTGTGTATGTGGGTGTGTGTACAACGGTACAACAATCTTCACCTTGGCACTAAACCTCCTATTTGGACCGAGAAAGATTCTCCCATACGAGAGAGAGAGCGAGAGGGGGAGAGAGAGAGAGAGAGAGAGAGAGAAGAACTCACAAGCAAGCGTGTGCATGAGAACAGAGGCGCTGGGCCAACACACTGAGGACACGGCTGCCAAACTGTGGTGGAACCGTCTTGAGCAGAGAGAGAGAGAGAGAGAGAGAGAGAGAGAGAGAGAGAGAGAGAGAGAGAGAGAGAGAGAGAGAGAGAGAGAGAGAGAGAGAGAGAGAGAGAGAGAGAGAGAGAGAGAGAGAGAGAGAGAGAGAGAGAGAGAGAGAGAGAGAGAGAGAGAGAGAGAGAGAGAGAGAGGAGAGAGAGAGAGAGAGAGAGAGAGAGAGAGAGAGAGAGAGAGAGAGAGAGAGCAGGCGGGGGGGTGGGACAAAGGGGAGGGAGGAAAGACAGGGAGAGTGACACAACGAGAGAAGAGAGAGAGGGGGGGGAGAGAGAGAGAGAGGGGAGAGAGAGAGATACAAAGAGGGCAAACTGACAGAGAGTTTGAGAAACAGAGTGCGAGCAGAGAGGGGGAAAAAAGAGAGAAAGGACGATAGAGGGAGGAGCGGGGACACAGAACGATAGATAGAGAGAGAGAGAGAGAGAGAGAGAGACAGACAGAGACAGAGGGATATTGCCCAATTCTGAAACACATTGCAAAGCACCTTCACTAGCCATCTGTGATCATCCGTGCATGACTGGTGGACAAGCACACACACGATGACTACTACTAACAGCTCTCTGTGATGGAAACTACATCTACAAATCCTCCAAATCTTTTCTCTGTCACCGTTGCTCCAAATCAACCATTTTCTTCTATGTCTATGTATTATAGACGTTCCTATGCCGTCTGATTCAGAAAGGGACACGCACTGCCGTTGCTCAAGGACATTTTAATAGGCCACTTTACTTAAGGTCTCAGTCTTATGACTCAATGATACATCACTGTATATGAGAGAGAGAGAGAGAGAGAGAGAGAGAGAGAGAGAGAGAGAGAGAGAGAGAGAGAGAGAGAGAGAGAGAGAGAGAGAGAGAGAGAGAGAGAGGAGAGAGAGAGAGAGAGAGAGAGAGAGAGAGAGAGAGAGAGAGAGAGAGAGAGAGAGAGAGAGAGAGAGAGAGAGAGAGAGAGAGAGAGAGAGAGAGAGAGAGAGAGAGAGAAATAAGTAGACGGACATTTGAAGTCTTTTTTGAGGCTCAACGTTGACTTTAAACATTTCTGCCCTTGGAATTAAAACTTTTTAGATCGTTTTGAGAGGAGTCCAAATAAACCACACTCACTGCCACCCTGGTGCTCAGTACAGAGCATACAAGCCACGCCAACAAGTCCCCTGGATCCAGATTCAGATCCGGATCTGCCCCAAATCGAATCAACTGTTCCTTGGCCCATAAGTAATCCAACCACCAAGTTTTGTCCAATTCCGTACATAACTTTGGGAGGTTAAACAGAATAAATGACATTTAAATACCTCTACTTTGGGCGTGGCGCCGCCCTGCTCGTCAAGGGAAGAGCAGACGTGGTTCTGTGTGATCGGCTCCTTAATATGTGTCGTCTATTCATGTTTATGAAACTAATTACCAACACGTTATTATTCTAAGGTGGAGCCTCTGCCATCGTGGCTGCTACATACGCTCATTACTAAAGTCATTATCACTCACTTGCATGCTACCTTAGGTTTTCCGATGGTGTTTATTAAGAAGATGATTAATCTGGGCAGTGTGTGTGTGTGTGTGTGTGTGTGTGTGTGTGTGTGTGTGTGTGTGTTGAGCTTGTTGAGATGTATACCTCATCTAAATGTTTTTTTCTGCCATTATGTAAGTAGACCTTTGTAGGATGTCATCCATTTGTGTAAGTAAGGAACGAGGGATATTACCTTATATTCAGTATTACATGTAAAATAACAGCGGATTCTTTCTTTTTTTATGTCTCAGTCAATCAAAGGCAAAGCCATCTGAATAAATGGTATGTGTTTAGGAATGAAAATGAATCAATTTGATCATTCGTCCATGAATTGACAAAATTATCAATTATGAGAGAGAGAAAGAGAGAGAGAGAGAGAGAGAGAGAGAGAGAGAGAGAGAGAGAGAGAGAGAGAGAGAGAGAGAGAGAGAGAGAGAGAGAGAGAGAGAGAGAGAGAGAGAGAGAAAGAGAGAAAGAGAGAAAGAGAGAAAGAGAGAGAGAGAGAGAGGCAGGTAGAAGACAGAAACGGTTTAAAAGAGGAAGAGGAAGAAGAAGAAGACGACGACGACAGGAAGGAAAAGACAGCAGAGGGCAGAGAAGAGAAAAGGGAGTAGCAGAGGAATGAGGGAGGAGAAGAGCTCTGTGTCCTGATGGAGTGCATCAGGCTGCTGTCTATCAGCGCCGTGGTAACCAGAGCGCCCCCCCCCCCCTCACCACAGATAACAGTGGGCTCATTATGCAGCCTGACCCCCCCCACACACACACACACACACACACACACACACACACACACACACACACACACACACACACACACACACACACACACACACACACACACACACACACACACACACACACACACACACACACACACACACACACACACACACACACACACACACACACACACACTTTGTTTCTCCCGTTAGATTCACAACCGAGAGACAGTCTGTCGTCTCGCTTCCTCCTCATTATTATTTCTGTCCTCCTCCTCCATCTCCCATCCATTCCTTTATGACTTGTTTACACTCCTCTCTCACTCCCTCCCTCCCTCCCTCCCTGTCTCACTTTCCCCAGCCCCTCTCTCTCGCTCTCTCCCTTCATTCCACAGCCTAAACTCCATTTTATTTTCCTTCACTTGTAAACTTCCCATCCCTCCGTCCTCCCTCCGTTTTCTCTCCTCCTTCACTGTTTACTCTTCCTCCGCAAACTTCTATCGCTTCAAACGGTCTCTCGTTCCTCGGTCAACCTCCAGGGAAGACACACACACACACATTCAAATTTAGTCAACACACACAAACGGACCGGGGCAGCAAGCACACATTAAACAGGCAACGTCAACTGAGCCATCTGGCTCCCAAGAAGACCGGTGTGGTGTGGTGTGTGTGTGTGGTGTGGTGTGTGTGTGTGTGTGTGTGTGTGGTGTGTGTGTGTGGTGTGTGCCAGAGGAGAAAAGGTCAAGGTGCTCACCACCATCACCGCCTGGACCCCTCCCCCCCAGCCCACCACCACCACCCCTGCTGTTGTGTGTACTGTGGGGTCCTCTCCGGGGGGACCCTCATGTCAAATGGCACCCTGACATTCTGAGCGCCGTCCAAATCAATCGATCCTAATTAAACGATTGACCCGACATGGTCGCCATGGAAACGATTGCAAGGGAGCCGGAGGAAGGCAGACCGAGAGACAGGCAGAGGGACAGACAGTGAGACAGGTAGACATAGACAGACAGGCAGAGAAACACACACAGAGACAGACACAGACAAAGAAACAGGCAGGCAGATATAGAAAACAAAAACACAGACAGAGAGACTGACAGAGAGACAGACACAGAGAGAGAAAGACACAGACAGAGAGGCAGACAGGCAGAAAGATGTCTTCACCCGTTTCCCAGTTCCTCTCCATGTCTCCATGTCACTCCCTCAAGCCATCCTGCATTCCAGGAGAGAATAGCTAGTCCAGCCTTGTGTGCTGACATGTTAATGAGGGTGTATAGAAGACAGACAGAGAACCTCGGAGAGAGCTACACACACACACACACACAGGTTTCACATCATGTAACGGAAGAAGTCCATTATCTTCAATGACCGAACACGACGTAGCAACGGTGTCCACTAATGTCTCCTAATCACGAGCGGGCGGGCGTTGTCCAAATCCGGAAAACATAGCGGCGGCATATGCCGTTGTGAAAACTAAAATGGTCGCCGACGAATGAACTTGAGGCCTCGTCAAACGGAGGGCCTGTTTCGCTTGTCGCCATTCGGAGGAATTAATCTGTCAATCTCGCTGGAGTCGACTGCCGCCTCCGTGGGTGCAAATCCACGTTGAAGACGGTCCCCCACTGAGAGAACAGAGGTCTATGGGGAGATGGGAGCCCCACACGCGCGTGTGTGGATAGTTAACCATACGGTGCAGTGATTATATTAACCTTTCAAGATAAAGGGGTTAACACACACACACACAGAGAGAGAGAGAGAGAGAGAGAGAGCGAGAGAGCGAGAGAGCGAGAGAGAGAGGAACCAGTACTGCAGTGCAGCCAGTGGGTAGAATTAATGAGATTGTAGATATCTGCATGGCTGCACATTTTGACTGGGTGGCTTTAGATGGTGTGTGTGTGTGTGTGTGTGTGTGTGTGTGTGTGTGTGTGTGTGTGTGTGTGGTGTGTGTGTGTGTGTGTGTGTGTGTGTGTGTGTGTGTGTGTGTGTGTGTGTGTGTGTGTGTGTGTGTGTGTGTGTGTGTGTGTGTGTGTGGAGAGAGAGAATGAGTGAGGAGTGAAGAAGGGAGTAAAGGAGGAGAGGAGCACAGAGTGGGGAGGTCAGAAAGATAGAATGACACACACACAAACTCATTTCCAGTTTGCTATCAATAACCTTCAATTAACCTTCCTCCTCAAAGAGGACATTGAGAGTGTGTGACTGTGCGTCATTGTACACACACATTGAGTGTGTGTGTGTGTGTGTGTGTGTGTGTGTGTGTGTGTGTGTGTGTGTGTGTGTGTGTGTGTGTGTGTGTGTGTGTGTGTGTGTGTGTGTGTGTGTGTGTGTGTGTGTGTGTGTGTGTGTGTGTGTGCACAGCAGTCAATTTTCTGTAAGCCCTCTTCGATCACCATGCATTAAGCCTCATTGAAATTCACCATATTGAATGCAAACATACACACACACACACACACACACACACACTTATGTTCAGGTAAATAGCTTAGCACGTTTTTCTCTCTCGCTTTCTCTCCGAGTCTCTCAGACACAAGACAAACACAGGCATGTATGGATGCTGCGTCCTCTTCAGCCATTAGTCCTAATAAATAATCATGCCCTTGTAATGCATGTGCCTCTCTCATCCCGTTAAAAGATTATTTACACGCCTATCTGGCCGGAAGGACTCTCCCGCCATGACACCAATGGACTTGGGGACGTTTTTTTGTTAAAAGTTGTATTTTTCCTAAATTCTGTTTTAGGTTGGTGTTCTCTCCTTCCTCGTTCAGCGTAACCGGGGAATAGCCAAGAAGTTATACCCTGGCAGTAGTGTATAGATGTACATGGGTGTAGATATGTGTGTGAATTGTTATGACCTGGCTCTTGGCCACAAGGAAAATGGAGAAACGCACAATAAAAAGTATATAACCAAACATCCTCTTGATTTGTTACTCAATGGGAGGTGACGATCAGTAAATCAGTAATGTAGGAGAGTGGATGAAATGGAAAGTGTCAAGGCGGGTGTTGGTGGATGATCTCTCTCTCTCTCTCTCTCTCTCTCTCTCTCTCTCTCTCTCTCTCTCTCTCTCTCTCTCTCTCTCTCTCTCTCTCTCTCTCTCTCTCTCTCTCTCTCTCTCTCTCTCTCTCTCTCTCTCTCTCTCTCTCTCTCTCTCTCTCTCTCTCTCCTCTCTCTCTCTCTCTCTCTCTCTCTCTCCTCTCT
Source organism: Muraenolepis orangiensis (assembly GCA_027704905.1). Lineage (NCBI taxonomy): Eukaryota > Metazoa > Chordata > Actinopteri > Gadiformes > Muraenolepididae > Muraenolepis > Muraenolepis orangiensis. The sequence continues at coordinate 10,045,994 of CM051004.1, read as the reverse complement.
CTCTCTCTCTCTCTCGCTCTCGCTCTCTCTCTCGCTCTCATGTTTTTTGTATGTGTGGGCTGGAGGACTGCCACAGAGGTCCCTTTAGCAAATCAACACACGTCTCTCTCTCTCTTAATCTCCCTCTCCCTCTCTCAAGCCAGGGCCGGTGGATAGAAGAGCAGGGTTTTTGCTAAGGTGAGCGCTGGTATTTCTGGTTGACAGTAATCAAGTTTCATTCCCATTTTCTGCGACAGGAAGCGAGCGAGCGACAGGGACGGTAGAGAAAGTGAGGGAGTAGAGATAGAGACAAAGAGAAAAGAACAAGGAATGAAGGAGTGCAGGGAATGCAGGGCAGTAGCTCAGAGGCGGGAGCGGGAGCGGGAGCGAGAGAGAGAGAGAGAGAGAGAGAGAGAGCAAGAAAGAGAGAACGAGAGAGAGAGAGCAAGAAAGAGAGAACGAGAGAGAGAGAGCACCATGGCTGTGGAATGCGAAGGGGAAAATAGAGAGGCCCGGGTGAAGAAAAACAAAAAGACACACGGAGTGAAAATCAATACTTTTGCCCTGAAGACACACACACACACACCAAAGGTGCAATTATGCTAAATGTGTTTTGTTTACGCGGCAGCCAGCCATGGCGATCGCGCAGGGGCCAGTTAGTCGGTGACAGCGGTTGGCGATGGCGACAGAGGAGGGAGGGAGAGGAGGAGGAGGAGTAGGGCGAGAAGGAGGAAGAGTTGCCACCTGTTCTAAATTAAAACGTTACGAATCCCAGTGATGAAGCACACACACACACACACACACACACACACACACACACACACACACACACACACACACACACACACACACACACACACACACACACACACACACACACACACACACACACACACACACACACACACACACACACACACACACACACACACACACACACACACACACACACACACACACACACACACACACACACACACACACACACACACACGGCTGTAGCCCGGATCTATTTCTGAGTGTTTGTTTTCGCTGGGGGTTTTTCAGTTTTTTTTCTCCTTTTGTCAGAAATGTGATTGCTCTGGAAAAACAATTCGTATCCAAGTGAGGGCTTACAAGAAAACAGCTCTCTCCATCTTTCCCCCTCTCTCTCTCAGTTTGCCTTAAACCTTTGAGTTGCTCTTATTCAGAGAAAACCAGTGAAACTATGCTGCCTGGAAGTGCCCTCTCTGGAGCACTTGTCCTTGGTTTGTTTTGAAATCGGTGTGTGTCGTGTGTGTGTGAGTGTGTGTGTGTGTGTGTGTGTGTGTGTGTGGCCATATTGCAATGTACCTTGAATGTGTTCTTTTAAATGACTTTATTGACAACCTACCATACATTGCCACAAACTCCCTCGCTCAGCATAAACTCTTCCCAGGGAAACAAAGTGTAGCTTCAATAACATAACGCCAACAACACTGCAGCCTATTGTGTGGACTGAGCGTGAAGTGAGTGAAGTCTGATTGATATTTGTGCCGAGCCTTAGCCTAGGTGTGATGGGCCTGCCCGGTGTGTGTGTGTGTGTGTGTGTGTGTGTGTGTGTGTGTGTGTGTGTGTGTGTGTGTGTGTGTGTGTGTGTGTGTGTGTGTGTGTGTGTGTGTGTGTGTGTGTGTGTGTGTGTGTGTGTAAAGTAAAGTGCTTACTGAAGAAACATCTCTTCTCTGCTTCACTGAAGGTTACGAGTGTATTATCTGAGCCGGTCCACAATGTGTCTCTATCAATGTAACTTTGCAAGTATGTCATTAAGTCACAAGAAAAAAGCAATCTCCCAAGGCCAGTATGCTTCTGTGAAACAGTAGTGCGACAATGTTTATTCAATTCTTATTTCAACATTACGTCCCAAACGCCAGTATTTTTACCAGGAAACTCCAAAAGACTGCAGCACAAACGGTTACGGTTTGCATTTCATTCTAATTTAAAGTGTTATTTTTCGAGTGTGTGACTGGACATGCATTTAAAACCCAGCCAAACTGCAGCTTGCAGCCAGGTCATAAAGGCCTAGTAATTAAACCTGCCCCTGTTGTTCCACACCAGGTAGTCCCAGAACAGTGTTTAGCATAGAGCGAGCCAATCCATTTATTCACCCCTGCTTCACAATAGCCAACTGTATAACCTACACGCACACACACACATCTGGGAGTTTCCGGTAGCATACATATGTATGCATGTATGCCTTATTACCTCAAAATACAAGCTTGGCAACAAAAAACTAACAAATAGCAGATGAGATTTGGGTTACGACGCTAGGCTGTGTGACTGAAGAACTGTAACCACAGCAACCACAGTAGAAGTCCATGTGGGACGGTGCATGGGCATAAGTCTAGACGACCAAACATCTGAAAAGAACAGAGAACCTACTTTAAGCTTGTGGCTCCTGCCCCTCAATATCCTGAGTCACACACAGAAACACATGTCAGACACACACACACTCTAAAATGCAATTGCAGCATTTGCCATATGTATATATACACACATATATATTTACATTTACATTACATTTACATTACATTACATATATCATCCATCGGTCACATTATTGTTGTTTTTATTTTGTTTAGTTATCTTTTTATTGTATATAGTAGGTACTATATAGTGCTGTCTAAAGGATAGTATTGTGTTGCATTGTATAGTTGTAGCAGACGACGCTGCCACCAGCCATTAAAATGGCTACTTGAGGGCTCCTCACGAAGACAAGGACACAGGGTGATGAGGAATAGGGCTTATTGCAAGAGTTTCAATCATTGCGAACGGAGCAGATGGTACATGCTAGAGCTCTCTCCTCAAGTGTGTGTGGGAGTGGCTGTTTTAACCTGTGAGCCTTGATTAACAACGACAGGTGTGCAGCATCACCAGCCAATCAGTCCATCAGTCGGCTAGGTGAGGCTGCTTCAACCAGCCACCAACCACACACACTCCACAATAGTATTGTATTGTTGTTGAAATTCAGAAGGCGGAAGGGAATGGGGAGTAAGCATTATATTGTACTTGTTGCACATGGCAAATAAAAACATCTTGAATTTTGTAAAATGATTTTTGGGAAATTGCAGGTTTTGAGCGAGGCATCATCCAAACCTATTCCACTGCTCAAGTCCAACAACGGCAAGGTCGATGGACAAAACTGAATCCAATCAATGGTCTCCTCTGAGAGGGGCGGCTTGTCCGACAGCAGGGGGTCCCCTGGTCATCAAAGTGCCAAAATCGCCATTAAATCCAAGGTGAGTTGAAGGACGGGATGAGTCTCTTGCAGCAACACTGGCCAGCATCCGCGGCCCTTCTGTGTGTTAGGTATTCCCATAGGTCGCCCGCACACACCGCTACTGCTAACCCCTTCACAGCTCACCGCTCCTCCCTTCACCCCAGCTAGCGAGGGACATTGTGACCCGATGCTTTTGTTCCTCCCAAGAGATGCATAGACCACCGTACTTGTGTTTAGTGAGCAATGAGACTCAAGAACACACAAGGGACATTACATTATATCAAATACATATATTAACACCTTAGCCATACCGACAATACAGGTGCTATTAGGAAGGTGGTACAATAAACAAAACGCATACCTCTGCCACAACAAAAAGTCCCCTGGATCCGGATCAAAATCAACTATTCCCTGGCCCATAAGTAACAAACAAACAGCCAGACAGGGGAGAAAACATAACCTCTGTTATCGAAGATGGGGTGGAGGTTGTTTTCTCCCGTCTGTTTGTCTGTCTGTCTGTCTGTCTAATGCCAGGGGGATTTGGGGCGTAGGTACCACAATCTGAACCATCTGAATGGCCTTTGTGTTGAGGCCACTCTGCAGCGCACAGCTGCCACCGCTATCTGCAGACCACTTCAGCCCAGCACAGAGGTCAACTAAAGACACACACCGAAGGGGCGTTAATGGAATACATTAGGCCTGGAATGAGGAGCGGGGTGTGTTGAGTGGTGGGGGTTCTTTGTCATCGAGGTGAGCTATAGAGGGAGATTATTACAGCAGTAGCCTTTTATGCCGTCATTGTTTCGCCCCTTAATGGCCAGGTGACGGAGTGGGGAAAGGGGGGGGGGGGGGGGAGCGAATCCAGAGCTTCCCTGATATCACTGAAGATGATTTGGAGACTGGTGAACTCAGTGGCACCATTTTGGAGAGCAGTGTATCATTCGCTTCCCCCACCTCTCTCTCTCTCTCTCCCTCCCTCCCTCTCTCTACCCCTCCCCCCTCTCTCTCTCTCTACCCCTCCCCCCTCTCTCTCTCCCTCCCTCCCTCCCTCTCTCTACCCCTCCCCCCTCTCTCTCTCTCTCTCTCTCTCCCTCCCTCCCTCTCTCTACCCCTCCCCCCTCTCTCTCTCTCTCTCTCTCTCTCTCTCTCTCTCCCTCCCTCCCTCTCTCTCTCTACCCCTCCCCCCCCCCCCTCTCTCTCTCTCTCTAGCTCTCCTACCCCCCCCCCCCCTCCCTCCTCCTCCCCTCCAGGTGTCCTATCTTCTGGAGACCTGTGGCTGACTCACCCTCACCGCATTGCCTTCCCTAAATGATGTGATGCCTTTTGCTCCCCCTATTCTCCCTCTGTCATTTACACTACATACAGAGGTTCAGTATTCCCTCTGTATGTACGTCCCTCCCTCCCTCCCTCCCTCTCTCTCCATCCACCCACCCACCCAACCCCCGCTCTGCCTCCGTCCCACTAGGTCAGGCAGGGGGGGGGGGGGGTGTCGGGGGTGGCCTCCATCACCCAGTGACCTGTGAGCCAGATTACATCAAGTGAGATCATGGCTCATGGCTCCGGGGGGCGGGGGGGGGGGGGGGTATAAATACACCCGGTGTTTCGGACGTTACTCACGGCTCCACCGAGTGCAAATTGCCACTCTGGCAGGGGTCACTTTCAAGCTCTTCAGCTTCTTGGAAATGATGACCGGAGCTCTTAGGAGGATCCAATCGAGCCCTTGGATCTGATCTACATGCTCCAACAGACACAAAAACAACAATATATTTGCGCGCGCGTGCGTGTGTGTGTGTGTGTGTGTGTACGTATTGCTAAAAATTGACCGTGTCTGGGGGCAGGGGGAGGGAGCTCAGAGTGACCTTGGTTTCCATGTCGCCGGATTGGCTACTAGCGTTACAGGGGCTGGCTTGTGGTTGGGCGAATGGTTTAGCACTGCAAAAGTCACCTCTGGAGTGAGGGGTGGGGGTAAGAGAGGGTTGTCGGGAGGTATTAAGGTGGAGGAGGGTGTGGTGTGTGTGTGTTTGTTCACTTTGAGGGGCCTGTGATACGCTAGACTCCGGGCAGGTCTGACAGATCTCTCCCTTCCGATTGTACCTCCACTCTATGACCTTTGGACAGATGAATACCGCACAGCTCCAGATACTGCTTCCCAGACAATGGACGCATGGCCACACACACACACACACCTGTCAGCTTGTAACAAATGGATCATATTTTCCTACAAGCTCAAACACAATAGCACAATGCTGTTATGCCACACAATGTGGAACGCACTACTTGTGAGCTCAAAACACGCAGCGTGACGAAGGTAAATTGTATCATAGTCGATAAGATAGTCAAAGATACTCAAAAAACCCAAATACTATACACACTCACACAAGTGTGAGGGCCCGGTTTGCTACTGCAAAGCTACACATGCATGTACTGTGTGTATATACACACACACACACAAGGACAGAAGCAGGCCTGGGTTAATTAGAGGGACGAGGACACTTATCTGCTTACAGGGCTGTATTCCTACACCGGCTCTCTCGCCATTACAGTTGAAAGCATCAAGTAGAGTCTCCAATTACAATCACAACAGAAGAATTAACGGCCCTTCAGCAGCTAATAGCCACTGTGTACAAAAAAAACCTTGGTATAAACACAACTGAACTCTGGGAACAACAGTGAGAGAACCCATTTCCTTGCTTCGTGCTCTCACCCTCTCTGCTTTGCCTTCTTCTTCTTCTTCTTCTTCTTCTTCTTCTCTGTTGCATGACTCTAATTTAGCCGACATCAAAGCCATTACAGGAAGTCATTTTGTAATTGTTTTGGGGTTTTTTGGGCGTCTAATTTCTTTGTTTTTTGTTTTTTTTTGCGCGTCAACGTGCAGACGACTCTGACCTCGGTTATTGTGGGAGCTGTGGGGTAATTGTTTTTTTGTTCCTTCCCCTTCCATCGGCAGTAGGCTATTCAGTGCCGCTGGTACAGGATCTACTCAGATCACCCTTATCAGTCGTTTGAAGTTGGAAGAGTACTATTCCAACTATTTGCAGGAATTTTGCAGGGGTGGCGAGGGGGATCTGGGATCGGCAGCAGCAGCCAGGAGTCGGCTCGACCGCATTCAAGTGGTCCTTCTTTAACCAGGTGGCCCGGAGAGGTCAGGGCCTTCTCCTAACAGTTGGCCCATAAACAGCCAGGGCTCTTTGGATTCCAGCGCATTAACAGAGAGCAAAGATTTACAGACAACATCACACACACACACACACACACACACACACACACACACACACACACACACACACACACACACACACACACACACACACACACACACACACACACACACACACACACACACACACACACACACACACACACACACACACACACACACACACACACACACACACACACACACACACACACACACAGTAGAAAGAAAGTTAGTAAAATATTTAAATAAAATCTAAAATATTATAAGAGACAACACGCATTTCAATTACAAACACAGATATACACAAAAGCCAATGATGCGGTAGACACACACACAGACGAACACACACACACACATACACACGCACGCACACACACACAGTCAGAGGAAGCCGTCTCAGGTTACTGAAAGCTTCTGTTTGGTCTCCTGAGACGTTTTGTGTGCTGCAAATTCCACCCAAAAATGGGACAGAAGGCAACAAAAAATAGAAAGAATCTGATGTCTCATTTTGCGTGAAATTCCCTCTTTGAAGTCGCCAACGCACTCGGAGTGGTCGGAAATAACCCACTTCAAAGAGGGAGACGCCAGTTGCTTCGGCGGTTCTTCTTCTTCTTCTTCTGTGGTTTGCGGAAGGTTATTGCTGCGTTCATTCAAGACAACTCGGAAAAATAAATTTGCTTTGACTTGTTAATTGACCGACTGGTCGCCCGACTCGGAATTACAGGTCGGACATTCAGATCTCGTTTCCAAGCTCCGGATTGTCCGACTTGGCATCACTAACATGGCGGCCCCTCATCGCTTATGGCAATAATGAAATTATTATCAATGCGTGTGTTGGTGTTCAAAACACATCATTTGATGTGTTATTGTATTGTTTATATTTTGCTCCAATTTTGCCTAATTCCACAATGTGGAATTTCTCAGCTAATTTACCGATTCAATTATTATTATTATCTAAATTGTGCACTCACTTGCGGCGTCTCCTCTCATCTCCATATTTTTCCAAAAGAAGCATAAATTGCTGCTGCATTTATTTTTGTATTCAGCAGTGACCCACAATATGCTAAACTTCCTTCCTCCCCCCCCAGGTTAACTTGCAGTGTGAATGCAAGGATGTCCAAAGTCGGAAATCTCAAAACTCTGAGTACAATACAATGTTCATTTAAATACCAGGGGCTCCATGACAAAAAAGACCATCTTCTACCCATTTCTTGTCCAAAGCAGGATTTTATATACATTAGCTAATTGTTTTATTCCAAATGTTCTTTGATTTAACATCAACATTCATTCATCATTTTACCACCCGTGCTGGTATTTTATTTATTGGATTAAGTCTTCATCCATGCCTCTGAATTGGATATTACTCTAAATTCTTGTGAAGTATCTCTAATCCGAGAACACATCTTGATCAACGGCCCTTAAGATCATTATGAATATGAATGTTGGTCTGGACTCAAATTAATAGAAATCTCTTTCTAAATAATAAAAGTGTCAGCAATGTATTTGACTTAAATGTCACCAATGTATTTCAAAAAGACAATCCATTAATGACTGAAATGGGGAACCTTATTTGAGAGCAAAAAAAAAAACATGAAAAATTACACGATAATACTTTCTTGGGAGTAAAATGTCAATACCCGCCAGCGATAAATACTAGCCAATGCCCTTCAGGACAGTCGTATGACATCCCCCTTCTCCCTCTCGCTGTTCCATGTTTAATATTCAGCTGCTTTATGAAACACTGGGAGTCAAAAGGCCACCATTAATCACATACTATGTTGCCTCATGTCTCCCCGTTCATTCGAGGAAGGCCGGAGCGAAAGGACGTGCACGTCATCCCAGGCCAGGAAAAATATAGGACCGGGGAGGATGAAAATAAATTTTGGGAGGAATTTGGTACGAGTGGAATTTCATTGATCTAACGTCGGTATCAAATACAAATTGTGAACAACTGCAGCTTTTTGTCTTGAATTGTATCAACGTAAGGAAATATGTTAATAGGTGGCAGCAATGTGACATTACATACCAGTAATTTTCTTTTTTTTTAGGAGAAGACGCTTTTAGAAGTCGCTGAATCGGGATCACATGACACAGGGATCACAATTCAGCGTGCAGAGTGGAGACTGGGGCGGCAAATAAGCAGAGCGTGTGTGTAGACTCCTTCTCAACGTAGCGCTCTGCCTCCAGCCTATTATTTCACCATTCATCGAACACGAGAAGACATGTCCCTCGAAAAAATGTTCACCGCTCACCCATTATGACTGCGTTCGTTCCTCCTATAATCTAGTAGTAATAGTAGTCCAGGCGGGAAATAATTGCCAAAGTCTTCAAAATATTACTTTTGAAATGCGCTTGGCTGCAAAACAGCTGGTATTTTCACATGTGTGCATGTGCCGGGGTATTCACTGCTCTTCATCTCAGAGTCATTTAAGTTAACTCTCAATTGGAGTTTCTTATTTTTATAACTGCTGGCTGTCGTCGGGTATTGCACATAAGATTTTCACTCACTGCTTTATACTTGTGTAAACTGTGAAGTGACAATAAACTTGACTTGACTTGAGTATCGCGGCAAAGTTCCTGAGGAAAGTCATAAGGTAGATGATGTGTTATTAGCTAAATATGACAGTCAAGATTCTTCATTTGCCATGTATAACAAGTACAATGGAATGCTTACTCCCCATTCACTCCCGCATTATAAATGTATACAACAATACAAAACTATCCAACACTATACTATACTACCATTACTATACTATAAATGATCTTCTATATACTCTATACAATACACAATAAAAAGTACAACAAAGTGACTGGAAGTGATGAAATATGGCGGACGGTGCAAAAACCTTTTTAAAGCAACAGTAGTGATAGCATCATGAATACAGTGTACTACAGTGCAGAAACAGCAATGAGTCCAGTAGAGAAGTATGACAGTGTAATATAAGATATAGAATGTCCCCATGAAGATCAATAGATTTAAACAGATTTATAGTGTTGAGGCAAGAGGAATATCTAAAAAGCTTCAAAAAGTGGAAGGAGAGTCAATACTCCGGCACATGCCCACCACATTCTGGAAAGCGGGACGTTGAAAATATTCAGAAAATATTATATGATTTGCAGTTAAACGCATCTTACTTGGAAGACTCCTGCAAATAATCTGTTTGCCTGCCTGGACTGCTTTGGATTATAGCAAGCAACAAACGCAAGTCATATTTGTGAGTGGTGAACGCTTTTTTGGAGTTACATATCTTCCACTCAATGTTTTCGATGAATGGTGAAATAACAGAGTGAGAGTGGGACCATTTAGATTAAAACTACCATGCACCATTCAAAGTCATTCTATTAAACAGAGACTGGATTCCATATTCTGTTAGCGGAGGCTGCTTTTCACCTCTACCCCTAATCTTTCAGATGAATTTAAAGAACAAGTTTGCTGAAAAATCGTCTAATCGTTTGTATTATGTTCTATTAAACGTTGAAGGTCATTTTGAATGATTTTAACTCAGGGTGAACAACCCCCTTACATTTGGGACGGTCCACTTTCATTTCAGTCTACATTCATTTCGGGGGCGGTTTAACTTGTATTTGGGAGGATGGTGAAAAAAGTGATTCGAGAGACCTGATTCAAAGTCTCTCTCTCTCTCTCTCTCTCTCTCTCTCTCTCTCTCTCTCTCTCTCTCTCTCTCTCTCTCTCTCTCTCTCTCTCTCTCTCTCTCTCTCTCTCTCTCTCTCTCTCTCTCTCTCTCTCTCTCTCTCTCCTCTCTCTCTCTCTCTCTCTCTCTCTCTCTCTCTCTCTCTCTCTCTCTCTCTCTCTCTCTCTCTCTCTCTCTCTCTCTCTCTCTCTCTCTCTCTCTCTCTCTCTCTCTCTCTCTCTCTCTCGCCCTGTTTGCACTGTGAAGAGTGTCTACCATTTGCCTGAAGGCGTCTGCCCGACAAGAACCCCTGTGTGATTTACAATGGAAGGGGCCATGCTCATTATTAGCCAAGCTGGGACGAACCATTGCGACTGCACTTGAGGGGGGGTGGGGGATGCCAGAGGCAGTGCTAGCCCTTAGTGGGTGCAGGACGCAAAGCATGTCATGACATAAATAGATTTATGGTGTGCGCGCAACGGGCTGAAGTTTGTCCCCATGTCCCAGCTGAAAACATTGCTCGGGGCTTGTTTTGTGTTAGTCCAAGAGCCCCCCCCCCCCCCCCCACCCCACCATAACGCTTCATTAATCAGAGGTTTTGATGTGGTCCGTGTTTTGATAAATGTAGCCACATGTAAAATAACATGCATTTTCTTTCCGGTTTCTTTCCTACAGAATACCTCCCAGTGTTCCCAGCTGCACATTAGTCTCACAAATCAGATTTAGGATTAACAACTAAAGCCCGATGCTCAAATCTGGGTGAACGGGGCATTTCATTTTCTTTCGCTTTAAATGTATTTAGACCAATCATGTCGCCGGGGGGGGGGGGGAGGGGGCGAGGCTCTGTAGTAGGCGCGGGTTACACAGAATGGGTCTCTACTGGAATCAACCTGACTGGCGGAACCACAACAAATGTCAAATGGCTGACCATTAAATAAGAAGAGGAATGAGGACCTAGAGCGATAGCATCGCCGTCCTATTGTCTGTATCTGTATCAGCGAATGCAATCTCTGCCAGCACCGATAACCTCAACTTCTCCCATAGCCGGTGGGTAGAGAGACACTTGGCTATAGCATTGTCCAACTTCTGGATCCGAGATTAGCCGCACATTGACCAGAGTGTTTCAGTTTAAATACAAACAAACAAAAAGGACAGGAAAGTAGGAAAGGAAAACTCCTATAATGGTCAGCCTACCGGTAACCATAACCCTACCGGTATATCTGTTCCTCAAGCTGTATCTGCTACTTTCAATCACCTAAAATAATCTCTAAAACCTAGAATTGTAATTCGTAGCATGTATCCATGTTTGCTTCATCCGAAAATTGACTGCTGTGCGCGCACACACACACACACACACACACACACACACACACACACACACACACACACACACACACACACACACACACACACACACACACACACACACACACACACACACACACACACACACACACACACACACACACACACACACACACACACACACACACACACACACACACACACACACTTCAGCCCTCCGCAAAAACCAAAAAAAACACCCACACAGAGAATAAAACACACCAAGCCACTTTAGTTAGCGCCGCAATTTCGCCGGCGCCCTGTGTGAGGCTAATGAAGTATCTCAAACGGCGGCGGATGATGATGAGCTAAATGAGCGGCTGGCGCGGAGCAGCGGCTCCAGACAGCCTTGGCCCCGTCTCCTCTCCAACTGGCGGAGAGAGCGGAGCCTCGCGCAAACCGCACGCCAGGTGGCGGGCACAGACACCGCGCCATCTTGGTGATGATGGCGGCATTAACAGCCGAGAGGGAGAGAGGGAGTTTGGCGATAGTTAGAAACGTCCATTAACGTGCTCTGCCTGTTCCCCAACCCCATGTGCACCCGGGCGCCTATTCTACTTTGCCCTTATGCTGCACCCCTGGAGGGGCGTGGGTTCAAATTCATTAGTGCCTCCTTCTCTCCTCCTCCTCCCCTTCTCCTTCTCGTCTCTCTCTAGTTTCTATGAAAATGACGGCCCCTCTGTTCTGTCCCCGTCTACCTTCTGTCATTAAAGGCCCCTCCTCCTCCTCCTCCACTCCCACCCTGTTCTCCACCACTCCCCCCCCCCCTCCCTCCCTCCCTCCATCGCCTGGTCGCTCATCCATCCCTTTCTTGTTCCAGTTTCTCATTTCTTTCTACCAATGCTCTTTCTCCCCCCCCCACACACACACACACACACACACACCCCCCCCCCCCCCGCGCTCCCCCTCTCTCTCACTCACCATCTTTATTACCTCCAACACACTCTTTTACGGTCCTGCCCTCCAGGTCTTCGCTGCTCCTCCTCCACCACCACCACCACCACCACCACCACCACACTTGCCCCAGGGTGTACTCTCCCCCCTCCACCCTCATCTCTCCCCCCTCCACCCTCATCACTCCCCTCCTGCTTTTTTTTTGTCTCCCCTCCCCAGCTCACCCCCCCACCCCACCCCGCGGAGAGGACAGATTGAGGGCTCTGTGTTGACAAATGGTGTGGGGGTAGCGAGTGGCAGTGAATTTAGTCCCAGATTAACACACACACACACACACACACACACACACACACACACACACACACACACACACACACACACACACACACACACACACACCACACACACACACACACACACACACACACACACACACACACACACACACACACACACACACACACACACACACACACACACACACACACACACACACACACACACACACACACACACACACACCCTCCTCCTCTCTGGCCCCAGGGCCTACATAACCGTTTGGTGGGGAGATCTTTGTCTGGCTGTGGAACATCTTTTTTGCCACATTGAATTGTGGCCATCGTAGCTGGCTGGCTGCACCCCCCCCCCCCCACCCCATTTAAACCACAGACCGTTTACCGCGTCGCCGCACTTATCTAGAGCACTGTGTGGATTAATGTAGGGACCACTATACTATGATTAAATGTTTCACTTAGGGAAACTCTATGGGGAGAGTGGATCTACTGGGTAGTAGTAGACAAGTAAATAGTCCTAATATCTACACCTAGTATTGCAAGGTATGAAGCATGCAGTACGAGTATGACAGTAATAATAGTAATTCTGTGATGTATGATGAAATGCTGCAAACCAATTTAAAATAAACGCATTTATCTAGCCTAATATGGCCATGGATCACGGATCCAGAAGAATTATTGAATAGCAATAACCAATCACAGCACACCGCACTGTTTATCTACCCGTGGTCATGATTCAAAAGCGTGTACAGTGTAATTGTATGCAACTATCTTCTGCCCTTAATATGAGACGCTACGCTAATGAAAAGATATTTACCCGGCTTGATGCGTGCTAGCGGTAACCCGTAGCGGCCGTGGAGGGCGTGGTGTCTGGCCCTCCCCCCGCCACCGCCACTAATCTGCCCCAGATGAAGCCCCCGGATCTCATCTGATTGGCAGGTTGTCGCGCCCTCCCAAAGGTACCGGCACTCAGTTAATCTGGATTATCTGGCCCGACAGCGAGAGTTAATTCATTTCATTATTCCTCTTCCTCCAATCCCTCCCCCCTCACACCCACCCCCCCCCCCCCCAAGTCACCCAGTTTTCGCCCACAATCCCCTCCTCCTCCACAATTACCCCGCCACCATGGAGAATTACAGTGTTCTAAATCCGCAAAAAGAGGGAAGACAAGTGAGGGAGGGCAGTAGCAGGGGGAGTGAAACACCAGGAAGGAAGTTATCAGAGGCCAATCTCTTGCTCGGCCTCCTGCCTCTCTCCCTCACTCTCTCGGTCTGCCTCTCTCCCTCACTCTCTCTCACTCTCTCAGCAAGATAGCGGTAGGGAAGCCACAGGGCACTCCATGTTACCTCGAGGTGTCTATGCAGTCAGATCCAGCCCGGACAGTTCGGTAGACATGTTGTCTTAGGATATTAACATAGAAAATACAGTATATATATATATATTTATGTATTCAGCAGAGTTCAGCATATTTTATTTATTCTATATTTTTGGGGTGGTGGGGGGGGGGTGAGTGTAATTATTCGGAAGTACATTGTGATTAAAGTTTCCCCGATGAGGCGCCCGGGGAATATCAGGCTGATTAATAATACAAAACCGTTTTATTACCACCACGCAAAGATGAGAAAGCCAGCGAGAGGGACAGGGGAGATAGACACACATAAAGGAAATGAGGACCAGCGAGGAGCGAGGAAAGGGGAGAGAGAATGTCAGACGATGATGATAAACATCTCTCAGTAAGAGAGAAGCCTTCATCGTCTGCATACAAAGCAACCGTTGCGAGGCGTGGGGGAGAAAAGAGGAGAGAGAGAGCGAGAGAGAGACGGCGTGCCAGGACTCTGGGCGCCTACTCCCATCGGAGGACGCCATCTTGCCGTGGATAAGTGGCCCACATAGCGAGCAGCGCCGCCATCTCTCATAAACCGGGACACGTATCCCCAGAAGCACACCGGGATGAACAATCGTCCTGACAGGCAGGTAGTTACTCCTGCTTAACCCCGGCCAGCACTGACTGATGTGCCACAACAGCGGGCCCTTCCTCCACCAGCGTCATCCACCACCACCTGCACCCACCCACCCACCCGGCTCCGCCTCCACCCCAGCTCCTCCCCATCCTTCCCTCTTTGTTGTAACATGCTCTTTCCTCTTTCCCTTGCTTTCATGCTTGCACTACACACGACCAATTACCAACATCCATCATGAATTTGCCTACTTCTGTTCAGAAGACCCCCCCCCCCCCCCCCCCACACACACACACATACAGGTCCTCCAACTGAGTCCTTCACCCACTCCCAACAATACCGGATGTTCTAGACTGTTTGTAGAGGGAGAGTAGTGAGTGGTGGAGGGGTGACATCCACCGAGGTTGAGTATGGGGAAAGAGAGGTGTGTGTGTGTGTGTGTGTGTGTGTGTGTGTGTGTGTGTGTGTGTGTGTGTGTGTGTGTGTGTGTGGTGTGTGTGTGTGTGGTGTGTGTGTATGTGCGCGTGTTGAATGGGTCCACGCCAGAGCCGGAGCCACCCTACCCCATCCTGCCCTCGGGAGGGTGGGGGTCTTTCTGTCCCCAATACAAAGAACCAGGGGATTATAAGCTTTTATTACATGAAACCCCCCGCAATCCCTCACCCCGTTCACTCTCGCCCTACAGCCCTTTCTCCCCCTGTAGCACGGACTCCGTCCCATCCTGTCTCCTCTAAAGTAAATAAATAAAATAAAGTATTATTTGGAATTGAACGGAGACAGAGAGACAAAGACAACATAATGAAAGCATGCGGAAGAATTGAAGAGATGGATTTGAGGGGGGCCTTGAAGGAAGCACAGTGAGCTGGAGAAGGCCTAGTCTGTGTGTATAACCTTGTGTGTGTCCATTGACAAAACAGAGAAACCAGCCGAACCTAATGTTCCCCTCCCCTGGACCAAATGCTGTGACAAAACACACAGATTAAAACCATGACCCTGGCCATGGCCTGCACTCCTACACAAACGCTGCCGATACCACCGACAACATACCTCACTAGCATGCTTCAACAGCAACAGCCTACTACCAGTGGCCTCCTACAACACCAACTGTAATACCCTAATACTACAGCGGCATGCTTCCAATACGAAACCACATACTGTTACATCAATGGCACTCCGATATAAACAGCATGCTGCAATGCCATACTAGAATACCTCCAGCACAGGACAATAGCAAACGCATACTACAGTACTAACACCATACTACAATCACGTGCTTCAATGCCAACCGCATACTTTATAACAGCGGAACACTACACAAAACAAATGGGCTACTGTACTTCAGCGCCAACCACATACTACTAGTTTTAGAATGAATTATAATCGAACCTGTATTGATTTCGCTATGTCTCAACGGCAAATGTGATGTGTAGTTATTAAATGGTGGGTAATAAGATGAAGGTTCAATATAGGCAACACGCTGGGTACAAGGTAATCTGCAGCCATAGACAACCTGTTCCTCTTGACCTTTTAAAAGGGGAATCAACGGGGGTTGAGAGCGACCGCCAACTCCCAAAGCACTATGGGGTCGGACCCCCAGGGACAACCAGAGAGGGGGTCGGGCTCCTCTGGTTCCCTCAGTAGGAGGAGGAGAGGGGGGTGGGGGGGGGATGGTCTGGGCCCCAAAGGGACACTTTGAGCATCAATCCAGCTGGAAACCAGATGGCAATGACAATTTAAGGGGCCTGTTGCCGTAAGGGGGGGGGGGGGGGGGGGGGTACAACCAGTCACAACCAGAGAGAACCAGTCACAACCAAAAGGAAGAGAGACATAGAGCAATAGCATGGGAGAGAAAAAGAGAACGAGGGGTGTTGAGAGAAAGAGGGCCAGCAACAGAGAGTGCGAAGGAAACTGTCAGCCCCCCGTTATCAGACCTTCCATTAAAATTCATCTCGGATGATGCAGCTATAAATACAGGTGCGAACGGTGTGGCCGGCTGCTCGGCTCATGGCCGCAGGTGGTCAAGGGACACGGTGTCAAGGGACACAAGTGTCCACTGTAACGCTGGTATAGGGTGTATACGGTCAATCTCCCTCCATCAACAACACAAATGGAAACCGTGACCTTTTTTTTATGCTTCACGATCAATTCAATCAACAGGTAAGCCGTGCTTGTGCATAAGAAGGCTTCATCCTCCTATTTTCTTCTGGACCAAGGAAATAGTCCACGAAACAATCTAAATAATAACCCATATACCGTCCATACCTCCATCTTAAAGGGGGAACCTTAATAAGGAAAAACAAACGGAGAACATGTTTGGATTCTTTGGAGATGCGTGTTGAGGCACATTCTTAAAGCCAGGTGTGACTGCAGTCCATCACGATCCACACACGGGATATATATGTGGAAACAAGATGGCGGCTTTCAACTGGGTCAAAGTGAGAAATAGAAACAGAGATTGACAACCCCCACCCGTAAGGTTTCAAAGACCAGGCGTTAATTACTTCTCACCATGAAACACCAGTTTAAATAAACCCATCACCGCAGAGGAAAGAGAGGGCGTGTGTCTGGAGAACAGGTGCTGGAGTCGTAAAATAGCCCCTGTGTTTATCATCTGCCTTATACGGACTTCAAATGTATTTTCCGCCACTCACACGGGTAGTCTGTGTGAGCAAGAGGAGGTGATATAGGTTGATACAGGTGTTCGTACGGGAGGGAAACACCTAAATATGGTCAAAGAACACAGCAGTCAGCGACAAAGACACATGAACTGGACATACAGCATGAATTGTCTTTACAACAAATCAACTGCAATACTTGAAGACGTCTTTAGCTTACCATCCCTTTGAACGACATTGAGTTGGTTCGCTTAAATCACCTACCTCCTGCCACTTGAGGGAGACCCAGTCTTTTCAATCAATGAATTCAGGCTCGATGAACAAATCATCCTGGTCTAATATGGTCCAAACATGGCCCCTAACCTTTAACACCCTTGACCATCCAACGCTCGGTCCAAAAGTCTCCCAAGCCTGCATCAACACTGGGACCGTTGCCATCCCTTTCGCAAAGCACACGGGGTCCCCTGATTTTCTGAGAATCCAAACCTCTGGCGGGCCTCTGGGAGTGGAAGTCCATTTTTCATCTTTCAAACATTGTCTGGTACACTCCATTGGGACGGGGGTCGGTAGAATGTGTTCGAGCGGGGCAGGTCAATAGTGTCCTGTGTCTGCCCACTCCTCCAGGAAATGCCAGACAGAACACAAACATCCCCACATGGTGGAACCTTCTCCCTTGATGTAAAATATATCAATTTCCTCATATTTTCTCCAGCCCTTAAACCCAGCACGGAAATTCTAAAACCATCCATTGCCAACACAGTGTGTGTGATAATAACACAGCCCATGCATCCTGACGAACCTTAGCCACCATGAACCCGTTCATTTAAAGGGTTCACACACTTTGTTGTGTTCCAGGTTTACTCAAAATTCCTGGCCGTAGAGTGGGGCAGCCCTTGTGGGCTTTAAGCCACTCAGAAGGCTCCAATACAGGAAATCTGAGGGGGGGGACAAGAGGGTACCTCTTCCCCGCGACACACAATGCCTCTTGTTTTCACAACTCAACTAATTGCATGCAGTGTCGGTAGAGGAGCACCGATTTAGTGCTTTGAAACAAATTAAGATAAACACAATTAGCAGCATGCTGCAGAGCCCCCCCCCCCTGTAAACAACAGTTCTCCCCATCTCCTCCCTCTGATTCCGCTCATCCCGCTCATCCCCGGCAACATCCTCCGTTAACGACACCGCCGCCGCGTCAAGAGCCATGTGACTAATTGCGAGGTACTTGACGTGGAAATGCTCTAATTTGGCTTTAAATGCAATCAACGGGGCGCCGGGTGAGAGGAAATTAAGAAGCAGAGAGAGAGAGCGCCGGGCGTGAAAGCTCGGGAGTAAAAAGAGTAGAAGGAGGCACTGTACAGTTATGTGACGGCGGGTGTTTTGTCACTGTAGTAAATAAAACCTTTCATACAACTGCTTCAATTAAGCCACAGGATGAATTAACGTATACCGAAGCAGACCAAAAGGAGCTATGATGTAAACATAGTTATTTTAGCACTTTCAATATTTCCTAAATACGGATCGAAAATGGATTGAATGCAAGGACGTACTGCGCCATCCACCAATAATTGCTGTGACTTGTGTGTCCCCAACCACATTGTAAAGATAAGTGTCTGAAGTGTGCTGAAGTGTTTGAATTGCTTACTTGAACACTTAAATGACTTAAAGTGGCATTACTTCTTTCCCACCACTAGGGAGGAAAAACTTACCTTCCACTCAGGTATGTCTTGCCAAGAAAGTGCACCGAAATGGTTTTCCCCCCCTCTTTTTGAAATGTTTAAAACACTACAGTGAAACACTAATGCCAAAGCAGACACACTATGCCAAAGCTCAGCTCTCTTTGGCATATTGATAAGGACAAACATGTTTCGGTAGAGTAGGTCATCCTGGCACAATGCAGCATTTTTTCCAGAAGATGATTTTTTTTTTCTCCAAAAATTATGATTAGTCAAAATTTCACTTGATGACTGGGACCCTAGAGCAAGCAACACATGTGCACCAGTAAGCTGACAAGTCCTCCACTCTTTTGAGTACCACGAGAATAGTAAATGAGTTTGAAGGGCTTACAGACAGGCAGCTGTCCCACCCCCCCCAAACCCCCTCCTCCCTCTTCGTTCTGCTCACTGCAGAAATAGAATGGCAGTGTCCTGCTGAAATAAAATGGTAAAAAAAAACACACAAATACACCTGAGAAAGTAATAATTGCAAAAGAAAATTAATTTGAAAAACCCCTAGGAGGCCACCTCCATAACCTTGCCATATGAAGAAAAAAAGAAAGAAAGAAAATAAGTTAAATAAAATCATATCCAGCGCACAATTCAATTAGCTTTTCTCACAGGTAGGAAAGCAGCCCCAGGGAAGCATCCAAAGTTTTTCTCAATAAAGGCTGAAAGTTTTATGGGGGGGTATAATGTTTTCATCACTCCCCTAGCCCGTATTCATTACCATTGCTTAGGAGCTTGTCAGACAGACAGCAACACGTTGATATGTAATTTCATAGAGGAAGAAGGAGAAACCCAGTGTTAGCAGCGGTGCCCGCCTGGTACGCCTATGTTTAGCTATCGCTCCCCTTCTCTGGCATTCCCCTTGCTTGGGTGTGTGACAGTGATCGCGGGTGATAAATTGTTCAATTAAAGCCGCATTAAGCAGCGAGAACAGTGTTGGTATGCTAGGTGTCGTCTAATTAATCCAAAAGAACAAAACTCCTTCTCGCTTCTGACAATCAATGGGCCGATTTCGTCACATGACAAATGGGTTTATTTACACCAGCTAGTATGCCAAATGGATGGTGTAGCACAGGACTGATGGACCCCCTGTTCAATTCAGATAAAAGGAGGGGTTTTTTTTTCCACAATTGTGCATTAGTCTCTACTGGGCCTGTGAATGATTAACATACATACTTTTTAAAACCAGTTTGAGCTACTTTCTAATAATACCAATAGTCGTGCATAGATTCCAATCTCTGCAAATACAGTCATACAAACTTGCTACTTCTGGAATCACTTCAGGATGTCAAGCTCTGGTTAAAAGGGCAAATGGAGACCGGAATGTGAGGTAGGTATAGAATTGTGATTGTGCCTGATCAGTATATATATATATATATATATATATATTTTTTATATATATATATCTTTTTTTAATATATATTTATATATACACACGCACGCACACACACACAAAACATGTAGATAGCTACATAGTGAACACTAACTATATAATTGGGTACAGTCTCAATGGACTTCTACTGAAGTACAGTCTCAATGGACTTCTACTGAAGTACAGTCTAAATGGACTTCTACTGAAGTACAGTCTCAATGGACTTCTCCAGTTGTTCAGTCTAAATGGACTTCTACTTCTACACGCCTCGAACCGACCACCACAACTCAATACTGGGTTGTCGAGTCGTTTTCTAAATCTATGGATGGTCTATGGAGTACAGACTATGGACTTGACGGAGAAAAAAACCAGTTGAAATTTAGATATTTTTTTGGGGGGGGGGGGGTGGTTTTGTATGAGTGTGAGTGCAACACCTAGACGTCGTTTTTAGCCCACACATTTCTTCCACAACAAACGAGAGAATGATGTATGGTGATCAATAACTATATCAAATAAAATAGAGGCAGGGGTCTGAACACCCCTACTCTTTAGAGCCAGTAGCCTACTGAGCATCTATCCGCTTTTTAACTCCACGTTACAACTCTAAGAAAAGGGGGCATGATACAGAAAGGCTGGAATAAATAGGTTCCTAAAATAATACAACATGTGTAACAGAAAAATAAAAAAAATAGGTAACACTGACTTTAACACAGGGACATTTGTTTTCCTCGCAACAGACTGGAGCCCCACACGAACAAAGACCCCGAGTGTGTCAATAAAGTAACGGTTCATTCGAGTAGTAAAAAATAAGTTGAAAACCCCCCCATACGTTTCTCTCTTTCTCTCAGTCAAACTGCTACTGCCTCCTTTTTTTGTTTAACCTTCTTCCAATTGACTAATAAAGTAAACACTTTTGGAAGAATAAATAAAAGCCAAAACACACTTACTGTAATAGCGTGAGAAAGGTCTTTCGAAAGCGACCCCCCCCCCTCTCTCTCTCCGAGGAGTCAGTCGGTCGGTGGAGAAGGGGACAAACGGTAGGCGACTTCTAAATAATCCGTAAAAAATATCCCGTCCGTCCACACCGTAATCCTCCAAGTTAAACAACTTTTCCTCGCCCGCAAGGGTGGAAGGAGGAGGAAAAAAACCACGAGTATATTCCACCTTACTTTTACTGCCAAACAACGAATCACTACTTGTGGACGACGAAGGTGAGCGGTTCTTCGCTCACCCAATTCATACCGCGGAGCGTCGCAAAACGCGTCGGTTGCCCCCTATTACGTACGTTACGTTACGTTAACGGACGCAATTCGCACGATGAATACTAGGCTACGTGTAACGTGTACGGTACTCGTAGCCCCGTTATCTCTTCGTGCTCCAGGTTTGGATTATTTTCTTCCCAAACCTCCTCCACCTCTTTAGGGTTACGGAGTGTGGGAGAGGGGAGGGGGGGCAGAGAGGGTTGGGAGGGGGTGGGAGAGAGGGTTGGGGGGGGGGGGGGGAGTTTAAAATACACCCCTTCTGCTTCCCCTTTTCCACATACTTGTTCCCCGAGGGAGAGACACACGGAGCTGTTGTGGCCCTCCGGGACCACGTGGCGGCGCCACTGAGTGAGTGAACGACATGAATAGGGGTGGATTGGAATTGGGGGGTCCCTACACGTAGGGGCCCTAAAACTTGGGGCCCTCCGTGCTCTGCAGACACATGTCAGTCTCAATCCAACTGCTATTGCATTCACCCCCCCCCCATAGAGCAATGGCAAAACATAGGAGGGAGCAATTTAAGATACTTTACTTTATTAAGTACAACGGAATGCTTACTTCCCATTCACCCCCACATTATGACATATACACAACAATATAAACAATAATATAAACAATAATGCATTACAATAAAGTGTCTAAGAAGGGATAATATGGATGATATATACTCTACATATGTGGGAGTGACACATCTCATCTCATCATTTCTCATTGCACTGCTGTACCTAGGGCCACCGCAATATGTGTATATACAATTGTATATGCTATTTTATTAACCATTTTACCAACATTTTATTTTATACATTTTATTTTATTTTTTATTGTTATTATTATTTTATTTTGTGTGTAAAGAATGACCGTGAGGATTGCTAGACTATTTATATTGTACAATGACAATCAAGGCATTCTGATTCTGATGCTTGTTAGATTGTTTTTATGCCCATTGAGCAATGGCCAAAACAACAAGAGCAAAAACAGCCAAGCAGGGGTGTTGCTGTGACTGTTATTGTTGTTATATACATGCAGGGAGTATTTCAGCAGGCTGTGTGCTTAGCCTTGAATACAAAATGAATCATAATAATTAAATTCAGCTATCCTGAAAAGGAATGTTGTCTTACCGCGTAAATTATATGTAAAGTAAATAAGCCTAATCCCTTTGCACACGTCTCCACCCTCAGCATACACCGCGTGAAATGAAGCATTTAGTAAATCCATCCTAATCATTCAATAATTTACTATTAAGTAGTAGCAGGGTGCATATTACAACAAAACACAACAATAATGTTGTTTACTAATACACAATATTGTATAATGTCTGAATAATGTTTCAATCGTGATTTTAGTAACGGAGCATTTCTTCCCTGTAAACAATTCAAGTTTAAATCCCAATTATCAAACATCATACAACACAAATAGGCTACAAATCGGTACTTGCCTGCTGACGAATGAACAGCGCAGGAAGACGGAAACAAAAAAATGAGATACTACAAACTCATATATTCGATATCCTATTTTATGCGGTCAATGTAGTGCCTTCAATGTGCTAACGCTATTTAAACGTGATCCTTGACAGTTGACTGAGACCACCCCTCTAAAGCACAGTGACATCTGGCACCCAACCAAGTGTGGGCTTACACTGCGATAGCAAGCGGCCACCTTGGCAGGTTTCAGGCTCGTTGAACGAATCGTCCTGGTCTAATATGGTCCAAACATGGCCCCTAACCTTTAACACCCTTGACCGTCCAACGCTCGGGTCCAAAAGTCTCCCAAGCCTGCATAAACACTGGGACCGTTGCCATCCCTTTCGCAAAGCACACGGGGTCCCCTGAGTTTCTGGGAATCCAAACCTCTGGCGGGACCTCTGGGAGTGGAAGTCCATTTTTTATCTTTCAAACATTGTCTGGTACACTCCATTGGGACGGGGGTCGGTAGAATGTGTTCGAGCGGGGCAGGTCAATAGTGTCCTGTGTCTGCCCACTCCTCCAGGAAATGCCAGACAGAAATTTGACGGCGTAAATTATATGTAAAGTAAATAAGCCTAATCCGTTTGCACACGTCTCCACCCTCACCCTACACCGCATGAAATGAAGCATTTAGTAAATCCATCCTAATCATTCAATAATTTACTATTAAGTAGTAGCAGGGTGCATATTACAACAAAACACAACAATAATGTTGTTTACTAATACACAATATTGTATAATGTCTGAATAATGTTTCAATTGTGATTTTAGTAACGGAGCATTTCTTCCCTGTAAACAATTCAAGTTTAAATCCCAATTATCAAACATCATAAAACACAAATAGGCTACAAATCGGTACTTGCCTGCTGACGAATGAACAGCGCAGGAATAAAAATGTGATGCTATAAACTCATTCGATATCCTATTTTCACCTTGGCAGGTAACCAACCGTTGTTTACAAAGACACACTCTATTGGAAATATGAATTGGTTGGTTAGCCCGTTAACTTTGGAATCTACCACCAACCACAGAGACGCTGACAATAAACGGTCCCTTCTCGCTTAACTCAGCAGAAGCGTGACGTTGGCACCGCCAGGGGTTAGGGGTTTGATTCCCACCGGGGCTACCAATGTGCCGGCCTACTCGTGGTATCGGGGAGAGCGTAAAAGCATCCGCCAAATGGCATACATTTCCATTTTCTTTTTTGCGGCTGCTCGAAAACAACTCGCCTAATCTCTGACACATCACTGCTACAAATAACCATGTGGTTCCCTATGTAGCGGCCCCCCGTCTTAGACCAGTAGAAATAAGCTCCTTTGTATTTGTACTGAAACACATTTGGATTTGAGAGAGAGTGTGAGATGTGGCGACATGGTGATGTGCCGTGTGCGGAGCAAGGTGCCCTTCCCCGCGGTGCTGGCTCGGGTGCGGTGAACTTTTCAAGGTGTGCAAGTCATAATGGATGCAGACAGGGCCTTTAAAAAAAATAAAACACAATAAAAAAAACAGCAACCCCTGCCTATGCTGTCAAGTTGTGGAACTCCTGTAACAGCACTTTGCCACCAGCACCTAGTGTCTAGTCCCTTGTCTACCGTTGTTTAAAACTCGGTTTGATGTGCGTCACGCCTTGAAACGGAGGAGGAGGAGGAGGAGGAGGAGGAGGAGGGAGGCGTGAATGGGGTGTGCGGTCATTTTTCAGCGCTGAATGAAACATGAGTGCTGCAGGTATAGGCATAGGTATAGGTCCTCGTCCCCGCTACCTAGAGTTCAATGCAGAGGACGATATAGTGAAATCCTTCCCTCATTCCCTACTCCCTACTCCCTCTCTAGGGAGTTCAATGTAGAGGACTGTATAGTTAAAAATCACTTTGGGACACTACTGGAGTCTCTGTTAATAACGTCATTGGTGTATTGCTATACTGGCTACCAGTACTGTTTCGTTGACAACAAATAGCCAACTGCCATTTATTTTAAATAAAGCCAAATGCATTCCCTTTTCTTAATAGCAACAGACCAATTCTGCACAACTATACATACATAACAGGATTTATTGATTCAGAGAACTGAATCATTAATCACATCCCGTAACCCGTCGGTTTGCTGGTGATCAGCTGGTCAGGTGTGCTAACGGTGAGCTGCAGTGTTTTGTCATGCTAACCTGCTCTGAGTAATGTGTTCTCATAGAGCGTTCTCTTTGGGTAATTAGCCTAGCACACAAAGACTTAGTCACGTAAGTCAGTGCTTTTACTTTATGTAGTATATTGGCATGGGCTACCTTTCCCGAGAGTTGATTTACTTATTGAAGTACATTTTTAACCAGGGACTTTCTCCTCGGCTCTTTGACTCATTCAATATAGTTGTGTTTAGGGATTTTGTTTTCTGCCAGTATGTTTACCCAGTATGAGTGTACCCAGAATTGAATCAGAACAAATCTGGAGCGGATGCTATACAGAAGATACAGAAGAGAGAAGCGCATGAAGCGCAGGAACAATATTTGCAACGCATTTTTGTAAAAAAATCGTTGTTTTTATTTAAGGTTCAGTAAACAGTGATTCCTTTTGTTTTCGTTCCATTCTTTGCTATGCTATTCTAATCTATGCTTGTGTTATTCTATGGTAAAGAGGCTATGCTATCTCGCAGTATCCCCATGCTCTTCAATCACTCCTGCCATACGCCTACGTGTGACTCGCCCCCAGTGGCGGGTTTGACTCTCGGTGAATCCTAGAAACAAGACGGGTGCCTTCTGCCGCCACTGCCTCACCTGAATCCTCCATCAAAGAGAAGAGTGAGAGGCCCTTAAATCGCTCACCCTGTCCCTGGGGGGTGACGGGGCTACTCGCTGTGCTTAGAAGGAGAAAGGTCTAGTAGTCTCTGGTCGCCGAAAAATACACAATTAAAAACTCACTGCAGTTGTGCAACCCCCCCCCCCTCGGGTCGACTGCCTTCACGGAAACTCCCCCCCCCCCCCCCTCTCGTTCTCCCTCCTTCCCCCAGTGGAGGTTTTAGTTACCTGCTGCCCCCTCCCTCACCCTCTGGAATATTTACTCAGCTTGTGATGGAGTGGCTGTCAGCCGGGGATTAAGGACAGCTCTCTGGTATTTTTCTGATTATTTTGGTGGGAAAAGACACACAATCCCACTCAGGATTTTGTCTTCCAAGAGGGCACATAATGGACCTAATAAATCATAAATATATACATATACAATTTGATACATAAAAACTATATTTATATGTATTTATATATATATATATATATATATATATATATATATATATAGGCTATGCCTTGAACCGCTGAGCTGATAAGTCAACAGGTTTTAATCTAATATTTAGCCTAATACTTAGCTTCTCTCCAAGGAAGGGAATGGTCCATTGCCAATGGCTGGGGGCTTAAGGGAGGACAAGCACACACACACACACACACACACATATGCACACATGCACACACACGCACGCACACATACACACACAAACACATACGCGCGCACACACACACAACACATACGCGCGCACACACACACACACAGGAAGCAGGAAGAGAGATAGACTGACGGCTATCCGCGGTGATGCAGGCTCTTATCGCTGCAGCGTGATAGCGATCTACAGAGAGCTGGACAGAGATTAGGAATTCATTACCTTGGTACAGAAGCCAGCACAGCTCGCCACTGGCAAGGAGGATGAGATCACAGGTACGCCAGGTGTAGCATGCCAACACGCCAACTGCAGCTATAAGTATCACCTGGATCTTGCTGTAGTAACGTCAACCGTACCGTACGCGAGTACTACTGAATACTGTTGGATTATTCCTTTTCGGTGGTAAGGCAAAATAGTTTCTGTGCTAGCGCTCCCCTCTGGGACACATAGACATGCATATGCAGGGTCAAAGGTTACGGTAGATTGACCCCATGACCTCTTGGGAGTCAGACTTTCCCACGATGCCACGCGGAAATATTTGCGTTACTTCAATGAAGCTAAATTGTGATTTTTGTTAAAACCCATGTCGAAAAATTAATATATTTTAATAATTTTAAGTGGAACAGTTCTATTTTTGGAATGTCAATCTTAACAGATGCACACTATGTACTCAACAACCAAACATATATCCTGTATCCATACATCTCTTATAGAACATATGCCAGTCAATTGTCAAAAGCTATCTGGCCTTGGCAAACTCTTATCGTCTATTTCTTTGTTTGTCCTTGAATGTTTTGTTCCCACACTTGCGGTTGGTCTCAAATAATATTCCGAAGGCAGGAAGAGCAGCGCATCCAACCCCATCTCACAAAGCATACGAAATGGAGAAAGAGAGAGAGAGAGAGAGAGAGAGAGAGAGAGACAGAGAGACAGAGAGAGAGAGTGAAGGACCGCGGTGTACCGCTGTTGTGCTCTGTGAATGTTAAAGCTGCATAATGGTCGCTTGCTATGCTGCCCATTCCTCAGTGCACTGCTCGTATCACATTGCTACGTGCACTATCTTGACAGGCTGTTACCTTAATGAGCTCCATCTTGTCCAAGTGTGTGTGTGTGTGTGTGTGTGTGTCTGCGTGATGTGCACGTGTCTTTTTCTCTCTCTCTCCTGGTTTTCTGTACCATTTTCCTCTTCTGTAACTGCTCACCGTAAAACGAATAGTTTATGGAGGGTTGCACACATAGGCCAGTGATCGACTGCACATTGCATTTGTGTCTGTGTGTGTGTGTGTGTGTGTGTGTGTGTGTGTGTGTATGTGTGTGTGTGTGTGTGTGTGTGTGTGTGTGTGTGTGTGTGTGTGTGTGTGTGTGTGTGTGTGTGTGTGTGTGTGTGTGTGTGTGCGTGCGTGTGCACGTCAGTGGGCCCTAGATCACTGGGTGAAATGTGCAGAGCGGCACATGAGTACATGCCATTGCTACACCGTGTGCTCTCAGTGTCTGTCCAGTGTACTATTGTATGTGTATATACAGCACATGTATATGTTAACGAACAACACCCAAAGAACACAGCACACTGTGGGCTATGGGTGCACGTTTATCGTAACGTTGACCTCCATTTACTCATTTAGCAGACGCTGCAGTCCAAATTGGTTGGCTCAAGGAGGCACTACAGGTACGCTGCGGACCTTGAGAGGGAATCGAACCCGGCGTGGGAGTGCCGAGCACCCTATTGCAAAACAACGACATTGTCTCGCTCCTCCTCCTTGCTATAGAGCTGAGACGGTATGAGGCTGAAGCTAGGCGGTGGTGGTGGTGGCGGTTGTTGCACCCTGCTGGAGGCTGCCCTGCTGGAGGCTGCCCTGCTGGAGGCTGCCCTGCTGGAGGCTGCCCTGTTGGAGGCTGCCCTGCTGCCTGATGAGCGGCCCCCCCTCAGTGGGCAAGGGCCCACCGGCAGACGGGCTGCCTCCAGGCGCTGCTTCTTCCACGGCCGTCCAGCTTCCTTATTTGGTGCTGGCTGGTCGGGGAGAGTGGTGGACAGGGAGAGGAGAGGTGGGGAAGGGGGAGTGCAGCGGCACTCTGTTTACATGTGGGGGTCGCGGGGTCATCGCTG
>CM051004.1:9992509-10010009 GCA_027704905.1 Muraenolepis orangiensis | reverse complement strand
ACACACACACACACACACACACACACACACACACACACACACACACACACACACACACACACTCCTCTGTCTCTTCCTTCCAACCCGACTGAAGCCTCGACAATTGAAACCTCGGGGGCCGGTCGGCTCTAATAAGAATAGTTTAGTAATTATATATACCACAGAAAAGAAAAAACTACTCACATTCAGAAGGCTTACATATGCAGTTTAGTGCAAATGTCAGTGAGTGTTGCAAGATGGTAGATTATAATACTGCATTAAGGATGAGTGGGGGGAAAAAAATAATAATTAGAATCCAGGATTCTAATTAAGTTTTTTCTTTCTTATAGAAACGTTGTCCTCCCTTAAGTTTTTGTTTCACTTAACATTCACTGACAATTTCAGGGAGGGGCGGGGCAACGCGCCCGACCTGGGGAGACTGGCTTCCAAGTTTAAACCATTTCAACTTTGACCCGAGGTGTCAACCTTTGCGGTAGGTTTGCGGTTCATGGAGGACAGAATGTTTCAAGGTACACTCACAAGTTTGAATAGTTTAATGTGTGTTAAACAACCTGACCTGTGGGTCTCAAGGGAACGCCTGCTTCATTAGACACCGTGAGGACCCCGGTGGAACTGACCTTCAACCTTTCATATTTCCCATCCCCATGATTATTTTTCTTCTTCTTCTTCTTCCTCCTCCTCCTTGCCTCCTTGCCTATCACCTCTCCGAAATGGAGGAGCTTAGGAGCTGTTACTCGTCTAGGGGCGGATACTGAGTATTATGGGATCGCGTCCGGTCTTCCTGCCTACTACGTGAGGAGAGGAATAAGTTACAGGTCAGCAGGAGGTTTCAGTGTTTCAAGGTTTCAGTGAGTTCGAAGTGAGAGTGTGGTTTGTTGAGATTAGAACGGAAGGCGACGGATACAAAATGTCAAACGACAAAAATAATTCCCATATTCAAGGAGTCACCAAAGGCACTGGCGTCCCCTGCGTGCGCTCCGAGATAAAAACAACAAGTGTTTGGATGCTGACCTTTGCCGCTGGAGTCTTTCCAATGTATTCCTGACCACTGCAGGCGGCTTCCTGACCCACAAACCTGACACGGCAGCTGAGATCTAATGCTCCTGCGCTCCTTTTGTCTGTCAGCCTCCGCAAAGATGCTGAAGAAGTGGATTGCCCTAAAACTGTGTTTTTCCGAGAGGATATTGAAGCAGGTTCTCTTCATGGCCACTCTGAAGCCAGCCTAGACTGTTTTTATGTGCAGCACTTTTGGTTGTAGTGGTGCCAATTTTGACTTTGACCTTTTTCCTTGTTCTCAGCCTCACTTGGAAGCCACTTTGGAGAACAGCGTCTGCTAAATGACTGACTGACTGACTGAATATGAAGTTTAGAATCACGCTCTTTGAGAGGAACAACCTTGTCATCGCTGAAAAATCGCAGCATAATAGATAAGTGTATTTGATGTGATACATAGTGCGGTAATGAACCTAATTCTATTTATTACTATGTCATTGAAGTGTTCAATCGCAAGTGCTGTGCCGAGGTAATCCACAAGAAGGTATTTCCGTGCAATTCATTCCATGAGGATGAATTAATTACACTTCTACTTAACCTGTAGAAGCTCAGCAGATGTATATACTAAATCAAAGGCAGGTAGCTGTAATCATCAATAATGTTGTTAACCTGTTAGCCATGTCCATCGTGTAGCACGCGTCATGGATAGGACGTCCTCCATTATTGACATGGACAATAATAATTAATAAATAATAATATACATCATATTTTAACAGGTTTTTGTTATCATGATGTCTAATTTGTTTTAGTTATTTCTTCCGCCGTCAACCTGCACAGCAAGACAGGAGTCAGATCTCCTTCCAAATGAACCAGAACAAACCGGTCCAACCCACTAGCTACCTCCCACAGGTCAACCAAAGCCCTCTCATCTCCCACGTACTGCTTCCTACCGCGGCGTCCCTCAACCCACGTCCACGCTCGTCCTACCATTCACTGTCTCCCCCCCTCTCTCTCTCTCTCTCTCTCTCTCTCTCTCTCTCTCTCTCTCTCTCTCTCTCTCTCTCTCTCTCTCTCTCTCTCTCTCTCTCTCTCTCTCTCTCTCTCTCTCTCTCTCTCTCTCTCTCTGAGAACTATTCCTGTAATTCCACAGCTGTTGTTGCTAAAGGAGGGGAGAGACGCAGTTCTTCGGCGGCCCACCCACCACTCTGGGCTTCACGCTAGAGCTGTTGCTTCATTAGTCGTGTGTGTGTGTGTGTGTGTGTGTGTGTGTGTGTGTGTGTTTGTGTGTGTGTGGATAGAGGGGGGGGGGGCACATAAACGGCACGTTATTTTAACCCCACGATGACCAGAAAAGCCCGATCGTAATCAGTTAGCTTAGGCTGTGACGTAACCGCTCCGCTAACCGCTCTGCTAGGTGAAGCTAACTTTACTGCCACTGACACTAAAGATAGGAATATTGACAGGCACATAAGGGGACACACACACACACACACACACACTCACACACACATAGTAATCAGTCCATATGAGATTGGAGTGCAATATCAGCTATGGGGGAAGAAGAGGGGTGGTGTGTCCGTGTGGAGGTTTTCTAATATGATTGTCTCTTGTAATTGTGTGTGTGAGAGAGAGAGAGAGAGAGAGAAGAGAGAGAGAGAGAGAGAGAGAGAGAGAGAGAGAGAGAATGTGTGTGTGTGTGTGTGTGTGTGTAAGGAGCATTTAGCTATAGCTGGAATGTGTGGGGTTGGTGGCTGGATAAAGCAGCCTCACCTGGCCCCAGTCAAACTGATTAGAGTCTGATTGAAGCAGCCTCACCTGGCCCCAGTCAGACTGATTAGAGTCTGGGGCTGGCGGGTGAGGCTGCACACCTGTAGTTCCTTGGAAATCTAGGCCCACAGGCACCACCACACACACTAGAGGAGTGCTAGCGTGTACCACCTGCTCTGTTTATCAAACAATTCTCAAACCTTACATAAACCGGTTTACTCCTCATCATCATCCTGTGTCTTTGTTGCCCCAAATAAGCCCCTTTAGTAGCATGTAGCAGGGAAAACTGCCACACTATGCATTAGTATTGCTATGGATTATGTCAGTGTCTGTACGTTAGCAATTGAAAACATCATCACCTGTGATGAAGCCTCATCACAGGCCAATCGTGTGTATGCATGTGTGTCCGTGTTCAATGCCTGTGACTGCTCGTGACTAATATTCAATTACTCCACTGCGGCCCCCTCATGCGTGTGTATGTGTGTGTGTGTGTGTGTGTTGTGGTGCTGTAAATCAGACCCCTCTGTCAGCGCTATAGTCCATATTAATATTCACATCTCCATAAATAATGTTGTGGTACGACCTCATGTTAATGGCCCATGATTTGATGGCCGCGATAAAGGGGCTGTGTGTGTGTGTGTGTGTGTGTGTGTGTGTGTATGTGTGTGTGTGTGTGTGTGTGAGAATGTGTGTGTGTGTGTGTGTGTGTGTGTGTGTGTGTGTGTGTGTGTGTGTGTGTGTGTGTGTGTGTGTGTGTGTGTGTGACTGTCAGTATGTGTGTGTGCATGTGGGTTTCAGTTTGGGTGCATCTGTGTATCTGTGTGTGTGTATCTGTGTGTATGTGTGTGTGTGTGTGTGTGTGTGTGTTTGTATCTATGTGTCCAAGTGTGTGTTTTTGTATATGTGTGTGTGTATCTGTGTGTGTGTGTGTGTGTGTGTGAATGTGTGTGTGTGTGTGTGTGTGTGTGTGTGTGTGACTGTCAGTATGTGTGTGTGCATGTGGGTTTCAGTTTGGGTGCATCTGTGTATCTGTGTGTGTGTATCTGTGTGTATGTGTGTGTGTGTGTGTGTGTGTGTGTGTTTGTATCTATGTGTCCAAGTGTGTGTTTTTGTATATGTGTGTGTGTATCTGTGTGTGTGTGTGTGTGTGTGTGTGTGTGTGTGAGTGTGTGTGTGTGTGTGTGTGCAGTAATTCCCTGTTGTCCTTCAGGGGGATGTGTGTGACATTGAGCTGGAAATGTGCCAAGATGGTCACAGATGTGGCCCTCTGGCTTACGACCTGAGCTTTGGAGTGTGTGTGTGTGTGTGTGTGTGTGTGTGTGTGTGTGTGTGAGTGAGAGAGATAGGCATACGTGTAGTCAGTTGGGGACAGTCGGGGGGGGGGGGAATAAGGGCAGCTTCATTAATTCATTATTGTTAATCACCATCCTAGCTCCCATGTGCTTGACATTTGGGATGTGTGTGTGTGTGTGTGTGTGTGTGTGTGTGTGTGTGTGTGTGTGTGTGTTTGATCTATGTGTTTGATCTATGTATTTAGCGTGTGTATGTATGATGTGTACAGTATGTGTGTGTGTGTCGAAGTATACAGTGTCTGTATGTATGATGTGTGTGTATGATGCGTGTGTGTAATGTGTACTGTGTGTAAAATGTGCATGTGTGTGATATGTGTGTGTGTGTGTGTGTGTGCATGCATGTCAGTGTGTGTGTGTGTGTGAGAGACAAAAAGTGACTGAAAGAGAGACAGAGGGCCCCAAGGATGCGTGGAATAATGCCTCTACTGTATTCTCCTGCAGGCCAATAACTCTCTCTCTCTCTCTCTCTCTCTCTC
Organism: Muraenolepis orangiensis; assembly: GCA_027704905.1. NCBI lineage: Eukaryota > Metazoa > Chordata > Actinopteri > Gadiformes > Muraenolepididae > Muraenolepis > Muraenolepis orangiensis. The sequence goes on along the minus strand of CM051004.1, from coordinate 10,005,421 downwards.
TCTCTCTCTCTCTCCTCTCTCTCTCTCTCTCTCTCTCGCTTCCTATGAAAGCTAACATATCTACAGTATATAACAGCTTATACTGCAAGCCACAAATCTCCGCATTAGCTGCTGTTTGTCTACGGAGACGACGGGCCCTCTTCAAATGGCGGACGCCAGACAAAGACAAACATCCGCTCGTAAACTTGACCCCGTGGGCAAAAAAAGGCAGTAAATCAACCGTGTTCAGGAGGACACGCCTGCGGCGTGGGCGACTCGCATGCAATTAGAGTCCACATAAAAGTCACTTTTCACCCTACTATTTCCACTTACTGTTTCCAGCATGCAGAACAGCTGTTTTTGTGATACACATTTGAGGGAATGAATAATAATGAAAGGCCGATCCCCCCCATCAACCCCCCACAGGGCTGACTTGTTAATAATTAAACTGATGAATACATAAATCACATAAATCACTGCAGAGCAATCAGAGAGATAGTAATCAGCTCTTGGGTTAATCCTGTCTCTGTGTGTGTGTGTGTAGGGGGAGGGGCGGGACATCTGCTGCAGCCGGGTGTGGTGATTGGTCGGCTGGATGGAATACAGCCACACAAACAGTATCTGTACCCCACACGGAGAAACACACACCTTTGCTTTTTTGCACCACTACTTACTTCCCCAGTATATAAGTCGACACCGCCACGAGCCACTACTAGCCATGGCTTCTTTGGGCTCCTCCCGAGGACACAGGACACAGTAGTAGGAGCGGTGAACAGAGCAGGTTGTACATGGTACCACCTGCTCCTCCTGAATGTGTGGTGTGGTGGTGGCTGTTTTAACCTGTGGGCCTTGATTACCAAGGACCCACTGGTGTGCAGCCTCACCAGCCCAAGACTCTATTCAGTCTGACTGGGGTCAGATGAGGCTGCTTCAACTAGACTCTTATCAGTCTGACTGGGGCCAGGTGAGGCTGCTACAACCAGACTCTAATCAGTCTGACTGGGGCCAGGTGAGGCTGCTTCAACTAGACTCTTATCAGTCTGACTGGGGCCAGGTGAGGCTGCTTCAATCAGACACCAACCACACACACACTCGTTGTGGGAAAGACCTCAGCAACACACCCTGCCTCCCACTTTGATCCAGTTCTGGACCAAGGGGGGGTTTGGCAAAGCCTAGATCATCCTCTCTAATCCAGCCTCATTAAGAATGAGCTACGTGATAGCTGGCCACCATCAACACCCTCCCCCACCACCACCCTCCCCACCCTCACCCTCCTACACCACCTGACACCAGACATAGATGAGTGGTGTCTTTAAAGGCTGATGGCTGTTTGATTTAATAAATTACTGCAGAGCTACGACGGCCTCGCTTGGATTAAAATGAAATGAAATTACAAAATAATAAAAGCAAAGCTCTGCGGCCACGCCCAGGTGAAGCCGCTGATGACACTTGTTTAATTAACTCAGTCAAGGTGATTCTGTCTGCACGTCGAGCATGGCCGACCAAGGGAGCTGAAGTCAGTGCTTAAGACTGTGAGTCTTATCAGAGAGGAGAGAAAGGAGCCACGCTCACGGAAGCAGCTTGCGTCGACGAAAGGCACCTTCAAGGGAATACAGAAAGAGGGAAAAAAAATAAAAGCATTTCCAAGGGCCCTTGAAACCCGAAAGAAATCAATTATTTAAATGATTACAGTGCTCTTTGGGACGGAGTGAACAGCTTGTGGACAGGACACGGATCCAGCGAACATACTCTGCCGGAACACAGACTGAATGTTCCAGAAGGTCACCGGCACGTGGAATTCGGCCGAAAGCCCCTTGGGCAGAACACCAAGAACAGAAAAATAAAGCAGTGAAACTTTTCCCCCGTAGCTTTAGTGACTGGCAAAATAACCGGCTGACTCACTCTCAGTCTCTGCGGCGGTTGTTAAATAAATTAGAGCTACGCTATTCTCTCCAGATGAGTTTCTCAACGGTACTCAAACACAGATGAAAAATGTAGGCCCATTTAGCCGCGTGCGATGTAACCTAAAGCACGCGTCGGTTGCAGGAAGCGATATTCAATCAGCGGCGTGTCACAGCCGGTGTCATAGCGTCCACACACAGTAGCTCTCCCACAGCCCACCTTCATCTTGAAGGTCCACAGCTGGGAGGTCCCTCAGAGTGCTCACCAGCTAAGTTCCGGTCATTCCGGTCGCTGAACACACTGCTGGTTGCGTGGGATGTCAAATAAAGGGGCAGGATAGTGTCTGTTCTTCTACCCACCTGAAGGGTACTGGGGTACTGATACCCCAATCTCCACACAAACTCCTAGCTCCTAGACATCAAGGTACCTGAACTGCTCCTTAAAGACCTGCGTCTGGATGAACTTACGTCACTTTCGCCGCATTACCTGTTTACTCCTGTACGTTCTAATCAGGGAAAACGATGAAAAACAATGACCCTCACACTTCAACGAGACGCATGCATGTCTCTTATCAACACATTTGACCTGCCTTGCCTCCACTGTTTTCCCAAGAAGGTGGATCGCAGGGATCATTAAGCGCGCTTTGTAAATGATTAGAATGAGTAGAAAGGAACGGAGACAAAGAGACGCCAGCTCCTCCTATGTTGTCATAAACAATCAAGTCGGATTCAAGTGTGAAGTGAAAGTGTAGTGAAAAGTGCAAAGTTCTGAACTCCAAAATCTGTCATGTTCAGAAAATGATGTTAAGTTAATTTAATTCATTTTTGTCTTGTGCTTGTGGTGTTTCGGGATTTCCTGTTTTATTTTGAAACCTAACCTCCCTCTCATGTTTTCCCGCTTGTGTCCGCCCTGCTACCTGATTGTTTCCACCTGTTCTGTTACCTTGTGTGTACAAAGTCTGCGTCTTCCTTTGCTCTGGGCCAGTTCGTCTTGTTTCATGCCAGAGAACCAGCACTTGGTTTCCAAGTCTTGCCACACCATTGTCAGGTTTTGTTATTTGGTCTTTTGCGTTTTAGCTTTAAGCTTTTCCCCTCATCTGAGTGGTTTGTGTGTTTGTACTTTGCATTCATCAGTAAAGACTCTTTATTTGATACTTTTGTCTCGAGTCGTGCATTTGGGTTCGGGTCCATAGTCCAAGGAGTAAAAGGAGAAACAAACGGAAATGAAACTGTAATCCACGAGTAACTAAGAGTGGCTAAGAATCCAGGGTATAACGTTTTAGCGCGATGGTTCCCCGCCTTGTAGGCGCCCACACCGCGAAGAGAAAACAAAACTGTGGAAGGCGTGGGGCGTGGGGGGGGGGGGGGGATGGCAGATTTTGCCTTTGACCTTAATTACAGCCTCCTATTCACGCCGGTGGAACGCGGCGATCCATCAGGTGACGCCTCCTATTGTGTCCTCCTGCGTTAGCCGACTCCCATTACCCAGTTGTATTTCGGCCGCCTCTTTAAAACAAAGGGCCCAATTCCTCGATTGAAACCTCGGCCCTCACAAAGAGACCATCTCGGGAGGTGGGTACCAACCAGCACCCACGCAGCGTCCCAATGGCCTGCACTATTATTACAACAAAAACACACACACACACACACACTTTTTGCGTGTAAATTAATGGGCTGTAAAAAAAAGTATGGAAGTGAATCTCATTATCACATTACGGCGAACAATAGGACCTGGTCTACCATTGTGTTGGCTTATTCAAAGGAGAAAGCACATGTAATATTTCAAGCTAAAAACAAAAACACAATGCAATTGGCCCCTTTAGAAAAATAAAAATAAATAATGATTTCATTGTAAGAGAATAAGACTATTCCGTGTATAAATACAGGGAATGCAGGCCAGAACAGGAGCTGGGTGTTTCTCCCTCTGTAGGATGGATTAACCTAATCAAAGGATTAATCTGACTTAAAACACAGGAGGACGCTGCCTCCACGGGAAGACGGAGACGGAGAGGGGGGCGTAAGGAAGACCACGTTTCCCACAACCCCTCTGTCTCCCCAGAGGTCCACCCTGTTGCCAAAAGGCCTAGAAGGCAGATGGGGGAGTTAAGACTCTTCCTTGGTTCCTCCAGCTCCCAGGAGCCCTCACTGGCACCGGGTCTCTCCTACAAAGACACCCTTAATGAGGACGGGGTTTGCAAGGGGTTTGTAATTACTGCTGAGAGAAGCTACGTTGCTAATTGGTGGGTGCTTTTATCCAAAGTGACCAATGATTTCAGATACCAGTGGACATTGTTGGGGAATCGAACCCAGTACATTCAAATTGGGAGTCAAAACCACAACACTGTCCCGCCACTGTCCACTATTGGGTCTTTTAGAACAACCGGCCCCCCGGGTGTAGAACATACGAACGGTACTGCACATCAAACATATCATCGAAATGAAAAGAAGAATGGTAAAGCGATGGCTAAAGCACTCGAATGGGGAGAACAACACGACACAAGTTGAATGTGTTGAAAAACACTCAACACACTCATTGTACAACACCAGTGTCTTTCTCATTAGAAAGCAGGATGACTGTGCTCTGTCCTCCACCTGCTGTCCCGTTGGGCATGGCGGGCAGCAGGGCAATTCGCCCTGAAGTGAAATCCTCTCCAGCTCTTGGCAAAGGGGATTTAAAAGGCCCAGTGAGCCGATTGTTTCTGAGACTAGCGGAAATTAGCTGGAGATGTGACAGCGCGCCTCATATCAAAGGCTTCAAATCCGCGAGGAGGCCAAGCGATTTGACGTGATTTAAGCCCTCCCTGAGCGACCATGCCCATGAGTGGCCCAAGCCCCACGGACATCCAGAGAGCTCTGGGTAGGATAAACATTGAAATTATGTTTTTGTTTTTTAAAACCACAGAAAAGGATTTATCCGTCTCCATCTGCCTGTGTTGCATACATCTGGCGCGTCTGGTCTCGGGGCCAAACTGGGCTTGACCGGGAGAATTTGTTTCAATTTTTTTAAATTTTAGTTTTTTAAATAGAAGAGTGGACAAGGTGGTACAGCGGGGCTCTGTCGTTGACTCAGCGTTGTGAAACACTTTGTTGTCTAAAAACACTGTCTCTTTATATAATGTGCACACGTGGTGGATTGTACACACCATAAAGGAGTTGGTAATTGCACCCTGTCCTTACCTACAAACGTAAGTGTCCGAAAGTCCATCTTGACGCCCTTGCCAGTTTTTTGGGATTTAAGAAAATCATATCATAACATATTTGTACTCCTGCTCCTCCCCTCTCAGGGGAAGCCTCCAAACACAGCTGGCTCCTGCGTAACATCCACGTTTTCATCATCCAAATCAAATCCTTATGGATCATGGAAACCACTTTTCCACTTAGGCTTTTCCTTTTGTCCAGCGCTCATAATTTAACTTAACTCTCCGAACTCACACAAGCTGTGAACCTCCATTTCACGGCGACTTCAAAAACAGACAAAGGACTGGAAATGTTTCACAATGACGTCACTTGAGTGCCGCTGCCTCCGCGTTACGAAGCCACTCTTCCCCTTTAGCGGTAATAATAATTCTATTTTGGGAGGGAGGAGCCGGCAGGAGGAGCCGGCGATAAGAGTGGCAGCCGCGGTCAGTCGAGTGGAGTCCGGGTCCCTGAGCGCCGCCGGTGGCTCCGGATGCTTCCAGGAAGAGCCGCGGAATAGATAAAAGGTACGAAATGGACAAAAACAAATGGTTTTGATCTCCCCCCCTAGCATGCCTGCATGGCGATGTATCGACTGAGATAAGGGAAGAGCGGGAGGGGGGGGGGAAGGCATCACAGGAGTGGGGGAGATCAAATGCTCTCTGGACGCCCCGTGTCCATTTGTACACAAGCATCTCGCCACACACCGCTAAGCTAATCGCACTTAAAAGAGAACGCCTTGTTCCCAGAGCCGTGTCTGGAGGCTCTGGGAACAAGGCGAGTGGACCGACCTCTAGTCCACTCCACCACCACCGCCACCACATGACGTTGTCCTCCAAAGACAATGCACTTTTCTTCTCAACATTTTCATTTGGCTACTGTTTGACTGTCATCAAACTACGAGTGTGAATCTTAGATTAAATTTCATTTGTTGGGGGGGGGGGGGGGGGTCACAACATCATTACATTCAAAATCGATTCTGGATTCAGAACACAGGGGTACTGGTTTCAGGAGCTACTCCACTCCAAGAAATGCGGATGGGGCAAATGATGGCATGAAAGCAGAGTAAAGTGTGTATAACATGATGTGGTTGTATATACAAAATGTGTATGAACTTACTACATACTACAGTACAACCCGAACAAAAACAGCAGCGTGGAGAGGCAAAACGCAGGCCTCAAAACCGGAGGATTGAGACCACACACACACACACACACACACTGCCTTACGAGAGGGTTAGGTTAAATTCATCCACATCAAACACACCTTTCATCCTCCAGCTTGTGCTCTCACACATTCCCTACCGGAAAAACCCCATCATATATATATATATACATATATATATATTTTTTGGTTTGTTTTATATTTATATTTATATATATATATATTTATATTTATATTTATATTTATATATTTATATTTATTAAATAAATAAATAAATATATTTATATAAATATGCGAGTTGGCTGTGCCGATGTTGACACGTGGGGAAGAGGAATGACAGTTTCACTGTACATAACGTCCTCAGCCATAACCAAACAGACATTCCCGTGATCGGCCCTGGAGGATTCCGGAAACGCCAGGGGGATAATGCGTTGACGGCAACCCATACATTTCACCCCTCGCTCTCTCCCTCTCTCACTCTCTCACACCCCCCCCCATACATCTCACCTCTCTCTCTCCCTCTCTCACTCTCTCACCCCCCCCCCATACATCTCACCTCTCTCTCTCTCTCTCTCCTTCTCCTTCTACCTCCCTCTCTCTCTACCTTGCTCTCTCTCTCTCTCTCTCTCTCTCTCTCTCTCTCTCTCTCTCTCTCTCTCTCTCTCTCTCTCTCTCTCTCTTCCCCCCCTCCCCCACCCCGCCTCGCACCTGCACCATCAGATGTAATTAGCGAGGCTTGGAACCAACCACAACCAAACAGCAAGTGACACTGGATAAGTACAGAGGCATTGTGGGAAATATGTTGGTGTCTGTCTTAATTATTCACAGTGCAACTCATTGCAAATCATATGATAGCATTATCTGACTGAAACAGAGCTCTCTTTTACCAGGGTGTAGTCCACTGGATGACCGTGTGTGTGTGTGTGTGTGTGTGTGGTGTGTGTGTGTGTGTGTGTGTGTGGTGTGTGTGTGGTGTGTGTGTGTGTGTGTGTGTGTGTGTGTGTGTGTGTGTGTGTGGTGTGTGTGTGTGTGTGTGTGTCTTACGCTTCTATTTCCATAGCACAGCATCATGCCAACACACACAAACACCCAAGACATACGACACATACAAATCCACATGCTCTTGGGCACGTGGTGACAGTTGCTCACACATGCACGCACACACACACACACACACACACATACACACACACGCACACACACAGGGAGCTCCAGGTTGGCGTGGCAGAGCAGTAATCAGCGGTGGTCAGAACAGGACAAGCGCTCCACCCTCCCTGACGCCAGTGGAATATAAACTAAACACACCTCCACAACCCTCCTCCACACGTACCAACTGTACTACGCTGTAACCATCCTAGGAAACCCAATGGATTCGTCCACGTTAGAAATACCCATAACGCATTCGTGATTATAACAAATGTTCGTAAGTTCTGTCAAATATATACCTATTATTACTGTTAGTAGTTCACGTTAAAAACAGCACATTTTGGACCTTGACAACATTCGTAATAAAAAGAAACAAAAACAACTACATTTTTAAAGCCACATGCCTATAAAAGCTGATTTGTTGCTGATATACTGTATATATATATATATATATATGTATGTATACAGAATATATATATCATTTTATATATATCTATAGACATTGTGACAACAATTTGTGTGAACAAGCCATTGTGAAAATGCACTCTTTTCCATGGACCTGTTCCCCCTTTGGCTCTATCTACCTTCCGGGACCTCCTGTGTTCTGTTGATCTATGTGCTGTATCCACCCATAGACCTGTCTGTCTTATTTGCATCCTAGGGAGCGTTCAGCGGGAGCACGCTAAGGTTAGCCGTTTTTTAGCCCCTGGTTATTTCCAGATTCCATCTCCTTCCCCTTCCTGTCACTTCTCTCCGAAAGAAAAGTCAATCTCTCTCTCTCTCTCTCTCTCTCTCTCTCTCTCTCTCTCTCTCTCTCTCTCTCTCTCTCTCTCTCTCTCCTCTCTCTCTCTCTCTCTCTCTCTCTCTCTCTCTCTCTCTCTCTCTCTTTCTTGCTCCCTTTCTCTCTTTCTCTCTCTCACTGCCATTCTCTCTCGCCTGAAATAGATGTAGCCACAAGCTACACAGCAGGCAGTGGGCTAACACTCGCACTCCAGGTCCAATATGCCTGCAGGGAGTCTCCTATGTGTGTGTGTGGGTGTGTGTGTGTGTGTTTGTGTGGGTGTATGTGTGTGTTTATGTTCCTGTGAAAGTGTACCTCAGCCTTTCACTTGATGTCAACAACGTGATGCACATGAGTGGCGAAGGAGATGGCATTTAAATGAAACGGCGGTAATAACCCAGTAGGCTTAAGGCTACGCCGGAGCTATTCTGAGCACCAGGGCTACAGGTGTGGCCTAGGAAAGAGAACCGTCTGCATATTGGTCTGCATATTGTTTTATCCAGCGTTAGGGGTTATTTTGCGGTTGGTGGGCTGAAACCAGTTGTGTCCGTTCCCTACCAGCGGTAGGGCGGTCTGACAGTAGGCCGGCGAGGGGATGTTTTATTTTTATATTTTTTTCGGGCAACCTGCCGGCAAGCGCATCTCACCTGAGTTGAACGCAGCTGGCCCTGTCGCCATGGGTACAGAGCGCTGCCTGCAGTCAGCACAATAACAAAGGGTTTCTAAGGCGGATGAGTCCCATGATACATCGTGTTGGGGTTTGTGGGTGAGGGGGTGTGTGCATGTGTGCGTGTCTCTCATGTATGTGTTGGCGTGCATGTGTGACTGTGTGTGTGAGCGTCATCATATGTGTTCACATGCTTGCGTGTGACTGTGTGTGTGTGTGTGTGTGTCTCTCTCTCTGAGTGTGTGTGTGTGTGTGTGTGTGTGCGTGTCTCTCTCTCTGAGTGTGTGTGTGTGTGTGTGTCTCTCTCTCTGAGTGTGTGTGTATGTCTCTATAAGTGTGTGTGTGTGTGTGGTATGTGTCTATGGTGTGTGTATGTGTTTCTATGGTGTGTGTATGTGTATGTGTATGTTTGTGTGTGTGTGTGTGTGTGTGTGTGTGTGTGTGTGTGTGTGTGTGTGTGTGTGTCTCTATGGGCAGCATCAGACGACAGATTAGGACAGTATTCCATTCTGATACACTCTGGGGTCTACACGCCTGGGGGTGTGGTGGTGGTGGTGGTGATATTTAGAAGGGCAGGACCTTATTTTTTCAGCCTGTCAGCAGTGCTGGTGTGTGTGTGTGTGTGTGTGTGTGTGTGTGTGTGTGTGTGTGTGTGTGTGTGTGTATGTGTGTGTGGGGGGGGGTGTTATCCTCACACAGTTTTCCAGCATAGCGGGGTCGTGCCACATGCAGGCCCCCCAGTAAGTATCGGAGCGTCCTCGGTTGGGACCTTACTGTCACACACTCACCACCACACTCACCATCCCCCTGGGAGGTGTAAGGTAGAAGGTATTTGTGTGTGTTTGTGTGTGTGTGTGTGGGGGGGGGGGAGTAAGGTTTTATTGCAACAAGCACATTACTGGACGAGGAATTCAAATGACCGAGGAACACGAACAAACGCAGAGCTTACGTTTTTTTGGGCTCGGCGACGACTTGCTTCGTCAAGACCTCACTTTCAATTTCAGGAGTTAATAGATTTTTCAGCTTGACCCACAAGTGTGCACGCACACATACACATACCACACATCACACACACGCACGCACACGCACACACACACACACACAGATAACACACACTCTGGATTGGAGACTGCCACCTCAGCCTCTGTGTTAGCCTGTGTTAATTCAGGAGGAGTTTCCACTCGGTCTTAAACAAAGACTTCAGGAGTGTTGTTATGGACGTGTCAAAACTGATGAGGTAATTACTATCATTTAAGTACAACGCTCCTCAGCCAGGGAGGCGGGAGGGCGCTGGTGTTTGGGCGGTGTTAAAAACCAGAAAAAAGACCCGACTTCATAGAAACCTACCAAGTCTCTTTCGGCTGCTCTGGCTGGCTAGTATATATATATATATATATATATATATATACCTGTTGCTGTTTTGGTTTAATGAACATGCTCCATCTATTTAGCTATTTCATGGAGCTGACTCCTTCTAATGAGACTACAGACCAAGAGGAGGGGGGGGGGGGGGGGGGCTGTGGAAGGTCACAGAAGGGCCGAAGGCGAGCTGCAGAAAGACGACTTTTTTCAAAGAACTACTCAAGAGAAAGAGAGAGATTTACAGTGAAAATTTCACTCTGGGGCATTATCCGAGCCACTCCTACCCAGCTGACTCATATCTGCCATATACAAGCAATGCTTTTAGTCCATAAAAGAAATACATGTTTTTCACGGTGTGGAAATGGGTAGCATGCGAGGAGGACGGACACGGGGACAGGCAGCAAGGTTAACTCACAAGGTTGCTATGAAAAGCTGATTTAATGGCTGCTGGTGTGTGTGTGTGTGTGTGTGTGTGTGTGTGTGTGTGTGTGTGTGTGTGTGTGTGTGTGTGTGTGTGTGTGTGTGTGTGTGTGTGTGTGTGTGTGTGTGTGTGTGTGTGTGTGTGTGTGTGTGTGTGTGTGTGTGTGTGTGTGGGGGGGGGGTTTGCTGCACAGGGGGGGGGGGGGGGAGAGACGCCAGGACGCCAGGTTGAGACCTGGGAGCTCGGAGCTGATAGATGAGAATGTGGCAGGAGAGGTCTGCCCCCCCCCCCCCCCGCCCCCCCCCACAAACCTTACACCTCACCCTCAGAACCACACTTCTCCGCCTGCCCCCAGACCTCGGACACTCTCCTCCTAGACCTCACCCCCCCCCCCCCCCCCCCACACACACACACACACCCGCCCTCAAACCTCCCCCCAGACCTCCCCTCTCAACCAACGTCCCCCAAATCCCTCCCCAATCAGCCTTCACCCCTCATCCAGCACCCCCATCCAAACCTCCCCCGTCAATCGTACCCTCAACCCATCCCCCCCTACATTCTCCCACTCCCACAAGAACCTTCCCATTTCCTCCTCACTCAACGTCCTCCCCCTCTGGGGGAGAGCTGAGGCATTCTGCAGTAATGTGTGAGGGAAAATAACATAACAACTGCTTTTTTTTACAAGGCTGCTGACCTTTACCCCCCGGGCAGCTCCCGCTCTCTGTCTGTCACTCTCTCTCTCTCTCTCTCTCTCTCTTCTCTCTCTCTCTCTCTCTCTCTCTCTCTCTCTCTCTCTCTCTCTCTCTCTCTCTCTCTCTCTCTCTCTCTCTCTCTCTCTCTCTCTCTCTCTCTCTCTCTCTCTCTCTCTCTCTCTCTCTCTCTCTCTCTGCATTTCTCCATTAGTGTGTAGAGGCTGCACAACACACCCAATTACACTTAGGCACTTACAATCTCTTTTTTTCCTGAAGCAGGAAGTCCGAAACACACACGCACACACATACACACACAGACACACACACACAAACACACACACACACAGAAATGCTGGAACACACAGATGTACACACAAACACACAGATACACATTAACCCACCCAGACACACCCACCCACTCTTTCACACACACACACACACACACACACACACACACACACACACACACACACACACACACACACACACACACACACACACACACACACACACACACACACACACACACACACACACACACAAACACACACACACATAGAAATGCTGGAACACACATACAGATATACACACACACACACACACACACACACACACACACACACACACACACACACCACACACAGCGCACTCACTGTCTAACAGTCAATATTTTCTGAAAGATGGCCTCTCTTGAAAACTACAAGGCAATCCGTGGGGCCCCTTACAATGAAAGAGCCCGTGATTGCATTCGACCGCAGCCTTTACAAAGATGTCGTACATCACATGGCAACAGATAAAAAAGGCCCGTCCGCCAACGGTTAATCAGCTGAGTGGCTTTCATGGCCGCAAACTCATTTGTCTTGATCAGGAAGAAGCCAGGAGTCACCGTCTCTCTCTCTCTCTCTCGGCGTCTCTCAGCTCGCTCTTTAGATATTTTTTAAAAGCACCAACATTAATGAATAAATGAGGTTTTTTTGAATCGCTTCGCCGACTCAATCAAATGATATCCCAGCCAGGCTAATCATCCTGGCCTCGGCCTCTGAGAGGCACGCAGGCTCCTGTTTATCCTCCTCCTTTTTTAAGTTGCATCTTTGTGTATGAAAATATGTTTGCGTGTGTTTCGGTGTGAGTTTGTTGTGTGTGTGTGTCCTGGTGTGTGTTCTCCTGTTGTGTGTCTATTTGTGGTGTGAGACTGTTTGGTGTGTTACTTTGTGGGACTGTGATTACGTTTTGTTGATTGGCAGATGCCTTATATATAAAAAAACAAAAAACCATTTCCAGGTGAGAACAAGCAAAGCACGCGATCGATACTGCGTGTTTTCCTCAAAAATCCCTTTCTTTAGCCTTTTGTGGGACAAAAGTGTTAAAGAGCCATGGAAAAGATAAGAAAGTTTCCATGGCGAATCACAAGCCACTCTCTCCCTGACCTGGAACCATAGACCTTGGACTACCACCACCTTGAGAACCAACACCGTCGTATTCCAGTACAATTAAGGCAGTCCACACCCTCGCCTAGGAAACACGCACATACACACACACACACACACACACACACACACACACACACACACACACACACACACACACACACACACACACACACACACACACACACACACACA
>CM051004.1:9975009-9987509 GCA_027704905.1 Muraenolepis orangiensis | reverse complement strand
GAGGAGGAGGAGAGGAAGAGGAGTAGGAGGAGGAGGAGGATGATAAGAAGGATGGGGGTCTAGACTACAAGAAGAGTTCCCCCCAAGAGGTCATCTGCCATCTGCAGACCAGACACATGGGATGAGTGGAACAGGGGTGGGAGGAGGAGGAGGAGGAGGAGGAGGAGAAGGAGGAGGAGGAGGAAGAGGAGGAGGAGGTAGGGGGTCTGGACTACAAGAAGAGTTCCCCCCAAGAGGTCTCTGACCTGTCGATAGGCTGGAACATTCTTTTTCCCTTCCCCTCTTCCCTCCCCCGTTCGCTTTTTTTTCTTTTTCTTTCTCCCAGGCAGTGGTGGGTCTATCCATCACCACTCAACTCACACTACATGAGGCTGAAGGAGGAAACAACACCACAGCATGATTAATCACACACACACACAGACACACACACACACACACACACACACACACACACACACACACACACACACACACACACACACACACACACACACACACACACACACACACTATATATATATATATAACAGATAGTTGCTGGCGGGTAAAATGGATGGCCTGGGTTAAACTTGTTTCTTGGCTAACTTTCTTGGTTGTGACGGGGAGATGGTGGGGAGGACGGTGGCGGGGGGGGGGGGGGGGGGGGGGGGGCAGGGGGGAGGGGGGGGGGGTGATTGACTGGGAAAGGCAGACAGCAGGCTTGTATCTGAAAGTGCTCCAGAGTGTGCAATAGAAAAGAACATGACCATCTTGAACATAAAACTAAAAATAAAGCTTTCACTGAATTTCAATACGCCACCGGGCAGTTTACCTTGAGTCGAGGTAAACTCATCTTTTAACCGGCGACCATAAAGGCGGTTGCATTGGAAATGCTTCGACTGCTGCGACACATTGTCCACGTCGACGGTGTGCTTTACGATACCAAACTATGTTTTTCTCGGTACAAGCAGTTTTTCGCAGGGGGTGGTAAAACAAGGCCTGGGATGCAGGTTGACTTCACACGTATATCTTTTGACAGAAGAAGGAAACAAAGGGTTCCCGAAGATACGGGAAGATATTTTCTTGCAGTGTATATATAACAGTGACCCGTAGACCTGGCTTAGACCCATTTCCAAAAGTCATCCCCACTTAAAAAAATAACTATGAGACACATTGATACATGTGCTAATCTATCAAATCACACATCACAATCATTTGAATTAACTAAAAACTATTACAGCATCATTTCCCTTCCAAGGTCAAAAATCTTTGCACGGTTCCACAAACGGCAAACCCGGCTTCAGCTATTGTTTCTTTGCGAGTCTCTCTCCTGATCCTCCCCTAATCAATGGACTCGGCCCCCTCTGATCCTCTGATCCCGGAGTACCACTGGACGGACTACCAGCTAGTCAGGCTCCTTCCCACGCACGTTCTGGGAGAATTCTGGGCGGTTGCGATCATTAAAAGCTCCCCACTACAATCAATCAATCCGTCCATTCATTCATTTATTCAATTTTTTTTGTCGCCTGGCCACTAAAGGCTGCCGGTGGCCCCGTGAGCAAGGCATTAATAGAACCGCAGATCAATGTGCTTTGAATGCCGAGAGGGGCCATTGTCGGCGGCATGTCGAAAATTGGCAGCACCGAGTCAACGGGCGTGGGTTGAAAGGAGGGTCAGAGTCACCGGGAACCCCTTTTGTGGGCTGATAATCGCGCTTCCCGCCCAGGAATAATAGATCACGGGGGGAGGGGGGGGGAGGGGAGGGGGGAGGGGGGAGGGGAGGGGAACCGGTGTGCAAACGGACAGCGACACATAAAACTTGGGCGGCTGTAAAAATGTCACTTTTTCCGTCCCCACCCCCTCTCTCTCTCTCTCTCTCTCTCTCTCTCTCTCTCTCTCTCTCTCTCTCTCTCTCTCTCTCTCAGGAAAGGAGTTGGAGAGGGAGAGATATACACAGGAAGCACTTATCTGGGATGCGAAGAAGAAAAGCGATAACTATGAGGTGACTGACAGTGGATAGCTTTTAGTCCGACAAAGGGTCGGACATGATTTGATGTTGATGGTGGTCCCAAAACAAACACATCGACAGTCCCACATCCAGTTAGAAAATCTGGGATTTGCAATGACAAACAGCAATGATTAAAGGGCCAGTGAACTCAATGTTGTTCATTTTTATTAAATGTTTCATACATGGTCACATGTCTTATAGGATCGTTAACATAGTAATCTATGCAATTTTGTCAGTGTTACTAAAATTAGACATTGTCATTATAACGCACATACATGACAATATGCTAGTTTTAAACAAAAAGTAGCATAAAGTCCCTCCTTTCTTATCAGCCCAAAAGGCATTTCTTAAAATCTCAGTTTTCCAATTCAAGCTGATACACAGGGGTTCACTTACACTTTAATATATGGGATGAATACAATTATTTTTGTACCATTCCCCCTAATGAATGAATGATGGATGCTCTGTCAGCGCTGGAATCACAGTCAACTTTGAGAATGTTAAGTACATTCTCAGTAAATGCTACATAGACAGAAACAACAGTCAATGCTTCACATCCATTTCTCCCTACCCCCTCTCTCACTCTCCCTTCCTCCCTACCCATCACTTTACCTGCCTCTCACTCTCTCCCTTCTTCTCTCACCCTCTCTCTCTTACTATATCTCCAACTCCCTCTCATCCCCCTCTCTCTCTCTCTCTTACTATATCACCACCTCCCTCTCATCCCCCTCTCTCTCTCTCTCTCTCTCTCTCTCTCTCTCTCTCTCTCCTCTCTCTCTCTCTCTCTCTCTCTCTCTCTCTCTCTCTCTCTCTCTCTCTCTCTCTGGCTCCCTTGTCCTGGGCGGGGCCCCTGTTGGCCCCGGGTCCCGCTCCATCAGTCAGTCTGATGTATGGTTCCAGGGGGCACACATGAAATCTGTCACAACAAGGATAATGATGTCAGAGCCACTATCACTCACCTTTGGACCATGGGGTGAGAGGGGAGAAGAGGGGAGGAGAGGGGAGGAGAGGAGGATAGGAGGGAGAGAGGAGGAGAGGGTGAGAGAAGGGAGGGAGAGAGGAGGAGAGAGAAGGAGAGGAGAGAGAGAGGAGAGAGGAGAGAGAGAGACGGCGAGAGCGATTAGATGGAGAGAGACGTTTGAGTAAAGGATAACAAAGGAGGAGAGGCATGGATGGAGTGAGAGTGGCCGGTTGTGAGAGAAAGACAGAGTGAGAGAAAGAGTGATGTTCAACGTGATGTGGTTTAAATGGGTGTGCGACAGAATGCCACGGCAGGTTTCTCCTCAACCTATGAGTGTGTGTGTCAGCACACGCATGTGTCCGCATGCATATGTGTGCTCTCTCTCTCTCTCTCTCTCTCTCTCTCGTCTCTCTCTCTCTCTCTCCAATCTCTCTCCATTGCAAGGCGCTGGTCACTAATGGATTAAAGTCTTGTGGAGGAACCAACCAGTCATTTAAAGATTGATGCCAGGCCCACCGCAGCCTCTGAAGGGCAGCCAGCCCAGCCTATATGCACGCACCAGGCATGTGTACGTGTGTGTGTGTGTGTGTGTGAGAGAGAGAGAGAGAGAGAGAGAGAGAGAGAGAGAGAGAGAGAGAGAGAGAGAGAGAGAGAGAGAGAGAGAGAGAGAGAGAGAGAGAGAGAGAGACAGACAGACAGACAGACAGACAGACAGACAGACAGAGAGACAGAGAGACAGAGAGACATAGTGTCGTTATCGTTCTGCAGGGTTAGTCGGGCTGGCCTCCGCCGACAGACATTACCGTGACGTCACTTTCCTCTTAAATTCCCCCCACACTACAGAGCCATTAAGCCCCAAGGACGTGTGTCATTAAGGAGCTCATCGTATTCATCATGTATTCACTTAGGGCCGCCGCCGCCGCCGCTGCTTAGAGCTTCTCCTCACTCAGCACAATGCTCCACCTCAGCGGGCGCTATACACACTTTTTTGCTGCGCTTATCACAATTGAATAAAACACATTTGACTAAATGAATGCTGCATTTTAATGTGTGTTCATTTTTTATATATATTTTTTTTCTAAATCAAACTGATGGGAGTTGTGATGCCACGACCTGCGAGGAGACCTATATCACTCATGTCCTATTTTGCGATCATCTAAATATTTTCTAATATAGTATTGTTGATCCTAGCCCACATGAGGTGTGTGTGTGTGTGTGTGTGTGTGTGTGTGTGTGTGTGTGTGTGTGTGTGTGTGTGTGTGTGTGTGTGTGTGTGTGTGTGTGTGTGTGTGTGTGTGTGTGTGTGTGTGTGTGTATAGCGTGACTGCGTGTTCACCACAGCATGGCATACAGACCCCATCCACCATTTCACGATGCAGTTCACAGCGAGGGCATCCATTTAATTTATTATAATGATCCAATAATGATAATGCGTGTGATGCATGTCAGCTCTAATGCTGCATACGTTTATCTTTCTTTTGCACCATTCGTACGTACTACACTAAGCCTTAACTCATAACATGATTGTATAAACACATCCCGGGTAAAGAGAGAGACAGAGACACAGAGAGAGAGAGAGAGAGAGAGAGAGAGAGAGAGAGAGAGAGAGAGAGGGAGAGAGAGAGAGAGAGAGAGAGAGAGAGAGAGAGAGAGAGAGAGAGAGAGAGAGCGCGAGGGAGAGAGAGAAAGAGACATGGCCGAGGCTCTGCTAAATATTTAAGAGGCCTGTCTGCTGCTTATAATCGCTCGAACAATAGGAGAAAAACATGAAGCACCGCCATCACCCCCGCCCCCACCCCCCCCACCCCCCACCCCCCCCCACCCCCCACATCACGCTGCGTGGGAGGCCGCTTCATCCCAGCAAGACAGTGCAGGAATGACAGCAGTGGCTCCATGAGAGCCATGAAATAAATATGACAGGTGGACCATCAATACTACCCATGCATGGTGTTTGAACCACAGAGGGGGGGGGGTGAGGCATTGCGAGGGGGGGGGGGGGGCTAAAGGGGGGGGGCTAAAGGGGGGGGGGGGGGGGGGGGGGAGGGGGAGGTGGAGGTGGGTTGACAAGATGAGATACAGACAGGCAGTTAGCAGGGGGGAGGAGAAGGAGGAGTAAGGATGAGCGAGAGAGAGCAGAGACAGAGAGACAGAGACAGAGACAGAGAGAGAGAGAGAGAGAGAGAGAGAGAGAGAGAGAGAGAGAGAGAGAGAGAGAGAGAGAGAGAGAGAGAGAGAGAGAGAGAG
Source organism: Muraenolepis orangiensis (assembly GCA_027704905.1). Classification (NCBI taxonomy): domain Eukaryota; kingdom Metazoa; phylum Chordata; class Actinopteri; order Gadiformes; family Muraenolepididae; genus Muraenolepis; species Muraenolepis orangiensis. The sequence goes on along the minus strand of CM051004.1, from coordinate 9,982,317 downwards.
AGAGAGAGAGAGACAGAGAGCAGGAGAGGAGAGGAGAGAGAGAGTGAAGGAGAGAGAGACAGAAGAGATAGAGAGAGAGAGAGAGAGAGAGAGAGAGAGAGAGAGAGAGAGAGAGAGAGAGAGAGAGAGAGAGAGAGAGAGAGAGAGAGAGAGAGAGAGCGTACAGAGTGAGAGAGAGAGAGAGAGAGAGAGAGAGAGAGAGAGAGAGAGAGAGAGAGAGAGAGAGAGAGAGAGAGAGGGCGGTCTACGGTGAAAAAGAGAGAGAGAGAGAAAAAAAGACTGATAGAGGGAGCAGAGAGGTCTTTTGAGATGGACGGCATGAGTGAGAGACAGCTACAGCGCGTGACAGGGTGAGTGATGTGGTCTAGACAGCCAGGGAAAGAGAGAGAGAATGAGTGACAAGAGAGAGAGAAAAAAAGAGAGAGAGAAGAGTGACAGAGAAGACGACTGAAAGAAAGAGAGAGAGAGAGACAGACAAACTGACTGACTGAGAGAGAGAGAGAGAGAGAGAGAGAGAGAGAGAGAGAGAGAGAGAGAGAGAGAGACACGCACACAAACAGACAGACAGACAGACAGACAGACAGACAGACAGAGAAAGAGGGAGAGAGAGAGAGAGAGAGAGACAGACAGAAAAAAGAGAGAAAGAGACAGTGAGAAAGAGATAGAGCAAACCGTCAAGCAAAAAACTAGAGACGAGAGGGTCTTGCTTAATCTCGGTCTCACCAAAGGAGAAGCTTAACCAAGAAGCATCCATGGCCACACGGCGGCTTGTAACACACACACATGTTCACTGGGGGTCATGGTGCATTTCTAGCATCGCAGCATGATATAATCCTCCCCTGTATAACGCATTGTGATTTGACTACTAAACTGCATCTTATATTCTGTCCTGTTGACTACTACTACAGCCCGAATGTCCCATCTGGGATCAATAAAGTATTATTATTATTATCTTATATTACCTTAGCTTCTCTAGTTGTCTCCCATAACTCTAGTATTTTTAGTTGTATTCCACAGTCCATTTGAGAGACAATGAACATTTAGTTGAACATTGAGTTTTCTCCAAAGAAATATGTCCGAGTTGTATTTTCTTCTAGCTGGCTCCAAACTGCAGTTGGAACAAGTGCATCTTTTTTTTTTCTTCTCACCCACACAATAAAGCTTGTAGGAAAGGAAAGATGAAACTGAATAAGGAGAGGGAAATAAATGAAAGGTGCACCAAACGTGTTGAAAAACATCTCTGGTCTGTCTGGGAGCAGACAGCAGAATGATGGACTGGTCTGCAGTGAGGACAGTCCGCTTTGAGTTTGTTGTCAAAGAGTCTGTCTGTTTTGATTTATTCGGTGGGTGAAGCTAGAGTTTTCCCGTTTCCACAGCAGAGAGAACTAAACTAGTCAGGTTTCGGATTGAAGACTCATATACCCCCACCCCCCCATCCCCCCCCCCCCTCCTTCCACAGATTGGTAGAGCGATATAATGAAATAAAGAGGGAGTGAAGGACCCAGAGGGAGGGAGGGAGGGAGAGAGAGAGAGGGTGGGAGAGAGAGGGAGGGAGAGAGAGAGAGGTGAAGAGACAGAGACAGAGAGAGGGAGGGAGAGAGGGATGGATATAGAGAGGGGAAGAGAGAGATGAAGAGAGAGAGAGAGAGAGAGAGAGAGAGAGAGAGAGAGAGAGAGAGAGAGAGAGAGAGAGAGAGAGAGAGAGAGAGAGAGAGAGAGAGAGAGAGAGAGAGAGAGAGGAGGTTGGGTGAAATATCAAATAAAGAGAGAGAGAGAGAGCAATGGGAGCTGGACGATAGACAGAGAGAGAGGAGATAGAAAGACAGACAGACAGACAGAGAGACATCAACTAAGAGTGAGGAAAGAGGAGAAAGGGAGATGAAAGAGAGGAGATTACAGAAAGAGAGAGAGAGAGAGAGAGAGAGAGAGAGAGAGAGAGAGAGAGGAGAGAGAGAGAGAGAGAGAGAGAGAGAGAGAGAGAGAGAGAGAGAGAGATGGATAGAAAGAGGGAGGAAAGGAGATAAGGGAAGCATTGTGCAGAGGAAGATGGAATGAGGGAGAGTGTGAGAGACAAGGAATGAGAGAGACACACACGCACGCATGCACGCACGCACGCACGCACGCACGCACGCACGCACGCACGCACGCACGCACGCACGCACGCACACACCACACACACACACACACACACACACACAGTGTCGATAGAGTCATAGAGGCTTGCTCATAGTTAGCATGCCTGCGACTTACTGTGTGATGATGCAACACACACCTCCCAAGGACATGAGTTAAACAGGGAGACATGAAGAACAGAGAGAGAGAGAGAGAGAGAGAGAGAGAGAGAGAGAGAGAGAGAGAGAGAGAGAGAGAGAGAGAGAGAGAGAGAGAGGAGAGAGAGAGAGAGAAGAGCATTCCTGCCAGCACTTAGTCCGCCCTCATAAACAACCGGCGCGGGATTTGTCACTTCCTCCTCTCGGCCCGACAAAAGCAACAGCATCAAATAAATTACCTCGGAAGTCAGCCCATTTCCGATAGTCCCCCTCCCCCCCCCCCCCCCCCCCCGAGACAGGAATGAACGGACAGGAATAAACCACGTGTTTGTGGGTACCATTATCACTCGGAGCATAAACCGAAGCCACGGGTATGAGCCGGGGAAGAAGAAGAAGAAGAAGAAGAAGAAGAAGAAGAAGAAGAAGAAGAAGAAGAAGAAGAAGAAGAAGAAGCTAAAGCAGCTATCCCCCTGCACAGTTGATCTCAGATACGGTGCCTCGAGACGACGTGTAGTGTGTGTGTGTACGTGTGTGTGTGTGTGTGTGTGTGTGTGTAGTGTGTGTGTGTACGTGTACCTCGGAGTGGTTACAGCAGCCAAGGTGTTTCAGCAGAGAGAGAGAGAGAGAGAGAGAGAGAGAGAGAGAGAGGAGAGAGAGAGAGAGAGAGAGAGAGAGAGAGAGAGAGAGAGAGAGATGTTTTGAGTCATGAAGATAGTGGCACTGGAATGAGAAAAGATAGCAGCCTGATGTGGATATAATACTCCATAGTCTCCGAACACACACACACACACACACACACACACACACACACACACCACACACACACACACACACACACACACACCACACACACACACACACACACACACACAGGCAGGCATGCACATGTACACACCCACACAGCAGCTCCTGTATCCATTCTCTCCCTTCCTTCTCCCCCTCTCTCCCCCTCTCTCTCTCTCTCTCTCTCTCTCTCTCTCTCTCTCTCTCTCTCTCTCTCTCTCTCTCTCTCTCTCTCTCTCTCTCTCTCTCTCTCTTTCTCTTTCTTCCACCTGGGGCATGTTACTCATTGCCTTGCTCATATCCCGGAGATTATGAAACTGAACAAAGGAGAGAGGAGATTCCTAACATTCTCCAGATTACCCAGCCATGACTGCAACGTTGATCATCTTCTCAATGTTCTGTGTCTCACACACACACACACACACACACACACACACACACACACACACACACACACACACACACACACACACACACACACACACACACACACCACACACACACACACACACACACACACACACCTCTAACGTAACTCCCAATACCCTCCATATCCTCCATCCAGTTCATTCTGCCTGTTTTCTAATAATGGTGAATGGTAAGTGGTCCTAAACCAGTGCAATCTCAGCCAACGGACTGAGCACCAAACATTATGCTATTCCCTCTCTTTCTACTTAAATAGATTACCTAAGAGATGGGGGAAGAGGAGGGAGGAGGAGGAGGAGGAGGAGGAGGAGGAGGAGGAGGAGGAGGAGGAGGAGGAGGAGGAGGAGGAGGAGGAGGAGGGAGGAGGAGGAGGGGGAGGAGGCCGATGAAGATGTTATTCCTCTCCTCCTGCTGACAAGACTCTATTAGTGTCTGCAGCCCAGCTGGGTTCCTACCATTAAGGACCGACACGTATTGAGCGAAGCCGGCGAGGGAAGAAGAAGAAGAAGAAGAAGAAGAGGAAAAACACAGGTTTGTTAATCAAGCGAAAGCGCAACAATTACTAGAATCCAATAATCAATGGCTCTGGACCAACACTCAACCCCACAGGGGGGGTGGGGGGGGGGGTGGATCCCCACCATCATCAACAAGAGGCAGGACGCTCAGAGGCTGTAATTACGGAGACGAGGCGACGGCCGGGCGAATATCCCCCTGTGTCGCCGGAGCCTCATCAGAAGGGCTAAATGCTCTGGGAGAAATAAGACAGCCATTGCTTTTTTTTTTGTCATCATCACCGATTTAACCCCTGAACTTAGACGGCTGCCGCCGCTGCCGCCGCTGCTGCCGCCGCCGCTGCTGCTGCTGCTGCCGCCGCTGCTGCCGCTGCTGCTGCCGCTGCCGCCGCTGCCGCCGCTGCCGCCGCTGCTGCCGCTGCTGCCGCTGCTGCCGCTGCTGCTGCTGCTGCTGCTGCTGCTGCTGCTGCTGCTGCTGCTGCCACGCTGACAAACGGGGGCAATCTCCAACGTCCTCAACCCGTTTGAAGATAATTACGTTTGAAGGTGTAAAACAAATTCCGATTGGTTAGGTTTTTTTCTCTGTGGGTTTGTACATGAACATGTTAATTCGCCCCGTCATAGACGGCACCTCCAGGAGAAAGAAATGTATTTAATTTCCGAAAGACGATGAATATGAAAAAAAAACCCAACGCTCATGTAATTGACAAGGACTTGACAAGAAAGGAACGGCCTCTGGTCCACGTCTCGGGAGGCGAGATTCGGAAAATCTCCCGTTCATCGGCCTCTTAATCGCATAACTGTGAGCTTTTTGAAATCATGAAAACCCCCCCGCAGATCAGATAGGGATTCTGATTGCCTGCCCTGGGTATCTGAGAGATGGACTTCTCTCTCCTCTCTGTGAAAACCCCTAATAGGGCCTCCGGACACTAAGAATCCCCCATCAGGCTGGAGACTGCATATATAGGGTTACAGATCCCCCCGCCCCCCCCCCCCCCCCCATAAACAAACCTAACGACTGAGAAGTATTTACAGAGACAAACCAACACCATTCAGGGTGGTGGTGTACCGCCGTGTTCGGGACAACGAAGAGCGCTGTGTGTGCTGTCCTGTAAATCATCTTCAGCAAAGTGACCTGAAATCATGCCCACGGCACCGGGACCAATCGCTCACATCCAATTGGGGTTTTAATGAAACATTCCTGCGAAATTGCTTCATACGTTACGGTTAACAACACAGCCCCCCCCCCGCCAGCAGCATCGCCGTGGTTATTTACTTGATGTGTCATCTGTAAATGGATGCCTAGAAGAACGGGACGCCCCGCTCTTATTCGCAGGGTCCGACGTGGACGCTGGACGGAGGCGGCCCGGGACGAAGACGGAGTGCCGAGGTCAGTGGGCTGACGTGTCTTCACACTGTCCACGCTAGCTGCCATCAATCTGTCTCGATCAATACCTGTTGCTTTTTTAAGCCTATCTTACAAAAAGGTTTCATGCTGCACGACGATGTTTATCCATCCCCCCCTCCTTTTATCTGCCCACTTTCTCATTCCTCCGTCTTTCTTCTCGTTCTCCCGCCTCCGTTTGCCCGGCTGATCACGTGCTCCTGGCAGAGCACGCCATCCATTCATCCATTCTTCTTCTTCTCCCATTCGTTGACGGCGCGCTCGCCCTTCGTACCGGCTGTCTGGCGGTTTCCCAGGGTGCCTTGTTGCATCCCCACCGGAAGCCTCCGGAGCACTTGTCCATAAATAATTGAGGAGGGCCCACATGAGGGCCTCCTCTTGACTCTAAATGGATTATTCTTGGAAAGATCAATGACTGGACTGCAAGGGGCTTCATGAGAACCTGCAGAAAACCCAATCCACCACCACCACCCCCGCCACCACCACCACCGCCACCACCCCCGCCGCCACCACCACCGCCACCCGCACCACCACCACATCCACCACCACCGCCACACCCACCACCGCCATCACCACCCCCACCACCACCACCCGCACCACCACCACATCCACCACCACCACCGCCACCACCGCCACCACCACCGCCACACCCACCACCGCCACCACCACCACCGCCACCGCCGCCACACCCACCACCGCCACCTCCACCACCACCACCACCCGCACCACCACCACATCCACCACCACGCCACACCCACCACCGCCACCACCGCCACCACCACCACCCACCACCACCACCGCCGCCACCGCCACCACCACCGCCACACCCACCACCGCCACCACCACCACCACCACCACCGCCACCGCCACCACCCGCACCACCACCACATCCACCACCACCGCCACACCCACCACCGCCACCACCGCCACACCCACCACCGCCACCACCACCACCGCCACACCCACCACCGCCACCACCACCACCACCGCCACACCCACCACCGCCACCACCACCACCACCGCCACCGCCACCGCCACCACCGCCACCCCCGCCACCACCCGCACCACCACCGTCGCCACTACCACCACCTCCACCGCCACCACCACCGCTCCTCTCTCTCCTCTGTCTTATTCTTGCTGCTCACAAGCCCACTCCGTCCATCCTGTTAATGCCTCTCCAACGTTGGCTCTACCACCACCACCCCTACTATGCACCAAACTCAAAACCTAATCTGCACTCCAGACCCCCCCGACCCTCCATTACCAAACACCCGGGCCACTCAGCCAAAGCACTGAGCGAGGCGTGGGGGGAGGGGGGGTGGAGGGGGAGGGGGGTGCCTACACTCGACATGAAAGTATATATCCTGAGACGGTGACTCATTCATGATTCACTACGGCTGGGGTTGATGATGATGCTGGGCTGCGCTGGCTGCTTGCACACCAAGTGAGGTGGCGGATGTTATTTTTTGTTGTTGTTTGAATCCCCTGCCATTGTCAAGATGGCAGGAGACCCAGTCTACCCATGTCGACTCTGGAGGGGGTGGTTGGTGTGGGAGGGAGGGAGGGAGGGAGGGGGGGGGGGGTGGGTTGTCACGGCAGAGGCAAACAAGGTGCGATATCGCTGTGACCTTCAACCATTGCCACACGAAGGAGGGCGACATCCTTACCCCCCCTCCCCTCCCTCCCTCCTTACCCCCCCCTCCCCTCCCTCCCTCCTTTCCCCCCCCTCCCCTCCCTCCCTCCTTCCCCCCCACACACCTCGTTCGTCTCCTCCAATAACGGGCGTCCTAACGGCCGGTGCTCCGGAAGGAAGCCCGGCAGGGACGGTTTGTTTGTCATTTGATATTTATCTGCATCATCGTTGTAGGAGGAGGAGGAGGAGGAGGAGGAGGAAGAGGAGGAGGAGGGCCGG
>CM051004.1:9942509-9970009 GCA_027704905.1 Muraenolepis orangiensis | reverse complement strand
TGGCCAGTTCAGGACGTTGTGCGTCAGATTGTGATCTGGCTCCACCTCGGAGAGCTGCTGGAGTGGCGCACCTCAAAACCCTCCTCGTAACACATTAAGATACGTGATGCGCAATCTTAGGGTGTATCCCAGCACCACGCGCCTCTCTCTCTCTCTATCACACACACACACACACACACACACACACACACACACACACACACACACACACACACACACACACACACACACACACACACACACACACACACACACACACACACACACACACACACACACACGCGCGCACGCACGCATGCCCACAAAGTACAACAGAAAGGCGAGCCCCGCACTCACAAAATACATTATCATCCGTGTGTATGTGGGCAGGCGGAATCCAAATGAAATCACAATCGTGATCGATCGTGCCTCTTAAGAGTAGACACAGAAGAATACCGTTATTGGCAAGGGACGTACACATTCATGCGCGCGCACACCCACCCACACGCACGCAAACACACACACACACACACACACACACACACACACACACACACACACGCACGCACCACACACACACACACACACGCACGCACGCCCATGAAGCGGTTGGTCAAAGAAGCAGCCCTGTGGAGAGATGCACCTGCTACAGTATAGTCGACGCCATCACCTCCAACCCTAAAAACACCACCAGACCGGACTTTGCCTCCTCGTCTTAGTAGCGAAACCGCGTATCATCGTGGGTATATATATACATATATAATCGGCAACCGACAATATAATATAATCAAATTCACGTGTTTCTTAAACCCACACGTCATGATGTGTGTGTGTGTCCAACAACTCCCAATCCATTTAAAACATATGCGTAACAACATGTCTAACCGGGTCCGGGACCGGGGATGAGGAGCGCCGTGGAGCTGCTCCATTCCGTGACATCACGGTCATTGCGGCTCGGTCGGTTCGGTTCTTACGAGGTGCTTCTGCTTCTGCTTCTTCTTCTTCTCCTTCTTTCTTCTTCTTCTTTCTAGCCTTCTAGTCTACCATGTGTTGTTTTTCTTCGGGTTTTTTTTCTCTTTCTTACGTGCGCTTCTCCAAAGCTCGGTCGGTCTTTAACGGTGGACTTTTATTCGGTATCGAAACACCCCCCCCACCCAAAAAAAGGCGTGCGCTCCTAACTCCTGTGCGTGCATCAATTGTCTCTCTCTATATATATATATATACCAATTTCTCCATATATGATCGATTCTCCATCTATGATCAATTTCTCCATCTATGCGTGTTCCACACTATACCTTCTCCCTTATTCATCCAACAGAAGGAAACATCAAATACTCATCAAAGACTATATAGATTAAGCGCTCCTACCTTTTTTTCTCTCCTTTTTGTCCAGCAGCGTCGGAGTCCCAGTTATGTGTGTCTCCCCGGTTCAGCTTATACAATAAAACATCACATCTTCTTTATTTAAACAACCAAAGAGTAATCCCGTTAAGTGTTCAGTGTGCAGTGCGTCCCCTGCAGCCAGCGGCGGATCCAAAATAGGAGCGGTGGTGGTGGTGGTGGTGGTAGTGGTGGTGGGGGGGGTGGTTTCCACGGGGTGGTGGTGGTGGTGGTGGTGGGGGGGGGTTCTGATTTGTTTGTGCGGTCGGTAAATAAATACTTTTGTGTATAGTGGGTATCCGGTGTGTCGGTGTGTGTGTGTGTGTTGCAGGAGGAGGACTCTCTCCCTCGGCAGCTCTATAGGAGAGAGAGAGAGACCACAGCTGTCCGCGGCGCTGCTCGGGAGCCGGAGCGATGATGTCATGCGCGCCCCGTCCAACCCATCGCTTAGTCCGTCCCCCTCTCCCTCTCCCTCTCCCTCTCTCTCTCTCTCTCTCTCTCTCTCTCTCTCTCTCTCTCTCTCTCTCTCTCTCTCTCTCTCTCTCTCTCTCTCTCTCTCTCTCTCTCTCTCTCTCTCTCTCTCTCTCTCTCTCCCTCCCTCCTTCTACACTACACCCACCCTTCTTATTCGACTCTCTCTCTCTCTCTCTCTCTCTCTCTCTCTCTCTCTCTCTCTCTCTCTCTCTCTCTCTCTCTCTCTCTCTCTCTCTCTCTCTCTCTCTCTCTCTCTCTCCAGCTCTCTCTCCAGTTCTCTCACTCTCGGTTCCTCCATCCTTTTCCCCCCTTCTCCCCACCTGCCCTCCCCTCCCGCTACTAATGAGCCCCCCCTTCCTTCCCCATACACACACTTGTCTCGCCCCCCCACCCCCACCCCACCCCCACCTCCCCATCCCCGCACGTCCATTTTCTTGCACTTGACGTGATGAAGTCATTCCGTCTTTGTCCAGTCACATCATCCCCGGCGCGTCCCCCCTTCTGCCGGGTTTAAACTGAGGTGGTTATAATAAGGTGGCGCGAAACAGAAGAGCCATTCGAGGTGGCGACACAGTGACCCCCCCCCCCCCATCATCATCATCATCATCATCATGTTGGGGCCCCAAAGCGACGTTCTATCGACCTGAAGTGACATGACATTATCAAATAAAGTTAATACAATTATTATATTATATCACTTATTGCAATATTGAACGCTATATACAATATCATCAACATGTCGTTGGAAAAAACCCACAAGCAATGCAAACGTCTGTATGTCTTTAAACACCCACCTCTTAAGAGTTAAGTGTGATATGATTAGGATATGATTGGGTCCAAAGCAATATTATATCCAACCCGTTTTTACTGATTTGTTCAGTGCAGGAAATGAAAAATAATATGAAAAATGAAGCCACCAAATTTCTCCACAATGACATTACACAATTTACAATGGAAAATGAACACGGGGCATTTTGTTGGGTTATTCAAACATGTTTAAATGTCGTTTATGAAGTTGATAAGAATAATATGTGATAACATATATATATATATATATATATATATATAATATATTTACTAACTGATGGAAAAGCATGGGATACACAATTTTTATATTCTCCCCATCAACATTTTCATTGTCAGGCTTTTCAGACCTTGACTATTGACTTTTGTAGAGCTCAAACCTGTTTCTAAATAACACTATATTGGTGAAATAAAGTAATTATCTGATAAAGAACAAACATGACAACAAAAAATCAGAACTATACTGGTTATACTGATTGATAGATAACCTATATACATTTTCTGAAGTCGACTATAGTGGATGGCTGGAGCAGACATTGCACTTCAGAAACACACACACACACACACACACACACACACACACACACACACACACACACACACACACACACACACACACACACACACACACACACACACACACACACACACACACACACACATACTCACACACACACCACTGCACCTTTGTATGTATAGATATATTTTTCCATAGTGCCACCCATAGTGTCCATATATATTTTGACCCATTTGGCAATTTAAATCAGTTTATTTAGTTTAGTTAAGGTGTTTGAATAATTCATATTTTCAATTGCTGTTGTGTGCGAAGAGTGACCGTGAAGATTCCTACACAATTTTGTACTTAGATTAAAGGCTGATTCTAATTCTGTGCAGGCCCAGCCCCAGACTCTAATCAGTCTGACTGGGGCCAGGTGAGGCTGCTTCAACCAGACTCTAATCAGTCTGACTGGGGCCAGGTGAGGCTGCTTCAACCAGACTCTAATCAGTCTGACTGGGGCCAGATGAGGCTGCTTCAACCAGACTCTAATCAGTCTGACTGGGGCCAGGTGACGCTGCTTCAACCAGACTCTAATAAGTCTGACTCGGGCCAGATGAGGCTGCTTCAACCAGACTCCAATAAGTCTGACTCCAACCACCAACCACACACACACTCCCCATTCACCCTGTATGTTGAATCTGTTGCAGTGTCCAGTCCACCAACTTCTGTAGAGGAGTTAAAGGTGGTAGGATGATCTATCCGTCATTCCTCTGGGTGGACACTCCCACTGTGTGATGCCCATAGTCATGTGACAATTTGGAAGCGCCTTGCGATGGTTAATCACACTCACACCTGCTGGTAAAACAAGGGCCCTTTAAACACAAGAAAGAAACAAGAGGCACACAAATGAGAGTTACAAGGTTAAAGTATAGGTGGTTTTGCTTCCATAAACAGGTTGTTTCTAAGCCTTACTGCATAAGCAATGGCATCTATTACCTTTAGCTTTCTGCACAGAGAAACATGGGTATACGTTGGACCCGAATACGAACATGTATCTGTTGCATTATTCATGTTTTTTTATCACATTCATTTTCCATACAGACGCGATCCCTAACCTGCTAGTTTTAACAAACCTGTTCAACCATATTTCACTCTAACAGGACACAGAATAATACAAGTGACGAATACCTCGTCATCGTACATCCTCCATCAATTTCTGGGTGACTGTGGCCGTACTGACACAAGGCACGACAGTTTGTTGCCAAGATCGAGCACTGAAGTTATCCAACTTAAAAGATCTGGACGATGGACGCTAAAGAGAGAGGGTTAAGCTTCTCCGACACTTAAAGTACAACGTCACTGTGTGTGTGTGTGTGTGGTGGCCTACAGCAACATGTATGCTCATTATAACTAGAACTCCCAGTCCAAAACAGTGCTTATCAAATCTCTTGGGACTGCCCACTCTGGGTGACGTAGTGTAGAACCGATGGTCACTAACCCGAGCATACATCCCATCATGCATTGCGCTGAAAGAAAAATGAAAAGACGGACAATAAGCAACGTCCACCGACGTTGAATTGAATAATAGATCTGGCACGTATAATTATGAGACAGCGATGAGGTCATTAACGGAGACTCCAGTAGTGTCACAAAGTGCCCATTTTGAGCTCACTATATGGGGTCACTATATGGGGCGGCAGCATAGCTCAGGAGGGAGACCGGAAGGTTGCTGGTTCGATCCCTCGATCCTCCTAGCAAAAAAAACTGTCGCGGTGTCCTTGAGCACCCCAACTGCTCCCCTGTTGGGCGCTGTATGAATAACTGTCCGCTGCTCCCAATACGAAGATGGGTTCAATGCAAAAGACATTTCTTTCGTTGTGCTGTACACTGACACATTTAAATAATGAATTATATAGTCCTCTACATTGAGCTCCCTATGTATGGAGGATGAGTGACACAGCCATGGCGTTTGAATAACAGGTGGTTCACTTTAACATCTTTATCAAACCTAATTCCCGTTTAGCCCATGGACGTGTGATGGTAAAACGCTAAGGCTAATATAACACAGAATCCTTTTTCAGCATCGTATCCACTCGTGAGCGAATAGATGTCAAGTGATCCAACGATCAATTGATTTTCCCAAAGCAAAATCATTGTGGTACATTTAGTCTCCTGTAGCCAACGTTAAATATTCCATTCACTTCCTACAGGACAAAATTGAACAAAAGAAACAGCACTAAAAAGAACAAAAACAAATTATCGTCAAAAATTACACAAAAAGAGTCAACTGTCCCCTTGGGTCCATCATGTAATTTAGTGTTGCTACTGACTTGGGGGAAAAATAGCTGTCCCCGTTGTACTGTACTGTCTGCATCTAGATAAGTACCACACTGTCTAAATCCAGATAAGGCTGCACCGTCTTCTCCAAAACGCAGCGGGAAAGGGGGAGAGAGAGAGAGAGAGAGAGAGAGAGAGAGAGAGAGAGAAACACCTTTTTTCCTGTGACTCTAAATCCCTCTGGGCGCCACCTTTCACTAACACCTGTAGGGATTGGGGGAGGCACTCGTTAATCAGAGACCCCGAGACCCCAGGTTTAATGAGAGGAAGACGGATGGTGTCACACCTCGCAGAAATATGGCAGTTACATAATCCTGGCCAGGCCTGAGGGAAGACGAGCTGATTAGCCATTGTGGGAGTGTTACCTCGATTGTGTAGGAGGCCACTGATTGGGCTTTGATAGAAAGAGTAAGGGCTGGCATAATAGGAAAGCACTCACACTGTTAACGGATGGAGTGATTTCATTTGTCGACGCAGGGCGACGGGACAGTGACAAAGCTTCGTAGTCAGCATTTGGTAAAATGGTGAACTTATACGTTCATTTACTAAGACGGCTCTCCGGCTATTTAAAGAGGTGGGCTATTGTGACAGATGTGTGCGAATCCCCTAGACAAGGAGAACTTAATTAGGTTGAATAACGCATGTGCAAAAGTTGAATATACATCAAACCGGCCCAATGTAAAGTACAACATAGCCCCATGCTGCTTCCCGTACAACACACATACAGTAAGTGGTAACCTATTTTCTCTTAACCCTTACAAAAGGTGAGGCCCTAATATGTGTTCCAGCTAAACTATCGTTTTTCACCGTGTCCATTACACCACGCATAGCGTTTAACCCCCCTGCCCCCCAAGAGACGACAAGGCTCCAGGTATATGAAGTCATTACCATTACATGGGCCGTTGAAAAACAACATCTCCCATAAGGCATCTGGGCCTCCCCAGCTGTCCGGGTGACACTTGATTAGCCGCTCACGCCAGCCAAGACTCAACAAAGTCAATAAGAGATGCGCAAAGCACCAAGCCGGGTTACACACCAATCTTATTCAATCAATAGCAGCCAATCCATAGCCGGGGTCATTAGCAATTCCCTGGGATGAGCAAACATTGACATCTCAATGTCTCGTTTTTTTGCTAAGGTCATGGAAGAGTATCGCAAGGGCGCGGTCGCTTCCGCATTTCCGCAACCTTATCTGTTGATCTTGTCATTGTGACGAGGCTGACCATTCCTTTGTTGCCTTCGTTGTAATGCGCTGGCTCACATGGGAAGTGTAAATAACAAATAATAAATAATAAAAATAGCAGAAAAGGTTGACTCTTATGTTGAATACACATGCTAATAAATGTGGTACTTTGAGCTTCAGTACCACACAGCGTTAAAGTGACTACTTGATGAAAGAACCCCCGTACCTTTTTGGAATGCTAATGAGATATGAATGACAGTTGATGAAATGAGACCCAACAGTTTATAAATGGTTTCAAAGCAAATATGCGTCATCCCTGTGGTCTGGCACCGGAATCAGAGCGGCTCTGAAGGCTTGTTTACATGAGCGTGTGTGCACTGCAACATGGATTCATGTAAACAACTCCTAACCACTCTTTATGAATTATTAGATCTGGTTAAGTGGTGTTCCTTCATCTGGATACCGCAATGCACTGTAAGTAACTAGACCAAACCAAGCACATTGGACAATGTAGGTTTTTTGCATTATATTAAGCTAAAATATGGGGACAGCTGTTGATTAGATTAGATTAGATTAGATTGACTTTATTTATCCCAAGGGAAATTGTTGTGCAACAGTCGCAATACATACATAGAGGACATTTTAAAATTAAAATAATAATAAGATAAAAATAAGATGAAAATAAGATGGGATGAGGTGTATTACAGATAAAGTGCGATGTTCAACAAGTAAAACTAATAAAACACTAGAGAAAGAGAGAGAGAGAGAGAGAGAGGACCTCAGGTCACTGTGCCTCCTCTGTCCATCTTACGACCTGAGGTGGATCCATTGAAAAGTCTTATAGCCACCGGGAGAAAGGACTTCCTGTGGCGTTCTGTGGTGCATCTCGGTGCTAACAGTCTGTTGCTGAAGCTGCTCCTGTATGAGGACAGCACGTTGGTGGAGAGGGTGAGAGTCACTGTCCATGATGCTCCGCAGCTTGCACAGCATCCTCCTCTCTGACACCCCCACCACCAACCAATCAAGTTCCACCCGCAGGACAGAACCCGCCTTCCTGAGGAGGATTTTATTGATTCTGTTGGTGTCGACTGCCCTCAACCTGCTGCCCCAGCACACGACCGCAAAGAAGATGGCACTAGCTACCACAGACTGGTAGAACATCCGCAGCATAATACCGCAGACATTGAAGGACCGGAGCCTCCGCAGAAAGTAGAGTCGACTCTGGCCCTTCTTGTACACAGTCTTGGTGTTCTTGGCCCAGTCCAGTTTAGTATCCAGGTGAACTTCCAGGTATTTGTAGTCCTGTACAGTGTCCACCGCCACCCCCCTGATGGAAATTGTTGTGGGGGGTGTTTTCCGCCTGCTGAAGTCGTTCAGCAGTCGTGAAGTGAGTTGTTAACCAAGGCTGCTGGTTAACATAAGTAAATTCAATTTGCAACCTAAAATCATATTTTTATAGAAACGGATAGTTGTGCATTGAAGTATTTACAAGACACATGAGAAAAAGCACAAGAAAAACGTATTTCAGAGCACAGCTTCACAATGGTACAGTTACTAACTCACCGCAATCAGGAGAGCCGTATGCGGTTAGTTCTGTGCAATTCCACATGTTTCCTTTAAAAAAAGGCTTTGTTTAATTCCCCACATGTTTTCTGTCAACCTTTTGCCAACTGCTGCTAGTCATAAAGAACAAAGTGCTGGGTCTGAAACCCTCATGCTATTCACAGGGAAACAATGCTCGCTGAGAATTTAACAACTGAGATTCTTTGTGACCATGACTTAATGATACTTACTAACCCCCATTATTTTTTGATGGTAGATACCATGTGGGTAGCCATAACCATATCCCCTTGCACTACCGGTGGGGGGGGGGTTAGAGTTTGCAGATTGTTCTGCTTCTCACACTCCTTTAACTGAACCAGTGCTCAGGTAGAAGTACAATAATTCATGCAAAAGTGTAAGGGAAAAAGTACAATAGGTTGGCAAACAATATGCAACAATATCTAGAACAATATCTACCTATCTATAATATGTAATCTACTTTTGACTGACTTAATTGACATAGCTCTACGAGGAAGGATCCGGTGTGTCCTGAAGAGATGGGTTTTCAGCCTGCGGCGGAAGATGGGGAGTGACTCTGCAGTCGTGACATCCGTTGTTCAACCAAATTAGGGCCAGAATGGAGAAGAGCCGTGACCGCGTAGATCGGCCACACGGGCCCCTATGTGAGGGGGCAAGCAGACGGCCCGAAGAAGCCGAGCGAAGTGGACGGGTTGGGATGTAGGCCTTGACCATTGCCTGGAGGTAGGATGGAGCAGTACCTTTTACTGCCTTGTAGGCTAGCACCAAGGTCTTGAACTGGATGCGAGCAGCTACAGGTAGCCAGTCTAGAGTCCGATGGAGGGTAGATGTGTGGGAGTACTTGCGGCGGTTGAACACTAGGCAACTGCAGCTTTCTGAATGAGCTTCAGGGGCCTGATGGCAAATGCCGGGGAGCCAGCAAGGAGAGAGTTGTAGTAGTCCAGCCGGGAGATGACAAGAGCCTGGATGAGCACCTGCGTAGCCTTTTCAGTGAGAAAAGGCCGAATCCTCCATATGTTGTAGAGGAGGAATCTGCAGGAGCGTGTCACGATGCATTGTTTGCCGAAACAACAGTTGGTCGTCCAGGGTCACACCCAGATTCCTTGCGGTCCGAGTAGGTGTTACCACAGCATCATCAATGGTGACACCCAGGTCTCGGTGCGGACAGCCCTTTGGCGGGAAGAACACTAGCTCAGTCTTGTCCAGGTTGAGCTTTAGGTGGTGCATCGACATCCAATTTGAGATGTCTGCTAAGCACGCGGCAATGCGTGTTTCAACTTGCGTGTCCGAGGGGGGAAACGACAAGACCAGTTGGGTGTCGTCAGCATAGCAGTGGTAGGACAAGTCATGGGAGTGGATAACAGCACCAAGGGACGTTGTGTAGAGGGAGAAGAGAAGAGGTCAAGATTCAAGAACTTTATTTGTCACATACACTTACAGGATATGCAGTGTAATGAAAGTGGCCGTGCCATGCAGAAATTGTGTAATTCAATAAACAATGTATATACAAATCATATACATATCAAATATATAAAAGTCAATGCAACAGTGAGTCAGTGAGCTTTATCCTGTTACGGCTACACTGTCTCAGTCTTTATAGTTAATGATGGCTGCCAAGTCAGTGCCAGGGTAGGACAGACCATTGGCATTGCAACATACAAGTGAGTCCAGGTACGGAACACAAAATATGTTTTAGAGAAGCACGCCGTTAAAAGATAGTGCCCGTTGTCGTGAAAGATAGTGCCCCCCCCCCCCGACAAGCCACCGGTAAGGCTATAGGCAATCTATATACAGTGACTCCCCCGACCACCACCGGGGTAAGGCTATAGGCAACTCTATACCGCCTCCTCTCCAGGCTGGAGGCTGAGGGCCGTGCACGAGGCAACCCTCCCCTGAGACGTGCGCCTCATTAGGCTGAGAGGAGTGGGTGAGTGTGTGCAAGCGTGTGTGTCTGAAGGGTGACACGGTGGCACTTTGATGCGGTGACAGGTGCACAGCACTTGCTCGCGCTCCCTTGTTGCTGTCATTATTGCCGCATTTGTTTTTGATTCTCTGCTCGCTCTCTCTTCTTCTTCTTCTTCTTCTTCTTCTTCTTCTTCTTCTTCTTCTTCTTCTTCTTCTTCTTCTTCTTCTTCTTCTTCTTCTTCTGCTCCCCTTCGTGATGCTGTCTCAATCTTGGAGGAGCCCAAGGAAAAGGTCTGGTAGCGCTGCGACGAAGCCTTTGTTTTCCCGCTATTCACCGCCCTTGTGCCGGGCGTGGAGCTTTGTCTACAGTATTGGTAAATAGTATTTGTCTATAGCAGTATAGCATAGTGTTGTATTGTTAAGTATAGTATTTTGTAGGAAATTCATACTGCGGGAGCGAATGGGGGAAAAGCCTTCCATAGTACTTGTTGCAAATGTCAATTAAAAAAACATCTTGAATCTTGACGTCTCCCCAGAGTGGGGAGACGTCAAGGTTCAAGATGTTTGAATCCCCCCTTATTCTTATCTAATTTCTTCTGCCGCAATCTCCTCTCATGTAGTCGCCTCCTCCTCCTCCTCCTCCTCCTCCTCCTCCTCCTCCTCCTCCTCCTCCTCCTCCTCCTCCTCCTCCTGTGCTCCTACTCTCAGTGCCTCCTCCTGTAAGATATCTATAGCAACAGCCTGTCAGGACACTGGAGTGGGCGAAAGTGTGAACATCCTACTGGAAGGAGAGGAGACGCTATCTACAGGAGATGCAGTGTCTTGCGAGATAACCCCTCCCCACTCCTCGCCAGCGTTAGCAGATCATCGTGCGTTTGGTCATTAAGGCGGTTTGAAACCGCTACACCTTTTAGCGTGAGCCGAATGCAAAAGTGTGATTGCTGTGTATTAGGGATCAATACGTAGGATGATTTGTATGATGATTTATGATCCGTAGCTGCGAGGCCATTAACTTCTCTTCTTATGTCCCTTCCTCCTATGCTCTTACCCCCCGCTGCAAGGGAAAGCAGCGGCAGGAAACATACAAGCAACAGGGCTATGTTTAAGGACTAACATAAACCGACCACTATCGGAGAGGTTGACAGTTCAAACTCTTTTCCAGGGCTCTCTCTTCTTCTCGACACTGTGTTTCAGTTGGGAGGTTGTATCAACCAAAATGAGACAACCTCCAACAGTGCTATTTCTAGGCCAGAACACTCATCATTTTAATACCATTCAACCCCACCAGTCAGTGGTGAACAGTTAGGTCGCTGTTGTGTAGTAAGAATCATCTCTTTGTACATACGAGACCTTTCAAACCATAAATTATGTTTAAATCAAAACTATCGCCTATATTCGTCTATATCGCCAGTGGTCTCCAGTGAACCACGAGTAGTATCCTGACCCCAAGGTTGGGAACCACTGACCTTGAGTATCCACGCCTGTTGAATAAACGCTAGTCAGTGAGTCATCTTGCAAAGTGGCCTGACACCCTCGTTCTCCTGGCAACACCAACCATTTCTGCCTGCAAAACTGCCTGAAGGCTTTAGAAACTCCTGTCTCTCTCTTAACCTCTCTCTATCTCATTATCTTCATCTCTCTAGCTTTTAACATCTCTCTCTCTCTCTCTCTCTTTCTCTCTCTCTCTCTCTCTCTCTCTCTCTCTCTCTCTCTCTCTCTCTCTCTCTCTCTCTCTCTCTCTCTCTCTCTCTCTCTCTCTCTCTCTCTCTCTCTCTCTCTCTCTCTCTCTCTCTCTCTCTCTCTCTCTCTCTCTCTCTCTTGTGTGCCCTGATAGGATGTGAGTTAACCTAGGTGAGGTGCATCACCTCTAACTATCACACCACTATGTCACTACCACGGACCATCACCTCCCGGGGATGAAGGTAGCCTGAGATGAGGAAAGCCGACAGAAGAGAGGTAAGGGTGAGATATTTTTCTTTGGGGGTTGTGGCATGGATTTAGCAATCTACTGTTGGCACTCAGTGTTCAACAACGGTTCAGTACTCCATGTTTCTGTAGTGTTCTACCAGTTTTCCTTCCACTGGTGAACATTTTTGGTTCATCTTTGCCAAATGGCTTGCCAAAACAATCCTGAAAAAAACAAAATAACAAGGACAAAGCTTACCAGGGTTCTATGAAACATCTACCAGATTCAGGTTGTTATTGGGATCGGGGGGAAGAACACATTTTCCACATGTTTGGTTATTCTCTTTCAGGGTTCCTGAAACACATAAAAAGAAAACCCCCTGTCTGCCACGTTAAGTCTCAAAAGCCTGTTCACACACCCACGAGGTAATTAAAACGACCTCGTTCACAGCTCCACCTGTCACATTGGTTCTCTGGTGGAGAAAGGCCAGTACCACAGGCTCAGGATTGGTTTACTCAGCTGTCAATCAAAGGCCACGCCGCTTGAGGACAAAAATAAGATCAGCATTTTTGTCCTCTCTCCCTCTCTCTCTCTCTCTCTCTCTCTCTCTCTCTCTCTCTCTCTCTCTCTCTCTCTCTCTCTCTCCCTAATGACTAACGATTACTTGTCAGCCACCCAGGCCATGTGTAATTCCTTCCATTGACTTGTCAGAAACTGACTGACCTGTTCTCTCTTGAATACCTTCAAAGCGCTTCTAAACGGCTGTCAAAATGGACTCCCATTGGTCATCTGTGAGCGTGGTGTTTCTACCCGTTGGAACCCGTTGGGTTGGATCAAGCTAGACATCTACAGAATTTTGAACAGAGCCAATGGGTGAACACTATCGAGGTATAATACAAAGGCTCCATGGATTCCTTGGGTCAGAGAATATATACAAGAAAAAAAGGTAACACACGGTGTGCTTGTAAAGATTCAAGGGGAAAAAGCTATCAGGCTATTTAAAATTCCCCAAAAAATATTTTCTTACAAACAAATGCACAAAACAAAAGAATGCACCAAGAGTACTAAAACGGCATTTAAAATAATAGCAGTTAGGGATTTATAAATGAGGTGCGTTGTGACTACAGACGTCCACTGTGGATTGTGCACTCACACCAAAAATGTATTCATCAACTTCATCTTATTACATTCTGCCTATTCTGTGCACTACTAGCTCTAACACCTTAATTTCCCCCTCTGGGCTGAATAAAGTACCCATCTAATCTAATTCAATCTAAAGAGCAGTGTCGGTAGCCCCGGCATCACACACACACGCCAAACGCCACAGAGATTGATAAAGCGGTGGTTGTGTGTTATAAGGAAGAGGCCGCCCCTTTCCGCCCTACACCTACAGAATGACATGATGGGAGCGGTAAGCCACGCAGAGACTTTGTCTTCCACCTCTGCACGACTGATGCGCTGATGTTTCCTTTTGTTCGTGTTTCTGCCTTCAAATCCTTTTATCAGTCCCCACACACCGACTGGTTAGAACCAGTTGAAACTCACCATCAGCATCAGCTTCAGGAGTCAAGCAAACAAAGAATATGTCCACATGCATGTGTTCATACGTTTATATATATTTATATATATATATATATATACATACACACAAAAAGCCAAGCACACTCTATACGTCAATAACAGTAAGAGCTGCAATATGAATGCATTTTACGTTTTAGGTTATCCAATGCAGTGCCCAAAACCACTAAGACAAAAACATACAGGATTTACTTTCTTGCATATGTATTCATAAATATGTTTTAATTCATACAGACTCATATTTCTGCATTGGCTACATATATATATATATATATATATATATATATATATATATTCATCATTACTATGACAATGCCAAAGGGCATTGTGTTGGGCATTGACACTCATGGTGACATCACCTCCATACATTCCACACAGGATAATATATATATATATATATATATATATATATATACAGTTATTAATATATATTTACATTTACATTTACATTTACATTTAGGGCATTTGGCAGACGCTTTTATCCAAAGCGACTTACAAGGTGTACATTAGTTGAAGCAGACAATAGCATAACACTGGGGTACGCAAACATATAAATACAGCAGTTCACAAGTATTCATATTGACAAGATGAATAACACAATTTCGTACTGCTAGGTCACCTGCTTAAGTAGCTGTGATAAGAGCGTGTTAACAACATTAAGGACATACACTTGCTAACATATACAACATGCTAAGAGCTATTAATGTCAGGACTTAAGCAAGTTTAGGGGTTTCACAAAGGAGAGTCCAGGTGGACTCTATATATACACTGTATATATAGCGTGAAGTACTCAGGACCTGTTAGATAACACTCATCTCGACAAGGCACGTGCCCAGCAACGCTTCAACCAGCATCGGCACCACTAGTAGGTGGTGAGGAAGCAATCAATACATGCATTAATGGAGGCGCTCAGATCTGTCAGGACGGAAGACGCTCACGTTCACATCATGATTTCAAGGGAAGCGGCCCTCGCTCTCTCTCTCTCTCTCTCTCTCTCTCTCTCTCTCTCTCTCTCTCTCTCTCTCTCTCTCTCTCTCTCTCTCTCTCTCTCTCTCTCTCTCTCTCTCTCTCTCTCAAAGCGTTGTTTGATATCTTTACGAGTGTGTAGCGGAGGAAACACACTCCTCCGCACTTATTCATGAGACAAGTATCTTTGAATATGTGCTCCAAGACCAGAGGCGCACAAACGGTGACCCCGGAAGGTTCCTGCCAAAGAAAACATTTATTTGAGTTGCCAAAGGAGCATACGAGGACAATAGAAAACAAGAGGGAGAAAGAGACAATAGGAGAGAATAGGAGGGAGAGACAGAGAGAGAGAGAGAGAGAGAGAGAGAGAGAGAGAGAGAGAGAGAGAGAGAGAGAGAGAGAGAGAGAGAGAGAGATACCACTTGCTCGACGTGCCAGATGTGCTCGGAGCAGTCCCTACTGGGGGGGGGGGGGGGAGGATGAGAGTGTCTTTTTTAAATGTTTATATCTTCATATTATCATTATGTTTGTCATAAGTGCTAAAATAGCAGTTTAAAAAACAAGTTCAGTTCATGTGTGTATTTTATACACACATGAGTGTGTTTAAAAGTGCAGGGGCCAAAATGAAAGCTGTGTGTACTACCGCTAGAAACAATTGTGGCACCGCAGCACAAAGTGGCCATATAATTCCTTAAATAACTTAGTTTAATTAGATAATATTACAGGACTTCCGTGTGCCAAGCAGCCAGCAGCCAGCAATCAAGCAAGCGTGTAGTCAGCACAACTTAACATACGGTCAGGTAACACACTCTCACATTAACGCTTACCCAACCATAAACCTGGAAACAATGACTTGAAGTCCATGCAGCCCATGACTTATCAAACAAACATGTCATTAATGAAAGCCTACGGATGCTCTCTGTTGTGGCATAACCAAAGCTGCTGTCCAGTGAAAGAAAACCAACGCATGGAGTGCTAGATCCTTTAGATTGGCTATAACATTATTCCGTGAACAACGTTTAAGACATCAACATTTAACATAAAATGTTTCCAGAAATTCACCTCGCCAGAACACTGATAACTGGGTCTACTAAAGTCATTTAATTTCCCCCTCAGACTTCCCCTAGTCTTGTCCCCCCCCAGACTATTCTGTAGTCAGAGAGGAAGAGGAGGTGGTATAGGACAAGTGATATAGGACATTGTTGAGCGATCGGAACAAGTTCAAAAGACGAACGCCCAGAGAAGCTCCGCTCACCTGTCGTGTTCGGCGCGGGCGCACTGTCAAATGCAGCTGAAGAGGCCCTATCGATCTCACTGAGGAGGAATTGAGTGCCTCGTCCCTGTGCTGCCAGCATGTCCACAACAGTGGACGCCTTTGGCACCCGACTGATGGCTATTTTCAGCAGAACTGTTGTGTGCCTGCAAAACAGAATGAAACATCGACAGCCGGGCAGGCGGACAGGCGTCAGTCTTGTCGACGTGAAGGTCGACCACATTTTGGAGGATGCTGATGCTGCCGGATCCAGGTGGACTGTTTGTTTACTGCAGTGCGTGGTAAATTCTCCACGCTCGTCGGAGAGTGGGTTGGGGGTTAAACTTGCGAGTCAGCACAGAGGTCAACAGGTCGACTACCTCAAAGAACAGGCCCCTGGAGTGGTAGTCCTTGTGCGTTTTTCCACACTGATGCGGTGCCTCCCCACCACCGTCAACATCACACAGGCGTGGAGCACGCCGGCTTGGGGAGGCGGAGTCGGTGCCTGAAGGAGGTTGTTAATGGCTGTCTGTCTGCCGTCTGCAAAGACACTGTGGAATGTTTTAGTGGGCCGCATGTGTGAACTGCGGAGCATCTGCATAGCTGACTGGTAGGACATCCGAGCACTGCAGATACCAGATAAGATCACAGAGTCTTCCGCAGAGCAGAACAGATTGAGCAACACTTGTAGACCAATAAAAACACACAATTGAGTAGTCAAAGGCTGTAGCCCTGGTGGTTTTTTTGCCCCATTTCTGTGCTGCTGCCTATCTGGATTATCTAGTCCAAAGTGTCGTAGATCGCTCCGTAATTATCCAGCAAGGATGAAATAGCGCTGATTCTGGCAGTCCAGTAGGACAGTGGGTTTCAGGTCACCAGGAGAAGCCGTGTTTATGTTCAAAGTTGGCGAGTGGGTGACTACGTCATGAACTAAACGTCTCATAATCGTCTCATATGACGCATACCTCGGGGAGCATGCCATTTTCTCAGCTTCAAGTTCCACTATCTTTCAAGAATGGCTCCTTATCCTTTCCTCCCCTGATCACGAGCCCGAGCCTGGTCAGACACTGCAGACAGTGCAATTGCTCCATCAGACGGTTTCTCCTCGTCTCCTGCTCAATGCCCTCTTGAGCAGGAGATGATGAGCTGAGCGTCATCTCCACATTTAGAACATTTTACAAGCTTCTTAATAGCTGCAAATTGGCAGCTATTATGTTGTCACAGAAGGGTCACTTAGACGTTTTGCACAGTATTAACCATTCTCTATTCCGATAACATTCTGCATTGGAATTAAGTATCGTTTCTTAGACACTTTTTCAATAACACGTGTTTTAAAGATACAATCTCCATTAATTATACATTTGAGTATCGAAAGTACGGAAGTTAGAAACAACAGATCTACAACGATGTTCAACCTAAGGCTGCACAGATGAAACCACGGGGAAGAAATTAACTGGTCCTTCACCTGCTTTCTCTGGAGCTACGAACCACGTGACTGGAGGCAGAGGAACCAGCAGGCAGTGCCACTGCAGAGTGGATGGCAAAAGGTAATACAGCCAGCGACCCTGTTAGCCATGGCAAGTCCAGAACCAACGATAGTCCAAAAAGAAGATTTGAGTTGTATAATATTTATATCAACATCTATGATACATTGCATGGCAGTGTGAGTCGAGTGGGACATTTCCGGATGAGAGCATTTCCCGAGAGACAGATATATTTGATGACCTGTGGAGCTGTGTATAACATCATGATATAAGCCCTGCCCATTTAGGTTTTTCTTGAGTTTTGTATTTTATATTTCTCGACTTTTGGACGACGTGGATAACATCACGCTGTCTCATTGCTCCCCGCTTGATTGTATAACTATTGAGCCTTCTTAAATAATGGTTAGATGTAAGCCCAACACATGACACAAAAGTATATTCATGTCCATATTTGCATTTTTAGGAGAGTAAAGTAATTCATAAAAATGACAAGACCTGTATGAAAACACAACTGTATTTGCCATAGTTAGTATAAAGTATAAAGCAGTGGTGTGAAAATCTTATGTGCAATACCCGACGATAGACAGCAGTTATAAAAATAAGATAAAAATTGATAAAAATTGAATAAAAATTGAATAGAATAAAGTTAAAAAATAAAAATAAAAATGCAATTTATAAAATGCAATATATCGGCACAGAAAAAGAGCAATATGTATGTATAAATAAATGTGATAAAAATATACATTGTTATATGCTATACGCCCTTGTTCAGCAGCCTAATGGCCTGACTGTGGAAGCTATCTCGGAGTCTATTTGTACGGCACTTGATACTGCGGTATCGCCT
Organism: Muraenolepis orangiensis; assembly: GCA_027704905.1. Taxonomy (NCBI): domain Eukaryota; kingdom Metazoa; phylum Chordata; class Actinopteri; order Gadiformes; family Muraenolepididae; genus Muraenolepis; species Muraenolepis orangiensis. The sequence continues at coordinate 9,951,837 of CM051004.1, read as the reverse complement.
GCCTGACAGTAAAAGTGAATACAGTTCGTGGCTGGGGTGGGCAATGTCTTTTATGATGCGTTTGGCCTTGGCCACACACCGCTGGTTGTATATATCCAGGAGGGAGGGGAGCTCACCTCCAACGATATACTGGGCCGTCCGCACCACCCTTTGAAGCGCTCTGCGCTCGAGTGCGGTGCAGTTCCCGTACCAGGCGGTGATACACCCTGTAAGAACACTCTCGATGGTGCCGTTATAGAATGTTCTCAGGATGCGGGGGCCCAAGGAAATACAGGCGTTGTTGTTCCTTTTCACCATGTGTGTGGTGTGCGTGGACCATGTGAGGTCCTCGGAGATGTGCACGCCGAGGAACTTGAAGCTGCTGACCCTCTCTACTGCAACACCGTTGATGGAGATAGGGCTGTGCTCTCCTCTCTGCTTCCTGAAGTCCATGATCAGCTCCTTGGTCTTCTTGACGTTGAGGGCGAGGCTGTTCTCCTGGCACCACTGCTCCAGCGATCTGACCTCCTCCCTGTAGGCTGTCTCGTCATCGCCGGCGATCAGGCCCATCACTGTCGTGTCGTCAGCAAACTTGATGATGACGTTGGAGCTGTGCATAGCCATGCAGTCGTGGGTGTAGAGGGAGTAGAGGAGAGGGCTCAGCACGCATCCCTGGGGGGCTCCCGTGTTGAGGGTCAGTGGCTCTGAGGTGGTGCTGCCCATCCTCACCTCCTGGCGGCGGTCCGACAGGAGGTCCAGTATCCAGCTGCACGTGGATGGGGGCACGCCTAGACCTCTAAGCTTGGTGTCGAGCTTGGCAGGAACTATCGTGTTGAACGCTGAGCTGTAGTCCACAAACAGCATTCGCACATAACAGTTCTTTCCCTCCTGGTGGGAAACGGCAGTGTGGAGGGCCATGGCAATTGCGTCGTCCGTGGATCTGTTTTGACGATATGCAAATTGCCATGGGTCCAGCGTGGCAGGTAACACGGAGCAAATAAAGTCCTTGACCAACCTCTCGAAGGATTTGCTGACAATCGAGGTGAGGGCTACAGGTCTATAGTCATTCAGGCATGTTACCTTTGGTTGTTTAGGGACATGCACGATGGTGGACATCATGAAGACCGCGGGAACAACAGCCTGGGACAGGGAGAGGTTGAAGATGTCTGCAAAGACTCCTGCCAACTGGTCTGCGCATGCTCTGAGTCGTCGGGGCCTGCCGCCTTACGGATGTTCAGCCGCTTGAAGGTGCGGCGCACATCCACTCCGAGATGTTCAGCAGGCTGGTCTCCTCAGGTGGCGCTGGCTTCGGCGGGCTGCCGTTCATGTCGAACCGAGCAAAAAAAGTATTTAGCCCTCCTGGGAGGGAGTTAGAGGAGTTCTCTACACAACTGGTTCTCCCTCTGAAGTTCGTTATCATCTGTAGCCCCTGCCACATACCCCTCGCGTCTTGCGGAGGTCGTAACGGGCTCTCGTATATTCCTCCATATTCCCGGAGCCAAAGGCGGTGTTACGTGCGTGTAGGGCAGCGCAAACATCGCTGTTAATCCACGGTTTCTGGTTGGGAACAACGTCATCTATGCACTTCTTGATGAACCCGGTGACCGACGACGCGTACTCGTTGATGTTATTGTCCGAGGCAGCGCGGAACATGTGCCAGTCAGCGCGATCAAAACAATCCTGCAGCATAGAGTCCGATTGGTCCGACCAGTATTGGACCTCCCTCACAGCGATCGGTTGCTGCTTCAGTCTCTGCCTATAGGCGGGGAGTAGCTGGATAGAGCGGTGGTCTGATTTGCCGAACGGTGGGCGGAGGAGGGCCTTGTAGCCATCACGGAAGGGGGTGTAGCAGTGGTCGAGGATCCGCTCACCCCGTGTGTTGCTCGTTATGTGTTGGTAGAACTTTGGGAGAACCTTCTTCAGGTTCGCCTTGTTGAAGTCCCCGGCCACGATGAGAGCAGCCTCGGGGTGTGCCGACTCCTGTTCGCTGATAGCCCCATACAGTTCCTTCAGCGCTGTGTCCGTGTTGGCTTGTGGGGGAATGTAAACAGCGGTCACGGTTACCGCTGTAAACTCCCGAGGTAGCCAGTATGGATGGCACATAAGCATCAGGTACTCCAGGTCCGGGGAACAGAAAGACTTGAGGGGATGTACATGACTTTGGTTGCACTAAGATCTATTTATCATGAGACATAGCCCCCCTCCGCGATCTTTACCGGAGAGAGCCTTTGTTCTGTCCGCCCGGTGGACGGAAAATCCCGTCGGCTCGATAGCCGCATCAGTAACCCCCTCTGACATCCATGTCCTTAGTTTCCCGGTGGAATTGAATACGAGCCTGTAGCTCGCTTAACTTATTGTCCAGAGACTGTACATTAGCCAGTAGAATGGTGGGTAGTGGGGGGCGATCTCAGCCTGACTACATTTACATTTAGGGCATTTGGCAGACGCTTTTATCCAAAGCGACTTACAAGGTGTACATTAGTTGAAGCAGACAATAGCATAACACTGAGGTACGCAAACACTAGCACGCCGGCTCGCTTCCCTTGCTTCTTACATTGATTGACTGACCTTCTCCAAACCTGTACTGTAATTATTATATATACTGTACATGGTCTGTAACGTAGTTGATAACGTAGATTGTGCCGATGGGTTCCACATACCAATCAAGACATTCTAGTTAAAATAACACAGTGTAAAAAACATGCAATCTAAGTATTGTACCATGGAATCCAATGATGGATGATTTTCTCTCATGTAGCAACAGAGAGAGATGCTCTGTTGGCTCTCGGACCCTTTCACTGGCACAGCCTCAAAGCTCTTTCCATCCAACAAAAAGAATTGTTGATAGAAAGTTGATCAATTTTTTATTTTTGCCATGTCGAAAGAGGTACTGAGTATCATTTTTTTACACTATCCTATACAAACCTTTGTTTGTTTTTTCTAGTTTGAATCGTATTTGAAGTTGTTATGCTACGTTTTTAATAAAAATATAAATAATCTCCATCACTCTATGTGGTCATTCTCAAAGAAGGCTAAATCATTGTGTCATTAAGTTGTCATCGGAAATTGCGTACACTGACCACTGTGAATTTAGATTATATTTTGATGCGCAAGAAACAAATGAAGAAATTCATTTGCAGACATTTTAGATTTGTGGTAAGAAATAGCAATGGCCTCCTGGCCCAAGGGCTATCTAACTTAATATACAGCCTACCCACTGAAACTCTTCAGCATCCTAAATGAAGTGTTGTTCTCGAAAGCACATTATATCATATGATTGTTTATATATTGTGTTTTGTTAACATAAATCATGTACACCCAACTACATTTTTGAACTATAGGGGTTTCTAAATAATGGGCCTTCCGAACAATGACTACCAAGGACTACCAGGTTCAAGGACAGTTGTTATCCACAGGCAGTGTGCCTACTGAACTGCTAGGAATGCTGCCACTATCATAACAATGTCATCCATATTGCATTACACTATAATACACTATCATACTTTTGCTGGACTTTCTGGACTCATTACAGTTGCTGCACTGTTCTGCACTGTACTGCACTGTATTCATGATACCCGCGGAACTACTGACGTTTTTTAAATGCTTTTTGCACAATTCAATATAGGTATATATCATCAGTCACTTTATTGTTATTTGTATTGTTCTTTTTATTTTGTACAGTAATGTTATAGTGTAGTGTAGTATAGAACATAGTATAGCATATAGTGTTCAATTGTAGAAAATTCCTACTGCGGGAGCGAATGGGGAGTAAGCATTCCATTGTACTTGTTGCAGATGGCAAATCAAAATCTTAAATCAGGAATCTTGAATCTTAAGGCATGCAAGTTTGATGTGGTCTATGGCAACATGCAGCATGTGGGATAGCACATTACCATTGCTTGAGGAACTGAAACATTTACAAGAGCTATTTTACTTGAATAAATATGTGTTACTAATGACGCATGGGTCACGATGGCAACAAATACACAAGTATTTGTGATATGTGTTTTGAATGAAGATGGTTTTGCTTTACAGAATGGTATACAGAATGGCCTTGTCCAAATTACACCCTACCCTTTTCTTATAAAGCTGTATGTTTCTTGTTGGATAAAAGTAATTTTTTAAAATCATACCATAGTCATGGTATTAACTGCTGTTAAACTATCGTACCAGAGCTGCTTCATAGATGAATATAATTTGGTAGTGCGTCATTATAAATGATGGCCATTTGTTTGAAAAATGGCAAAAGCTACCACACAGAAGATACAACCTTGCTTTTGTATTTTATGACCCCTTTAACGCTATGTGTTGTGCAAATTGCGTTACCATAACCTATTGAAGCTTAGAAAAGGTCAGTCGGGCCCTGTGTCCTGTTGGAAAGGGGAGTGGGTTGGGTGGGGGCTTATTTGATAAGAAATAAACAAGAAATGTACAAAAGAAAGAGCATTAACAAGACCTGCTGATTAACAAGACTGATCCAAATGTCGAACGGACATTTTGATCAGCATGTTCAGCAAAGGGAAACAAATGAGAGAAAAAAATGCTATACGAAGAGAAGTAGAAATGAAGAAAGAATGCCGAAAAAACTTCTGCACAATTGCAGAGACTCACAACAAGGTGAACTTCCTCGATATGCAATTCAATTTACAACTCGGTATTTCAGAAGATACCAGAAAACTTCTAAGACCACACAGCATTCAGAGATCACCCAGCCAGTGCTAGGCTGAGGTGAAAACACTTTTCATGGAGCAGGGCCCCAAGTCGACCCAGACTCAGACATATCTCACGCACCATGGGATTTGCTCAGGCTTTCCCTCAGATGTCCAATGCCCGCCTTAAATCCTTTGATCTGGGCATCTAAATACTGGAACAAGTCCTTTCAGTTTTTAGCAAGGCAGCCTGGATAACAGAACACGGAGACACCTGCATGCAGCAGATCCATCGTTTTGTGTTAGAATGTTAACTGACAAACATATACTTGTACTGTTGGCTGCTCTTGACAATTACTCTTAACTTCTTAAGCTCATACATTATGTCAAATTCAGTCAAGGACAAGTTTCATTATAATGTATAGCAAGGCATTTGTACTATATTTTGACCTGCCTGACCTTCAAGAGTGCAGTTTTTGTGATGCTCCAAGCCATTGTTGTCCTCATATATTGCTCCAGGAGTTTGCTGTAGAGAGGGTTCATACTAATCATCACACTCCATCTTACACCTCAGTAGCTCTGGATGGACCTGTGAAGCTAATCTGCTGGGCCGTGTCCTGGCCAACCCAGTAATGTTGGCGCTCTGGCAATTAATCTCCTTCCATGATCATACAAATTCATAAATTCTGCTCGGTCGGCATCCAGAACAAAATGGATGCTTTAACTGTATCACAAGTATTGGTTCCGGTGTGATTACCGTTATTTTGTGAACCAATGACCAATAACAATGACAAAGTGCAGCATTTCTGTTGTATGCTCCTACTACACGCCACTTAAGTGACTTTTGCTGTAAGTATAGTAATGAGTATAGTACATAGTATAGTATATAGTGTTAAATTGCAGGGACTTCATACTGTGGGAGGGAATGGGGAGTAAGCATTCCATTGTACTTGTTGCATATGGTAAATAAAAATCTTGAATCTTGAATCTTGAATCCAGCGACCAAGACACAGTTTTTGCATAAACCGGTTGATTGTAGAGTTGGAAAAGGGTTTGAAAGCACAGCAGTTGGTAGGTGCTGACATGTCCACGCTCCTTCCAAGTATGTGTGGTGATGGCTGGTTTAACAAGGAACCACAGGTGTGCAGCCTCACTAAGCTCAGAGTTGAATCAGTATGACTCAGGCCAGGTGAGGCTACTTAAACAAGAAACCAACCACACACATACTCCACACCAAATGTTCAGTCAAAGGATGGATCTAACACACCAGCCCTCAGACCTCATGAACAGGTCATAAGGTGGGATCATCTAAAAAATAATCAGAATGTGGAGAAAACTGAGAGTGATATATGCAGCTTAATTCACTCTGTGTTGCTGAAAAACAAGCTCAGACACATTATCCAAGACATGTCTTAATTAAACTAGAGTGCATACCTCCACCACATCAAAAAGTCTCCTGGATCTGGATCTGGAGCTGCCTCCACAGCTGGACCTCTTCAGTGCTTGACTGGCTCTGGCCAATTAAACCTGAAGCACTTAAAAAATGCCTTTTAAGACCAGTTTTTATCTGGATCTGCACCAAAATCGAATTAGTATAATAAGTATAATAAGTAAGTATAATACGTTTTATAACCAATTTTGTCTAATTCCATACAAAATCCTCCCACCTCCGATGGTGTAGGTAACCATCTCACTTCGTGTGAGTTCAGAAGTCACCATTTTGTTTTTCTACATAAAAATGGCAGCCGATAAAATACACAGGAGGGGAGTGGGAGAAGGAAAGGGGATGGGCGGGAACATGGAGGAAGGATGCGGTTCAAACAATGTTTCTGAGTTGACTGCTGGGTGGGGGAAGGACAGGGAGAAGAAGGTGGGGGGTGATGAGCCGGGGGGGTATATAATATGGGACAGAGACCTAGGGTACACAGTTAATAACATCAGAAAACAGTTGATTTATGCATGCTATGCTAATTAGCTGCTCCATTTCTCTCTTCTCATACACCGGCCGCTTGAGATGTCCTTGGGCTAGGCAAATAAATAATGACACACACACACACACACACACACACACACACACACACACACGCACACGCACACGCACACCACACGCACACGCGCACTCTGACACTGACAATGACACATACACAGGTGGGACATAAGGGTTAGGTTGCTGTGGGCTATTTTGAACATTTTGAATGTTCAGCGTCAGCCGGCCTGACAGCAGCCTCTCTTCCACAGGTTCACGTCGCTTTGTTGGGGAAAACAAAAAAATATATTAAAAAAAAGGAAACAGGAATGAAAGGAGGCACTCTGGTACCGTCCCTTTGGGACACTTTGAGTGGGTTGAGTGACCGCTACCTTTGAAAATAGAAGAGGCATGGGATCATGTTGATGATCGGAGCGGAGGGGAGAATTCAACTTTGTGAACCCGACAGGGATGGTCATTAATTTTGTATGAAATTAAATTAAATTAAATGAATTAATGAATGAATTAATTAATTAAGTACTTCATTTCTTAAATCTTCCCACAAAGATAATAAAGGCATTTTAAATACATCTCAAAATCGTGATATTTAAGGTAATAAAAAGTGGTTTATGTAAAAAATAAACAGAATAAAAAATACACGAAATAAATGTATAATTGCAAAGAAAGACACGTAATGAAACCCTGGAGTCTCCAGCTTGTAGCACCTCTAATAGCAGCCAGAGCTCAGAGTGAATGTCTCATTTAGGTAGAAAGGGATTTTTTTGCTTTTTACTTTTCCTTAGAGAACAATTTAGAGAAAGGATTCTGGTATGAACCAGAACTCATCCGACATCAGCTCCTGACTGACCGGACTGATGACCTGAGATGATCCAGAGGCACCGAGGCGGGAAAGCAGCTCCAGATTGCAACATCTCCACCACCACCATGCTTGACTATGAGACCGTTATTCTGGAGGTTGGCAGTTCTTCTTCTTCTGCTTGTTGAGTTTCTAAAAAAAAAAACCCATTGTGAGGAGGTTTTCATTGTGAGGAGGTAAAACTTAACCAAAAAAGGTCCAGCTTTGAACTTCAACGTCCAGAGAATGGTCTATGGCAAAGTTAACATACTAGCACTTTTCAAGTTATGCGTCACGTTCCCCCGCCGAGCTGGAGCCGGGTATCAAACCAGCACGTTTCCAGTTGCCAGCCAACCCGCTGCTGTACCTCCTGAGCTACTGCTGAAATTTTCGAACGTTAGTGTTGACGCTCAGTATGATCGACCTTAGATGAAGCAAGGGTTGCCTGAAGATCTTGCCGACGGTATGTTTGGGTTGGCTTGTTCTTTATTTATAGCCAGACTGGTGTGCTCTCACTACCCTGATGTCGTCCAAGACCTCCTTTCCTCATTCACCCAGATGGGTAGCACCAAACTGACCGTGTTTCTTATCTCTACTTATCAGACTTGCCCTTCTTCTACTTTTTCTTTACTTTCTTTACCCTAACTTTCTTTAGCCTAACTCTTTACTCTAGCAAATTCCATTTGCCACCCTATTATCTGTCACCTGGTTCTACTTGCCCACTTGTTTTAACCAATACAACTTGGGTTTCACTGCATGCACTATTTTCCTGTTTGATTTATAAATTATTTTTTCACTACACACATGCTTTCCTGTACCCCAACATATGGACTTAATACACATAATTATGTTCAAAAATATTAAATGGTTCTTCTTTAATTAACATTCAATGGTAAAACACAATGCAAACAGTACATCGTATCCTATGTTCAAGCAGCACTGTATATCAGAGCTGTACAAAGTTTCAGTGGCATGCTAGTTTCCAAATTCTCTCACCAGATAGTGAGAGAAATCAATGTGATATTGTAATGGTAATACTCACCTCACAAGTCCACTCAACAGCTTCAACCCAACAGGCCCGCGGACAGGTCAATAAGCAACACAGATGCCAGATGTGTTTGTACATACTGTGTTCAAACTAGTTTAATCTGTCAAGGGAACCATACACAACCGCACAGCTTCTTAACAGCACTGGGGCTGGGTATACGATGCATTATCTCCCCTCATGCTGTGCTGTTGTCAACTTAATGAGCTTTGTCTGGCTCTCTCTCCGGCTTTAGATAGGCTGGGAGTTGCAGTCATGGAGTCATTGTCGGGCCAGGACTCATTGACCACTATTTAGGACCAGCTGTAGGAAGAAGGCCATGTCAGTCACTAAGGACCGCAACCACCCTGGGCACCATCTCCTCTCCCCCCTACCGTCCGGTCGCCGATTACTCAGCATCCTCAAGGACCAGCAGGTTCAAGGACAGTTTTTATACACAGGCAGTGCGCCTCCTGAACTGCTAGGAGTGCTGCCACTATCATAACATTGTCATTAACATTACACTGTCATACTTTGCTGGACTTTCTGGACTCATATTCATTACTCATTAAAGTTACTCATTAAAGATGCTGCTGCACTACTGGCACTTTAAAATGCCTTTATATGCATTTTGCACAATATAATATGTACATATCATTCAATCACTTAATTGTTCTTTTTATGTTAATTTTTTATTTTATTGTGTATGGTATTCTTATATGATTGTGCACTGCGGGAGGGAATGGAAAGTAAGCATTCCATTGTACTTGTTGCAAATGGAAAATAAAATTCTTAATCTTGAATCTTGAATCTTAAAAACAACCTTATCCGTGTGCAATGGCTATCTCTTTACG